>SJYO01018757.1:71210609-71607697 GCA_006410555.1 Capra ibex
AAAAACAGAGACTTAATAGAGAAGTCCTATTGAGTATATTCATCTCAGGATGTTATAAGCCGGAAAACAAAGACCTAATAAGTAAATCGTGTCACAGAAGTTCCAAGTAGGTACAACATACGTACACAGTCTTAATAGGAGGAATAGTTTTGACTTATTATAAGATAACAAATATATATGGAACATTATCATAAGATAATATGACAAATACACATGGTGGAAAAACAAATAGTCAAATAGACAACCATCCATAAACCCGACAAAAATGTAAAACCGATAACACTTATTATACTTGTACTTACACGTTTATAGACAAGACTAGGGACGAAAGTTTGCAAAACCCATATAGGAGTTTTCATCCTAACGACCTATTATACCATTATGGCACGAATTAAAAAATTCTTTAACTGTATTACAAAAGATCTCTGTTACGTCTTTCTAAGGTTAAAAAAGGTATAGGAGTGGTTGTAAACAATAAAAAGATTTATCGGTAGGAGTACCCACACTCCACCATAGTGTAACACTAATACCAAACGTGAAGGGATTACCCATCATCATTACAATTCGTAGTATAGTACATGGAATAATCGGTAAAGACATAGAAATCTAGGAAAATTATCATGAGCACCATTAACTAAGGACTTATTACAAACGAAACAGTAAAAGGAGTGAAATTCACCCATAAATTAATTATAAACAACTGACTTTCTCCCTGTGTACTTACTTACTTACTCATTTTCTTATTCATGAAAATGGTAATGATTGGTCTCATAAATATAGAGTCAAGGGTGATCTAAACGACGGACTCAGTCCAAAGAACTGAAACGATCCGATATAAAAGTATTAGACATTCACCCCGATGATTATGGACGGGGTAACCTAGTAATACATCTACTTTATGACACGTTTTATGAAGACTTTGTCACTATATCGTTACACTTTACTTTTAAACGATTATTTTTACAATTAATTATTCATAGACAAATTCAAGATATTATGAATTTACGACTCACAAAGAAACGACAAATGTAGAATCCTCATGGGAGAATTTTCTTGTATGTAGAAAAATTTCGTGTTTAAAGTATCCTTGATCTAGTCATAGAAGGTTCTCTACGAACAACTGATTTAATTTCTTACTACTTACTTACGTATACGTGTGTGTGTATGTGTGTTTGTGTGTATAAAAATTCGACGTAAACTGGACACACCGAAAAAAGGAATGATTGTCCTTAGGTTTTATAACACAACGGAGTTTGAGATAACCCAACAATAAAATTTTTTGGTAATTTAGAGACCATTTCATAACTCAATTTCCCTTTCTCAATTTTAACCCAAAACAAACAAAAATACCGAATTTTACTATTCGAGACCCACTAAAAATAAATTTAAAATACAGTATGAAAAGGTCGAGATGACGTAATCATTGTGTCATAGAGAATAGAGATAATTATTTTATTATCATTATTATAAATGATTAATTTAATTATTCCGATATCACGTCGTAAATATCTCCCATAACACTAAGAAAGTAATTTCAAACACCGTTCACACTATATAATCTTTTCATGATCTAGTTACCATTCAGTTAAACTACAACTATCTGAAATTACCCATTTAGGAGGGTTAATACATTCTCCTTTGTGATGACTTTTTACACAAAGGATATGATTTCATAAAAGTGAAATTTAGTCTAACTGAAATAGAAGTAAAAAAAAAGTTAGTAGGAAAATTAAAAGTTTGACTGACTCTAGACTCCAACCACAAGTGTATGACTAAAGTTGGTTTACAGCTCCATATTCTAGTCTTCTCCTTATTTTCTACCATCTCTATTTTTTCTCTTTACAATCTAAAAAATTTTTTTCGATTAAACAGTGAAGTGAGTAACTCATACTTGACTTATCTGAAGATTGGGAATTTTATGAAAAAAGGGGAGAGAAATAACGGACCTTAGAATTCTCGAAATAGTAAACGTCAGTATTTTACTTTTATATGTGGTTTGGGAGTTTCCCGTTCATACTTTAATTTAATATAAACCCGTCGACATTGGAAAATTTTGCTAGTCTAAGGTCAATTACATAAAGAAGGACAAGGTTCACGACGGTACCACAAACTACCACCCTTCGTCAGGTTTCCCGTAACCCTCTATTATTTAAGTGACATTTAAAGTGGGGTTCCGTACAGAGCTATGTGGTTCCGGAGGTAAATCGTTCTGACTGGATTTTGAGAACAGTGTAGGTTTCCAGTGACTCCAACCCCAACCACACAGGGTAGATAGAAAGGAACTACATTTCTTACTGTCAACTTTGTCCTGACACGAGTATTTGTCAGTAGACTTATACTTTTTCTGCGAGTGAAACCTCATCCACCCCTTTCATTTCTCTCTTGGTAGAAAGTGTCACCCTGACCGTTTATGACACGAAAAACGTTTCAGTCGCTTCCCAACTGAACTAGAGTAGCGAAGACAAAGTCTCGTCGGTAATCAAACTTTCCTCGTAATGACCTAAACCAACTAAATCTTAGTCCACAAATAGAGAGAACGAAAATAAATATAAACAAAGGGTTTCGGATCCCACTAAAAATCATTTATAAAAAATCTACTTACATTATAAAGGTTGGATGAAAATGAAATTTTATTATGGGGAAGGGACTAAATTTCGACAAGAGAAGTTAATTTAATTAAATGTTCTACTTGGTTACGTACACTTGTTTAATTCTCTTTTTAATAAAAAAAAATTTACTTCGAATTATATCATGACTTTATGTCACAACCCAAAAAAAAGGAGATAACAGGTGAATTAGTATAGGAAAAAAGAACACCATTTTATACATCTTGTTATTTTAAATAGTAAAATCAAAAAAAAAATTCATACGTTACCCGAGGGGACCACCGAGTCTCCAATTTCGCAGACGGATACTACGCTCTCTGGAGCCAAGCTAGGGACCCAGCCCTTCTAGGGGACCTCTTCCTTTACCGTTGGGTGAAGTCATGAGAACGGACTTCTTAGGGTACCTGTCTCCTCGGACCACCTGATGTCAGGTGCCCCAGCGTCTCTCAGTCTGTGCTGACTCGCTGAAGTGAAGAAGTCATTGTAATTTAAGGAAGGGTTAAACACATTAGTACTGGTAATAAAGAAAGGTTTTTAAAAATTCATAGGGTTTACCTTTGATATTGAGGACTAAAGAGTAAAGGGAGGAGGGTAGACGGGGACCATTGAAGAAAAGGTGGAAGACAGAGATACATAAACGGATGAGATACATGGAGTATATTGACTTAGAATGTTATACCCAGGAAATTACAGACCAACAAAAGTGAATCGTGTGACAAAAGTTCTAAGTAGTTACAACATTGAACATAGACAATTTCATAATGAAAGTTCTTACTGAAGTAAAGAAAGTTTTTGTCATAAAAAGTTATAATCTCTTGTCCTTATATATTTAATAGGTAACATTATTAGTATTCATTATATATCACATTATACCTCTTTATTATCTTTTGAAGACCTGTCTATATTGTCTTCTAACTTCAGAATATGAAGAAGAATCCCTTTTTGTAATAAAAAAGAAAAGTATTTCTGATCCTAGAGACAAATAACTATACAAGATTCCCAGACTTTATCACAAACCCCGCATTATCCACGGGATATTTATTTATAACTTTCTTAGTTAGTTACATTCCGTCCTTTCATCTTCAATATTAACTAATAAGGAGACTTGATGAAGTTACTGTGCACTCTTTGTACAGGACGTGTTAACTTTTCCTCCGGTAAACACTAGTCTCCTCTATCACTTTCAGTTTTGTGTGAGATTTACGTTCCAAATAACAACAATAAAATTAACTAAATTCTCATTATACACAAAACCCATGACGTTTATAATTATCGATTAAAATTTATATATCAAAAATATAAAAATTTACCAGATCCTTTTAGTTCCAATCACTGATTCTTAGTTTCGTTTTATGTTTCGAAATTTTTATTCTAATTTAAAAATCATATTTAAGATGTCCTAAAGGGACCACCGAGTCACCATTTCTTGGGTGGACAGTTAAGTTCTCTGTACCCAAACTAGGGTCCAACTCTTCTAGGGGACCTCTTCCTTTACCGTTGGGTGATCTCATAAGAACGGACCCTTTAGGGTACCGGTCTCCTCGGACCGTCTGATATCAAGAACCCCAGGATTCTCAACCTGTAATGAATCACTAATTCGTTGTTATTGTTGTATTTAATATGTCCTTTCTCGTTCATAAATTTATTCCTACTCTGAGTCTTACAACTTTTAAAATATAGGTTTAAATAAGATATTAAATAAAACTTAGTTAAAATTTAGTACATTTTTTCATTAATCCATTTACAGTAAAATCAATTTTCACCCCATACCCACTTAGTTTTGGAAGGTCAGTTAAGAAGTATAACATGTGTCTGATTGGAGGACCTTTACGTTTAGATTAATGCAGTAAGGAGAAGGATTTGACAAGGTTTAAGGATGGACGGAAAGGTCTGTGGAGAGGGGACTGTGACCTCAAAGAGACTGGAAGACACATGAACAGAAAAAGAGAGGATGGTGTTCCAAGAAGCCGGTCATGAAAAAAGACGAGGTACATATATCAGTGTGGTATCGTGGGAAGACTAGAGGTTCCTTAGTATAAATCTCCCTTCTGAAAGAACCAGACAGACTAGTATAATATCGACAAAGAATTTACAAGAGGAGAAAGGGACAGAGAATTTAAGTAAGAGGGGATACTTAACTCATCTTTTAGTTTGACTTCGTCACAATTCTAAGTGACCGGTTCACCTTCCTTCTCCTACTTTTACGATCCCTTTTACAAGGGACCCTGAAGAGTGAGGGAACGGTGGGATGGAGACATGGTTACATCAATGGTCGTCTTCTCGGGCCAGAGACAGTCTTCATGATAATCTTAACGGGAGGGACCCGAACAAGTAGTTAAATGAGGTTTCGGAGTCTCGGTTGATGACACAAATTTACTGGTCTTTTCTCGAAGTATTCCGTGTCTCCAATTCGTAATATCCACGAATATTTTTTAAACCTAAAATTGGAGTCGAATGGATACACTGAAGCCTGTTTGCTGAAAATGAAAGACACATGAAGTCACAGGAGGAGATGTTTTGTCATTACATAAAGGATTCCGACAACTCTTTCAAGTCTCTCTGTACAGGACCCGGACCGTGTGACATTTGAAGGATATTTGAGCTCGATAATACTAATAAAAACGACGACGATAATAGTAAGACATACATCTAAAGAAAACTTTAAATTCGATTAAGTAGAATTACATCCATGAGTTGGTTGTGATTATTGTTATACGTTATAAAAGAAGTATAATTTCCAAATATTACTTCATACTCCCTTTTATATTCCCCTTTAGATATATTTCTCAGAAAATTTTAAATTGGGTACTATACACAACAGACAATCATGATCGTCACTAAATGTGTATATGTACGTGAGGTCATTCTGCACCACTCGAAGGGTCCGTCGTAATCACCATTTCTTAGACGGACGCTGTATCTTTCTTTACCTAAATTAGGGACGTAGTCGTCCTAGGGGAGTTCCTCCCGTACCGTTGGGTCCGGTCATAAGAATAGACCTCTTAGGGAACCTGTCTTCTCGGACCGGCCGATGTCAGGTACCCTAACGTTTCTCAGTCTGGTACTGATTTCGCTGAAACGTACGTGTCTGTGCCTCCTGTTTTTTTTAGAAATCACCAACACACGAAAGAAGTCCCTATCATTTCAAGATAGTGATCTCTGATTTCTTCAAAGAGTGAGAACTTCTGAAATTGAGGACCAGAACTTTTGACAGAAACTGAGTCTCGAATCCTTTTTAGGAACAATGGACACCGATTGTCCCTCCCTATATTCAAATAGTGGACTTCAAAGTACATCATTGTAACGATGTGTATACCATTCAAATATACTATGTGTCATCTTCTCTCTTAAAATTCCTTATGACTGTAGTAATGAATAAATTGAACCTGTTAACTCCTCGAAAGTAAAGGGACAACTTGTATGTCTTAACAATACCACTAGAGACTTTATCGTACTTCTGAAGATCGTCTCACCTACAATGTAGTATCAGCGACTCTTTTAGTATCTAGAACGTGAAGGAGAGGGTTTGCACGTCTGATAAAAGTTCGTAGGTCGTTCATATGTAAGACCTTCACTCAGACAAATTATATTTTCTAATTATATCAGATTAAACTATACTTGATCGTGAGTAAAAGAAAAACATAACTCAGTTTTATGAGAAAAATTACAATACTAACGATAATATGTGGGGGAAGTTAGATACCCCTATTGTTGTTTGTCATTAAAGTGTCACTACTCGAATCAGTTTCTATTCATAGACGAAATTTTTTTTAGAAAGACTATTATGAGTGGAAAAGACATAAATTACCACTTAAGAACCTTTGTTTTCTAAAAAAAGGGGACTCTTTGTAAAAAATAACAATGAAACTTTCCTTAAATTTGTCACAAAATAAGGGTATTTCATTTGATTAATTTGTATACTCATATCAGTGACTATATCTTTTCTAAACTTCTCGATAGGTCGGTCACAGCAGGAATGGAACGGTTTACCTCTACATAAATGACCAACCACTGGAGTCCTTATCTACGTCTCACAAGTAGAAGGGTGTTATTACTTACCGTTCAAACCTCGTCGTATTTTTCCCAGTTCGCTTATCCAATATGTAGTATACCCCTCCGTCTACAACCTTGTATAACATTACCTAATGACACGTCATGTACTTCTACCGAACACCTCATCCTTTTTTTGTTCTTTCCTCACTCTCTCTTTCTCTATTTGATAGTCAACCATAAAAGAAAGGACTGAGAACGTATATATAAACCAAGAAAATTCCTTGAAGAAGTCAATATTTTCAGTTTTACAAAAAGTTCGATAAGTTCTGAATAACCACACATTATTTCCCTTCTTTCGGAAAATTTTAGACAAAGTAAACTTCACAAAGAATAAATATACGAAGTCATAGACGTCACTTTGTCGTACTCTCGTAGGATGGACACTTTTTCCAGAATTCTAAATTCCTTCAAGTTTACACAAGAAATTAAAAATCGTCCTACGGTAGGAGTGTGGAAGAGTTACGATATAGGGAGAAACTATCGAGGTATACTAAAGGTCCATAGTGTGACTCACTTTTGTTTAAACCCTGTTTTATTGTTTCGAGTAGATGCATAATAATTATAAACCACTATTGTCGTAATGTATCTATTATAGCGAAAACATGTACATAAGTGATATCAAAAAAATTATCTTTTTAGTGTGATGTCGGTCTGTATTATAAAATGAAAAGATAAGATTAAAAAGTTTCCGTATAGTGGGTCCTCATCACATAAAGTCCTCTACACCCAGTACTATCGTCATCAAAGATAGAACCTCGGGAACGGTCGGTCGGGGTATAAAGGAGTCCGTACAAAAGGATCACCGAGTGGACAAAAGATACTTCCGTTTTGTAAGGAAAGGACTCCACCTATTGTTAATAAAAGGGGACCACCGAACAGAAGAAGGACATTAGGACTTGAGTGGAAGCGTACAGTGGACTGGTGGGTCGGAAAACTTCTGATATAGGTGAGTCCAATAAAGGAACGAATTGTACGATTACTTTGAGACTATAAAGTTGTCGAAGTTTAGTAAATAAAAAAATTTAATACTTGGTAACTATACGATAATTAACTCCTACTCAACCAACCTACCGTAGTGGTTGAGTTACCTGTACTCAAACTCATTCGAGACCCTCACCCACTACTTGTCCCTTCGGACCGTACGACGTCAGGTACCTCAGTGTTTCTCAGCCTGCACTGACTCACTGCCTTGACTTGACTTGACTAGGAAGTAAAGATGTTTAGACATGACTCAGACTTAAATGAAAAAGAAAGTCAAACTATGTAAAGAAAAAAAAGAAGATCAAAACAGTCTTTGACACAGGTTTAGGACCTAGAAGGTGTAAGACATTTGAATAAATTTGAACGAAGATCTTCACTGACACTACCTGTGTCTGATAGTGAGGGTAACGGGGGAACTCTTATTGAGGACTTGACCTTGTGATCAGACCTCCACTTCACTTTTAGGGGGGTTTAGGGAGGTCCACGGAAAGAAAGTCAGGGAAAGAGGGTCCCGGACACCACCTAGACCACTTCACCGTCCTCATTACGGAGTGAAGGGTCCGGGGTGGCGTGAAAGTACCCAATTGGCGGTTCTTTCAACACTCATCCGTTGAGATTTGTAGAGGAGTGATGGGGTTCGGAAAGTGGGAGTGTGTCTGAACTGTCTCTCAGAGTCAGAAATCTCGACCGACAGTTGGGATTAATATATCAGTAGTAAAAGAGGGTCGTCAGTGGAACAGGTACGGTTCAGTGAAGTCAACTCAGACTGAGAAACGTTGGGGTACCCGACTTCGACCGGTCAGAGGAGACAAGTACCCTAAGAGGTCCGTTCTTATGGTCTCATCCAACGGTCCTTCTAGAGGTCCCCTAGAAGGTCTGGGTCCCTAACTTGGGTTTAGAGAAGGTAACGTCCGTCAAAGAAATGGTGATGGTGGTGGACTCTTCAGAAGTCAAGTCAAGTCAAGTCAAGTCAACGAGCCAGAACAGACTGAGAAACACTGGGGTACTTAGCGTCGTGCGGTCCGGAGGGACAGGTAGTGGTTGAGGGTCTCAAGTGAGTCTAAGTGCAGGTAGCTCAGTCACTACGGTAGGTCGGTAGAGTAGGAGACAGCAGGGGAAGAGGAGGACGGGCGTTAGGGAGGGTCGTAGTCTCAGAAAAGGTTACTCAGTTGAGAAGTGTACTCCACCGGTTTCATGATCTCAAAGCCGAAATCGTAGTAAGGAAGGTTTCTTTAGGGTCCCGACTAGCGGAAGTCTTTCCTGACCAACCTAGAGGAACATCAGGTTCCCTGAGAGTTCTCAGAAGAGGTTGTGGTGTCAAGTTTTCGTAGTTAAGAAACCACGAATCGGAAGAAGTGTCAGGTTGAGAGTGTAGGTATGGACTGGTGTCCTTTTTGGTATCGGAACTGATCTACCTGGAATCAGCCGTTTCATTATAGAGACGAAAACTTATATGATAGATCCGACCAGTATTGCAAAGAAGGTTTCTCATTCGCAGAAAATTAAAGTACCGACGTCAGTGGTAGACGTCACTAAAACCTCGGGGGGTTTTATTTAAGACTGTGACAAAGGTGACAAAGGGGTAGATAAAGAGTACTTCACTACCCTGGCCTACGGTACTAAAAACAAAAGACTCTTCAGAATCACCAATTATTTTCAATAGTTGAAAGTCTTGAGTGAAACCGTACGATCATAACGAACTACCTATGTTTTTCACGTACCAGAAAATTTTAGAAATAACGTGAAGAGATGATGTTAAAAACTTTTAAATTTTTAAATTTTTAATAATAACACATTCATATATTTATCTTTTTAGTCTACTCTCCTTTTATACAAATTAACATAATGAAAAACAAAAGTAGTATAACAAATAGTAATACCTGGAAAGCTATTATCGATATGTGACGATAACTTGACCTATAAGAGTCAGACTATCCAAAATAAGAAACTTCAATTTAAGTTTAAAGTTCTTGGGAATGTTGACTTACTAATTTTTTTGGGTTGACAAAATTTTCTCGTTTACTAAACTTATTTGTAAAATGTTTCTTCGGTATCTTTACTGATTATTACCCGGAAGAATCCACCAGGTCGTCGATTCTAAGACTCGAAGGATACGTCCCCTAAGACTAAGTTATGTACCATCCCTTTGATTCTAGGGAGTACCGCACTCCCCTACGGTTTTTTTTCTTGTTTGATTTTCAATTAAAATTTCTTTCTTCTAAAAAAATCTTAACGATTATTCATGTACTTTTTCTACAAGTTATAGTAGTCAGTGATCCCTTTACGTTTAATTTTGGTGTTATTCCATGGTGAAGTGAAGATGATCTCATGAACACTAGTTTTTTCTATCTGATGGTTTTTTAACTACTATTGTGTCACGATCAATCTTGTGTCTCTCCTAGTCGGTGAAATCTTTCAAACCGTCAAAGAACTGTTTCATTTGTAATTGAATGGTAGAGATATAGGAACACGAGTTAACACAGGCTACGAAACGTTGTGGTACCTGGTATCGGACGGTCCGAAGAGACAGGTACCCGAAAGGGTGCATTCTTATGACCTCACCCAACGGTAAAGGATGAGGTCTCCTAGAAGGGTTGGGTCCTTAACTTGGGAGTAGAGAACGGAGAGGACGTTACTATCTAAGAAATGGTGATCCCGATGGACCCTTCGGGACATCTAAGTATCTCCCTGATAAGAACTATTGGATTTTAACATTTGTGTGTTTTACAGGTAGTTGACCTATTCGTCTATTTGTCTATACCATACAGTTACGTTTACTCGCGGTAAGTCGTCATGTTACCTCGTCTTATGAATATGTACGATATTGTGTTTCCTTGGAGTTTTTGTACGATTCACCTTCTTCTGCCTAGAAAAAAGAAGACAGAGGAGGTCAAGACGGGGTGTTGAAATGTACAATACAAGTGAATGGACCTTATAGAGAGGTGAGATTGAAATACAACGTCGAAGGAATTTTTGAAGATAAGTCATCCTGACATCGACCCACGGTGGAATATCACGAAATTTACTGTTAGTGTGGGTTCCTTAGACAGGGTAGATCTTGTTTCGGTAAATAGAAGAGAACTCACCTCGACCCTCGATCTTGTCACCCTCACGTTCGACACCCGAGTCAGAACTTTGTCGTTCCTCTCGTCCTTAGACTTAAGTGTAGACGGGAGGTCTAGTATGATCAAGTACCTCCACTTTTATACGTATTGTATCTTAAACGGTAGAATCGGTAAAAATTTACATACAAAGTAACTGTACTTAATGTAAGTGTAACAACACGTCGGTATGACTGGTAGGTAGAGGTCTTAAAAGAGTAGAAGGGTTTAACTTTAAGACATCGATAATTCGTCAATATAGGGAAGGGTGAAGGGGTCAGGTAGGAACCGCAGACCCTTGGTGGTCAGAAATACAGAGATACTTTAGATGATGAGATCCATGGAGCATATTCTCCTTAGTATGTTATAAACCGGAAAATAGTAACCGAATAAAGTGAAACGTATCACAGAAGTTTCAAACAAGTACAATATCGTAAACAGTCTTAAGGGTATGAAAACTTCCGACTTACTGTAAGGTAAGATACGTGTAATGTGTGAAACGAATAGGTCAGGAGGGAACTACCCGTGAACCTAGAGAAGGTGGACAACCGATTAACACTGGTTACGACGACACTTGTACCCATATTTTTACAGACAAAGTCCGGGGTGAAAGTCAACTTTATATATAGGTCTTCTCTGAACAAAAACCTAGTATACCATTAACAAAGTAAGACTTCTTAATGGTATCACAAAAGGTTTTCGTCGATGTGGTAAAGTGTAAGGGTTGTATTTCCGAGTTCCTAAGGTTAAGGAGGTGCAGGAGTGGTCATGAACAATAAAGAAAACAAAAAAAAGTTATTATTGACAGGATTACCCTGTCACTTCGCCATAGAGTAAGACCATAAGTAAACATGGGTCGATAAAACTTCCATACAAACAGGTCTACTCTCTTACTTGGTATAAAATAATTTATGAAGTAATCGAACTAAACATTTAACAGTTAAAAATATATGCACCGTACCTAAAAGATAAACGTGAAACGGGACCTTAGATCCAGATAGTACAAAAAGTACGTCACACGAACGTTTTGTATTTTTTTTTTTTCTCGGACACCATAATTTCGTTCTTCGGGTACAAATTCGAGTTCAACGAAATTATTAAAAGACACTTCTTTGTAATACTTTTTATTACATGTTTCGTTTAAATAAGTGTAACTTTGTACGACTATACAAAACTTTCTAAAAGAAGTCATGTAATCAAAGAGAAATTTGAGGTGTAAATTCAATGTAATTCTTCGACTTTAATTCGGTATTTCTATTGTGAATACCTCCGAACTTTAACGAAAGACTTATAAAAGGAGTGTTTACAATTGAGATACAGGGAAGGGAATTTTTTTGTTTGTACTAACAGTCTGTATAGTATAGATTTGCACTTAGAGAGTCCAATCTAAATTCGAAATCCTTATAGTTAAAAATTTTAGTATTATTTGGTGTTATGTGTGTAAAATTTTAAAGATTAGTTTTATCAATTGTGTAATATCTGTACAATTGAAAATAACGGTCTAAATTCAGTGACGTGAATTTTTTTATTAACACGGTAAAGAGATGTACAAACTCGAAGTTTTAAGAGAATTATTCCGTCAAAAATCGAGACACTACAAGAAAAACTTCTAAATCCTGACATACACAAACAAATACACGTTCAAATCTTCAATGATGAAGATTAAAGACTCACTCTCGAAAGAGTCAGTGGTTCATACTATTTGTCGAAGTTGAAAGTCGGAACAAGGACAAATTTAAGAACACTATCTAATTTTGTTGGAGTAACCAGAGTAAATTAATTTATAACTTTTATATATTTTTAGTAAATATCTATATCATACGGCGAAAACACATAGTAACTATACTTTAAAGTCAACCTCTTTTTCTAAGATGAAGATTTTATTATAATTTGTTAATTAAATCGTTTTTGTTATGATTCACCAACACGTCACATAATTGTGAGAAGTGAGTTTAGTACCTTAGTCCAAAAAAAAGGGAAAAGTAAAAGTGTCGACAATGAATTTGACAGTAAGTCTAATGGTGATGATTTAAAACCATTGGAGACATTGAGAAAAGAAAAGAAATAAGATAAAATTTGGTAGTTTGACTAACGAGTGTTCGAAAGTCACCGAAAGAGAACGGATGTATAATTCAAATTTGATAAAACGAATATAAAGTCCTAAAAGACATTCAACTTAAATCGGATTTGGGTCTTGACAAGATAAGAAGGGTTCCAAACTTGAGTTAATCCAGTGACAGGGTAGAGGGTGGGGACACGAGGGTAAACGGTAGGTGTAGTACGACAGACAAGGGCAACACTGTCAGACGAGTAAGGACGAGGACCTGGACGGAAATTCACCACGTGTCAGGGTGGAGAGAAAGATACGAGTCGAATCGATGTGGAGACGTTACTTTTGTATAGTCTTACGGGACTCAGTAAAGGAAAAAAAACCGTACGGAAAATTGTCACCGTGTGTCAACGGCATATGAATATCAGGGTTATAAAATACAAATGGTCACAACTGGATCCCTTCTTTGATACAAATATCTAAAAGACATAGGAGGTGACATGGATTGTGTCAGGTCTCATACATCATCCTCCAATCGTACATTTACAACGGATCAAAGAATGAACCATATTAACGCACGTACGAATCAGCGAGTCAACACAGGTTAAGAAACGTTGGGGTCCTTTACGTCGGGCGGTCTGAGGAGACAGGCACCTTAAAAGGTCCGTTCTTATGACTTCGTCTCGACGGTAAAGGAACAGGTCCCCTAGAATGACTGGGTCTCTAGTTTGGACGTAGAGGACGTAACCGTCCACCTAAGGTATGGTGACTCGGTGACCCTTCGGGTAAACCATATTAATTAGGTACTTATTAATACTGAACAATGAATAACTAGTTCGTAAAAAATGGTACACAAAAAGACTCATAAGACATGTGTAAAACACTACATAAAGAGTGTCATTGGTACAGTCCAATCAAAATAAATAGGGACTTAAACGTCTAATTCTTTAACAACAAGTCTCACTAGTGAGTTCTAGTGATCAAATCTCAACCCTAATCTTAACACCAAACGGCACCACCGAGTCTGCGATTTCTTAGACGGACGTTACGTCCTCTGGACCTAAGGTAGGAACTTAGACCTTCTAGGGAACCTCTTCCTTTACCGTTGGGTGAGGTCATAAGAACTGACCTCTTAGGGTACCTGTCTCCTCGGACCGTCCGATGTCAGATACTCCAACGTCTCAGTCTGTGTTGATTCGCTGATTGTGAACGGAAGGAAAATTGAGAGGGAGGTTTTCATTTACCGGGAACTTCGTCGAATTTTACGAGTTCTATCTTTCTACATTAAAATTCCTTGTTAAACTCCGTTTTCACTCTCAAGGAAAATACATAACCATCTATATCTATTTGTATGAATACTCGTGTACTTGTGGTTCTGGGATTCATTGGTCACTTATCTAAGGTTGGATTAACATGTAGTAACAGAGGTAATTTTTTCTTTTAGTAACAGACTTCATCCACATCCCTATCCCCTTCCCTTTCCCTTATTCTTACGTTTTAAAATTCAGTATATTTTTTATCTTTGAGCTTACGAGACACCCTAGTCCCTCAAAATCTCTAGTTTGGTTTAGGAATTGTATAAACAAAGGTCTATTCCCAGTTCAATAAGAAGTTCCATTTTTTCACAAAAAGACAGTCAGACCAATTGGAGTACTGGACTCACAAGAGAAATTCGAAGTCGAAAAATACGAATCTTGGAGAGTTGAAGGAAGACTACAATTCTTGTTGAATTGACAAAAAGTATTTTCATGTGAATAATATTATTAGGAATATAAATTGAGGTCCAAAACAGACGATAGGAAATTTCTCTTTGTACTTGGTCAAAACAAAAATTTGTAAAGATAAATATATATTAATACACGTGCACACGAGTCAGTGAAGTCAGAACAGGTTAAGAAGCCGCTGAGGTACCTGACGTCGGGCGGTCCGAGGAGACAAGTACCTTAAGAGGTCCGTTCTTATGACCTCACTCAACGGTAAAGGAAGAGGTCCCCTATAAGGGGTGGGTCCCTAACTTGGGAGCAGAGAACGCCGAGGAAGTGACTGGTGACTTGGTGGTCCCTTCGGGTATATATATTAGAATTTAGATATATTTTAATGATAAAATATATAATGATGATTTTAATGACAAAATAGATAATGTATATAATTATCATACATTTATTCTAGACACCAATTCCCCTACGAACGATGAAGTCCACCGAAAGTGCAGGGACATCTAAGGTACGGGGAGGGGAGAGTTGTTCCAGTCGGTCACTAAGACTCTAATATATGGAGGAAGTGGAGTCCACCACGATCACCATTTCTTAGACGGACGGTCACATCTCTGTACTCAAGTCAGGGATCCAACCCTGCTAGGGGATCTCATCCTTTATTGTTGGGTGATGTCATAAAAAGGACCTTGTAGGGTACCTGTGTCTTCGGTCCGTCAGGTACCCCTGTATCAGGTACGCCAGCGTTTCTCAGTCTGTGTTGACTCGTGTCTGTGTGTGGTGTTACCATGGATAGTAATGTGAGATCAGACGAACTTATTTACTATATTCTACGATTAGTAGAGAACTGAAAGAACAAAATAATAGCCAGTTGTGTGGGTAGAATTACCTATTTGTTTACCTACATTCAAAAACTTTTCGACTTAATTTTAATCAGAGTCGTCGTACATAAAAAATTCAACGGATGGGAACTATATATTGGTCCATACTTTTGGTGACAGTCAGAGAAATTTAGATGACTTTTCAATAAAATTGTACACTTACCAGTTTAATCCAGGGTCGTCATAATTTTGAAGACCAAATAAATAAACACGTTCGGGTTACATATAGTCTAGGACATTCTTACTTCGGAGAAATACAAAGATATTATATAGTATTTAAGTTCCTCGTGTATATAAACTGTGTTTAATTTTATACAACCTTTACTTATAAAGGATAAAGGTTTGGAACAGTTTGATCCTTTTAATTTACAAACACCACCTTTCAATTAGTGTTAACTCATTTACACCAAGACATATAGACGGGGAACGCATCGTTTTTGGTTGATCTTTCCTCTCTTAATTCGTAACGAGGAATTACAATTGATATGACTTACAATTGGAATGACTCCTCATTCGCATACTAAAAAAGTAGTAATTAATAAAATAGAGATATAAAACATTTTACCACACAAAGGTCATATGATAAGACTATTTTTATACACAAATTAACCCGAGCACATAAAATTTTTAAATAGAAGAAAAGATGACTCCTTAAAATTTCTGTCAAATTAAGTCTATTTGGAATTAATTATTCATTTTACTTTTATAACGTAAATAAACTTACTTCCTTCTTGTATATTCTAAAAAAAAATTAAGGTTCGTATATGGTAGAGGTTTGAGTTAAGTTAGTTCACAAAGTCAGTATGAATATGAACATAAAAATTATTATCAAGATTATGAAGGACCTTCAAAACTTAGAAAGACATCACTAACTACAAATTTGTAAATTAGTGGTAAATATTCACTATTAGTAGATAAATTAATTTATTATGTTTATCAGTAATAAGAAATTTATAAGACGTTATTAAAACATTACTAGTTTAAATTTAAAACTTATTGATTAAACAAGTGTTAAAAGAAGAATCGATGTCTCCAATTTTATAGGGTACAGTAAAAACATTAATGATTTGTTAGAATATAAAAACACATATGATTTGGTCATTATACAAAAGAATCGAAGATCTTCATTAACGGTGACATTAAAATTTCTATTCCTATGGTAAATGTCATGTTACACTTTAAACGTTATACATAATACCAATCGGTTGGTCATGAAATTTTATGTCTATAAAATTTAAAGTCATGTGACCCTTTAAAAATTAAACGTTTTACTATAGGACCCTATAAGCAATAAAAGAATTATCGAAGTTTTGGTCCTGTCCTACTACTGTCTTCTTTAATAAAAGACTTAACGTCTTGAATTATGTATCCAAAAATTGTCTTCACACCCTTTACTCAGTAAAGACTATGAAATTTTTACCATTTGAGGGTCAGTAGTAGTTAAGTCAAGTCAGCGAGTCAGCACAGGTTGAGAAACACTGGGGTGCCTGATGTCGTGTGGTCCGGAGGGACAGGTAGTGGTTGAGGGTCTCAAATGAGTTTGAGTACAAGTAGCTCAGCCACTACGGTAGGTCGGTAGAGTAGGAGACAGTAGGGGAAGAGGAGGACGGGAGTTAGAAAGGGTCGTAGTCCCAGAAAAGTTTACTCAGTCAGTAGTATAAACTGTAGTATAGGAAAATGAAGACTCCATTATATAATTTTTCACTTTCAACGAGTCAGTACAGGCTGAGACGACGGGATACCTGACATATCTCAGGTACCTTAAGAGATCCGGTCTTATGACCTCAACCATCGGAAAGGGAAAAGGTCCCCTAGAAGGATTGGGTCCCTAGCTTGGGTCAGAGGGTGTAACGTCCGACTAAGAAATGGTCGACTCGGTGTTCCCTTCGGGTTCTTATAACCTTACCCATCGGATAAGGAGGAGGTCGCCTAGAAGGACTGTGTCCTTAACTTCGTCCCGGAGGAAGTAACATGTACCTAAGAAATGGTTGACTCGATAGTCCCTTAAGGTTAGATAATTCTGAATATTTAATTTAGAATAAGAAAAAAGACTAACCCTATTCTTTATTGTATTAAGGTTAAATACGTTTTATTACACCCCCTCCTTATTAGTAATAACTATTCATTCATTCATTCATTTCAGTGAGTCAGCACAGGCTGAGAGACAGTGGGGCACCTGACGTCGGGTGAGTCAGGTACCCTAAGAGGTCCTTTCTTATGACCTCACCCAACGGTAAAGGAAGAGGTCCCTAGAAGGGTTGGGTCCCTATCTTGGGCCCAGAGGGCGTAACCTCCGTCTGCGAAATTGGAGACTCGGTGGTCCCTTCGGGAAGTAATAACTATCATAATTATATGAAGAGACATTAAAGAAAACAGCCCTTACATAAAACGTAATCAAACGTATTTTTTATTCAGTACTAAAAATTTTATTAAAATTACAGGACAAAAACAAATCTGGTTTCAGCGACTTTTGACACTTTTTTCATATTTATACAAAAGTACATTTATTTACGATCAAGAGTCAAAAGTAATAACGTAAATATCTCTCTGGGGAGAATAGTCTCAGAGACCAAATAGGACTTGTCAAAGTCAGAAAGTATAAAGAAAGTCTCTTTTTGGTTCTATTAGGTCTCTTGATAAACTGTCATGAGAAGGAACTCTCCAAATAGAAATCGTAGTTAGAAAAATAATGTCTTCAAGATCGAACGTATCATTTTCGATAGGTTCTTGAGAATTCTGTTTATTCTTTACTCTTTAATACAACATAAAATATGTATATATCTGTATGTATACACATTCACACACATATGAATAAATAACCTTCGAAGGGACAACCAAGTCTGTCATTTCTTAGACGGACGTCACGTCCTCTGTCCTCTGGTCACGTCCTCTAGACCCAGTTCTCCTAGGTGACCTCCTTCTTTATCGTTGGGTGACGTCATAATAACGGACCTCTTAAGATACCTGTCTCCTCGGACGACCCGATGTCAGGTACCCCAGTGTTTCTCAGTCTGTGCTGACTCACTGATCGTGTGTATGAATAAATAATTATGAATATACACATATATATCTATCAACGAAGAAGTTAGTCTAAAAAAATTGAAAGTGTTTGACGATGCACCTCTACTTTCTCACAATTAGATTTGTAAACTACACTGAGGACTTAGCTTTCGTTGGATGAACAAAATTCTATGATGTACTATACCGATATCAAGAGTTCATTTTGAAAGGGAATAATAATTTACCTAAACAGTTTCTTAAAAACGACCAATAAATTATTCTTTATAAATCACTACCGAATCAGTTTCTCATACGTAAAATCTATCATAAGGAATTTTGGAATTAGGAGTTCTAATAGAGCAAACAGATACAAATATATAGTCCTTCATTTCACCGTAACACCGTTCGTAGGTCAATTAAAATTAGTCACGTCAAACTGACTGGTTTATTACAAGAAGTTTATCAGAGGAAGGTAAGGAAAGGTCACCGAAAAAACATAAAGACGTGTTGATTATTAGTCTTTTTTCAACACTGTCAACAGGTAAAGTCGTTCAGTTTCTCCCCTTTGTATGTCTCAAACTTGGTCATACCTATCATTTTTGAAATGAATCATATACTTGGATGTAAGAAAACATTGTGTGGTGTATTTTAAATTTTCTCTCCCCCCTTTCAATAATTGGTTTATTGTACTATATGTCATGGTTGGGACTACAACCATTTCTCATTTATACCTATCGACAATAAACGAAACTTAGGGACCAATATGACTTTGATTTTAAGGAACACACACCACATACAACAAAGGGGGGACTCTTCATTCAGTACTTTCAACTTCACTGTTACAGATAGAAATTTATAAGGTTCCGTGATTTCTTTTTATGGGTATCCTTTTTATGGTGTAGAATAATATCCTAATATCCATGAAAGACTCTCCACGTAAATAAAGTAACGACTATCAGGAAAATAAAAAAAAAAAAGAGAGAGAGAGGACATCGTCAATATACGACGGGTCGATCGACGTTACGTCCATAGAGGTCCTCCTTTCGAGGGTCCGCATAGGGTTCCGTTGGAACCACGACGACATAGAGGATGGTCGTAAGTGTGTCTGTTCTCGTGTTTGTCGGGTGGTGGGTTTTCGTTCCATGGGGAAACTTCTTCGATGTACAAAACCGTAAATCTCAAACGAAAAACAAACTACTATACATAACTTATGGATAATACATGGTCATTGACCGGATTTACGATCTAGAAGTTCCTTTACTACCAATCATCTTAGTCATTCCTAACACAGGGATATTTAAATGAGTGAGTAAATAAGTTACTTGTACGTAATATCGACATCATCTTTTACACTCACTATGTTTATAAACTTTCCATCAACACGACAGCGGTTCTTATAATATCAGAATATTTTATCTATGGGTACGAGATAACATATTCCAGAATCTTCCTCAATGTCCCTTTCTTACAATTCAATAATCCTGTTTTTATAATAATTATGGAAGTTACTCCCTGGACGTTTCTAACAAGGTTTCCTCTTGACTTTATCTGGAATTTATACTCATACTGATCTCGTATCTCTTTTACAAAATAAATTTATAGTCATTGACCAATACACTATATTATATCCATGTTAAAGTCTGTATAATAGGTCGGTTAATCTTTCTATTACGATCACAAGTTCAATCTCATAAAGTTTTATCGAAACAAAAATCCCGTTTCTTCCGTAAAGGGCTCTCTTGGAGCTTTTCCTAGTCCCCCCAAAGTTCATTAAACAAAGAACCGAGTTTTCTTTCTTCGTCTTTTTAATTAAATTTAAAGAAGTATTAAGAATTCGAGAATGGATCTACTAACATATACTTATATAATTTAAAGGATACATTTTTTCATTTTTCTCATAGGTACTTCATTAAAAGAGTCTGTAACGAGTCCCTTTATTAGTGTGTAATTGTCAATCTTTTGGAAGTCATCTTTTGAGCTGTGTCACTTAAATGGGTGGTTTATAACGACAAACAGAAAACGACTTAATGGATCTTTATACGAAGACGAGAAATAAAATTCTTAAGTAGAAGTTTACAGACTTCTGAGTATCCCAATCTCATCAGTGTTGTTATCTTTTTTATGTGTCTCTTTTTTTAGATCTTTAAAAACTTTCTCTTTTTCTTAGGATCTCAAAAAAATTAGGAGGAGAGCAAGGGACCGTGTAAAAAAAGTATCAGTCACATAATTAGGTCTTATCTTTAACCCTTTCTCTTGCCAACCCAACCCTTTCACAGGAGGTCGGAGGTAGAAGGGTTTGAGGGGTTCAGACAAAAAAGTATGATTATTTATTTATGTAAACCTTATTATTGAGTGGGATCTGTACCTGGATTCTATACTAAGTGATCGTTGTACATGTTTCTATGTCTCCTTTTAATACATGAACGATGACACTACAATCCTTTATACTATTCGGTGAAAATTCTTGGGAAAGTCGACACATTACCTGGAAGGTACAAGACACGAACTCCACATGAACTCCGTACCACGCGAAAAGATATATTAGTGTCGTCTTGTACAAAAATTTTGAACCATTTTTACCACTGTAAATAATTTATATTAAATTAAAATTTCGTCACTATAAAACCACAGAGGTATCTTGTCATCAAAGTTTCATAAAGTACATGTCCGAGTTAAGTCAATCATTTAAGTCAGTGAGTCAGCACAGGCTGAGAAACGCTGGTGTGTCTGACATCGTGCGGTCCATAGGAACAGGTAGTGGTTGAGGTCCTCGAATGAGTTTGAGTACCGGTAACTCAGCCACTACGGTAGGTTGGTAGAGTAGGAGACAGAAGGGAAAGAGGAGAACGTAAGTCAGAAAGGGTCGGTACCCCGAAAAGTTTACTCAACTATGAAACGTAGTACACCGGTTTCATAACCTCAAAGTCGAAGTTGTAGTCAGGAAGGTTACTTGTGGGTCATTACTAGAGGAAATCCTACCTGACCAACCTATAGGAACGTCAGGTTCCCTGAGAGTTCTCAGAAGAGGTTGTGGTGTCAAGTTTCTGTAGTTAAGAAGTCGTGAGCCGAAAGAAATATCAGGTTGAGACTGTAGGTATGTACTGATGACCTTTTTGGTATCAAACTGACCTATCTTGAAACAACTGTTTCATTACAGAGACGACAAATTATACGACAGATTCAACCAGTATTAAAAAGAAGGTTCCTCGTTCGTAGAAAATTAAAGTACCGACGTCATCGGTGGACGTCACTAAAACCTCGGGATTTTTTATTGCAGACAGTGACAAAGGTGACGAAGGGGTAAATAAACGGTCCTTCACTACCCTGGTCTACGGTACTATAATCAAAAGACTTACAACTCGAAATTCGGTTGAGAAAGTGAGAGGAGCAAGTGAAAGGAGTTCTTAGAGAAATCAAGAAGGAGTGAAAGACAGTACTCCCACCACTGTAGACGTATAGACTCCAAAAACTATAAAGAGAAACGTCAGAACTAAGGTCGAACACGAAGTAGGTCGGGTCATACAGAGTACTACATGAGACGTATATCCAATTTATTCGTCCCACTGTCACATGTCGGAACTACATGAGGAAAGGACTAAACCATGGTCAGACAACAAGGTACAGGTCAAGATTGACAACGAAAACTGTACGTATGTCAAAAGAATCCTCCGTCCAGTCCACCAGACCGTAAGGGTAGAGAACTTCTTAAAAGGTGTCAAACAACACTAGGTGTGTAGTTTCCGAAACAATATCGGTTATCTCGTGTTTATCTACAAAAAGGCCTTGAGAGAACGAAAAAGTTACTAGGTTACCTACAATCGTTAAACTAGAGACCTAGGGGACGGAAATGACTTAGGTCGAACTAGTAAACCTTCAAATATCAAGTGTATGACAACTTCGGAACGAACCTCTTAAAACTTGTAACGAAACGATCACACTCTACTCACGTCAACACGCTATCAAACTTGTATGAAACCGTAACGGAAAGAAACCCTAATCTCACTTTTACTGGAAAAGGACACCGGTGACGATTCAAAAGGTTTAAACGACCGTCTAACTCACGTCGTGAAAGTGTCACAGTAGAACATCCTAAACTTTATCGAGTTGACCTTAAGGTAGTGGAGGTGATCGAAACAAACATCACTACGAAGATTCCGGGTGGACTGAAGCGTAAGGTCCTACAGACCGACATCCACTCACTAGTGTGGTAGCACTAGTAGACCCAGTACTTGTAGAAAAAACATATCAAGGTACATAAGAACGGTGGAGAAGAATTGTATAAGACGAAAATAATCCAGGTATGGTAAAGACAGGAAATAGCTCGGGTAGAAACGTACTTTACAAGGAAACCATAGAGATTAAAAGAACTTCTCTAGAGATCAGAAAGGGTAAGACAAGAAAAGGAGATAAAGAAACGTGACTAGTGACTCCTTTCGAAAGAATAGAGAGGAACGATAAGAAACCGTGAGACGTAAGTTTATCCATATAGAAAGAAAAAGAGGAAACGGAAAACGGAGAGAAGAAAAGTGTCGCTAAACATTCCGGAGGAGTCTGTTGATAAAACGGAAAATGTAAAGAAAAAGAACCCATACCAGAACTAAGGACGGAGGACAAATTACATTGCTTGGAGACAGGTATCAAGAAGTCCGTGAGACAGATAGTCTAGATTGGGGAACTTAGATAAACAGTGAAGGTGACATTCCCTAAACTAAATCTAGTATGGTCTTACCAGATCACCAAAAGGGACGAAAGATTTAAATTCAGACTTAAACCGTTATTCCTCAAGTACTAGACTCGGTGTCAGTCGAGGGTCAGAACAAAAACGACTGACATAGCTCGAAGAGGTAGAAACCGAAGTTTCTTATATTAGTTGTCTTTTAACCTAATTTCTAGATGACTCGTGGTTTCGTAATTAACCCGAAGGGACCACCGAGTCTCCAATTTCGCAGACGGACGTTACGCCCTCTGGACACAAGCTAGGGGTCCAACCCTTCTAGGGGACCTCTTCCTTTACCGTTTGGTCAGGCCATAAGAACGGACCTCTAAGGGTACCAGTCTCCTCGGACCACCCGATGTTAGGTACCCCAGCGTTTCTCAGTCTTTCGTTGAATTGAAAGAAATTAAAAGTTGAAATTTTCTTAACTACGAAAACTTGATACCACAACCTCTTCTGAGAACTCTCAGGGAACCTGGTGTTCCTCTAGGTTGGTCAGGTAGGATTTCCTCTAGTCAGGAACCCACAAGTAACCTTCCTGACTACAACTTCGACTTTGAGGTTATGAAACCGGTGAACGAAGCTTTTCGACTGAGTAAACTTTTCTGGGACTACGACCCTTTCTAACTGTCGTTCTCCTATGCCCCTGCTGTCTCCTCCTCAACCAACCTACTGCAGTGACTGAGTTAGCTGCACTCAAACCCATCCGAAGTCCTCAACCACTACATGTCCCTCCGGATCTCACGACACCAAGTATCCCAGAGTTTCTCAGTCTGTACCGAGACGTTGATTTGACTTGACTTAACTTGACTCGTACCGGGTCGGGTAGTCTTGTTTTGGGTAGAAAGCGGAGTCACTCAGAGAGGGTAGACCTTCGAAGGTATTCGGAGAATAGGAAGAGGTAGTCTCCCGTTTGTCTTACTTTTGGTGTTTGTGTCTTTTCATTGGTTAGACTAGTGTACCTGGTGTCGGAACAGATTGAGTCACTTTGATACTCAGTACGGTGTATCCTGATGGGTTCTGTCTACCCAGTACCACCTCTCAAGACCGTTTTGTACCAGATAACCTCTTCCCTTACCGTTTTGGTGAAGTCATAAGAACTGAACTCTTGGGATACTTGTCATACTTTTCCGTTTTATTATCCTGTGACTTTCTACTTGAGGGGTACAGTCATCCATGGGTTATACGATAACCTCTAGTCACCTCTTTATTGAGGTCTTTCTTACTTCTCTACCTCGGTTTCGTTTTTGTTATGGGTCAACACCTACACTGATCACAACCTTCATTTCAGGTTACGACATTTCTCGTTATAACATATCCTTGGACCTTACAATCCAGGTACTTAGTTCCGTTTAACCTTTACCAGTTCTGTCCTCTACTTTTCTGACTTGTAACTGTAAAATCCTTAGTCGCTTGATTTTGTCTGACCTTTCCCACTTAAATGGAGTCTACTGGTAATATAGATGATGACACCCGTTCTTAGGGAAACTTCTTTACCTCATCGATAGTATCAGTTGTTTCCTGAGATTTTACGACATGAACCTACGTTAGAGTTTTTACTGTCTTACTAGAGACAAACAAAGGTTCTGTTTGGTAAATTATAGTGTCATTAGGTTCAGATACGGGGTCGGTCATTACGACTTTTTCGACTTCAACTTGTCAAGATACTTTGAATGTTCTGGAAGATCTTGATTGTGTGTTTTTTCTACAGGAAAAGTACTATCCCCTGACCTTACGTTTTCACCCTTCAGTTCTTTATGGACCTCATTGTCCGTGTAAACCGGAACCTCATGTTTTACTTCGTCCCGTTTCCGATTATCTCAAAACGGTTCTCTTACGTGACCAGTATCATTTGTGGGAGAAGGTTGTTGTATTCTCTTCTGATGTGTACTTGTGCGATTGTGACTCTTTTTATACATTGACATCGCCGTATCAGTAACAGTGTGTGTTTATTGAGAGATTTTCATAATAAGGTATAAAGGGGAGGTACTAAATCATTACACTAAAGTGTAGTACCAAGTATTACTACGAAATGTAATCCCGTAAAGTAAAATACTGAAATCTCATGGATCAAGTGAACATTTCTTGACTACCCAAAAAGAACCGGTGATCTATTGAAAAATAGTAACTACGACTCACAACAAACGAGTAAGCACAGGTTGAGAAACGATGGGATACCTGACATCGGGTGGTTTATAGATGAGGAGTTTAGGGATTTATCTTATTAGTACTTCAGAAACTACAGTCAGTAGGAGTAAGCAAATACGTAGATAAATAAATGAGTAATAAATAAGTACGTAAGTTTCTAAATAACTCGTGAACGACACTGTGAAGGAATCCATTTGGTACCGTTTATATTTTCACTGTATTTCGAAAGGTTCTATTTCTGTGACAAAATACTCCATATACCAAAGCCTATAAGTATCTTGAGGTGTCTAACCTACACTTCTAACTAAAAAGGTCATTACAATCTTACGGTGGTATAACATACCAAAGTTCATGGAGGGAAATAAATCACGATGACCTTTTCACCTAACACAAAGATATCGATACTAATATATGACAAATTTTTTATACAAATATGAAATAGTGATTTAAAGTGAAGACCCTTTAATCGGAAGTACTTAAAAGATAGTATATTTCAAATTCTTTCGTCAACTTTCACATAAAGAATGGTGAACGTTAATAAAATTTCATGTATTCTTAAAATTGGGTCCTTTTTCATGGAGAAAAATTTATTGTTGGTGTTATATTATTTTTATACAGACAAGAAACGAATCAAAGGAGATCATATGACAAATGTAGGTAAGAATAACAGTCTTTTATACAGAATTTACACGAACACATTTCAAATCACCCAATTTTTAACGGTCTCGTTATTTATAATTACTTCTTGTACTGATTTTTTTATGTTCGTTGTTATTTATTTCTCCTACGTAAAGTTATGTACTTATGGCAAAGAATCTCTGACCTTAACTGTAAATATGCATCGTATTATTTGTAAAACGGAAGTGTCTCGGTAAAGTGAAATTATATTGTCAATAGTAAATAATGATATATATTTATATAAAACTTTGTTAGTTAGGACTCACAGGCCTCCCGTAAAAGACAAACAAAATAACCACCTAAAAGTGTACATAGAATAACATTCTAACTTAATAAAATGATTTATCGAAACACAATAGACGGAAGGATGGACCGTATTTCGTTTGCATTTCTAAAATAACAAACCTTGTTGTCTTAGTATTCGGTGTAGGTCCACTACTACATTCCTTTTCCCAGAATAACCGTCGACAGTTTTTAGTTGGTACACGATACTCAAACGAACGGACGGGAAGAAGGATCCACACGGAAACTGAGTGTTGAGGTCTCTTCCTGTGTTTGTTTTGAATAAACGTTAAACGTTTTTTTTACCTTCCCCCCTTAGTTTTCCTTCCCCGAGGTTTTCTGACATTTTAACACGTCGTACTCAGGAGACTACGTACGACAAAAGTTAGACGACACACGGTCAACCTCCGAACCCCTCACACACGCGCGCGCTCTTTCCTATTACGACTCTTTACTATCTCACCGACACTGGAGGTTCGAGTCGGACCTTTAGGTTCTGTAACTAAAGTGAATCGTAAGGACGACTCTTTAGACCGCCTCAAGTCAACATTATTTTCTTGTTCTAAGACAAGATTACCATTACCGCATACTGTCTGTATAGTGAAACAGACAGGAGTCGTGGTCTCTCTCCTCTTAACCTCTCTCCAGTGGACTGGAAGGACCCCACAACATCCTCGCGACACGATTCGAAACTTGACGGCGGATCCTTGCATTAATAAATATTATAATTTACTATTTCTTTGGAAATCTCCTGAGTGTCACTGGGAAATCTTTGACGCTCGTCCTTCACATAGGGTATTTACACTTGCGTGCTTTTTTTTAGACGACAGAAGTTTATGACGCAACCTTTTGAACCTATCGTAACGACCAACTCAATATATAGAAATTTGAATGATAAACCTTGATAAAAGTAAGTACGGACTGTATGACAGTAACGAAGTGTAAAGGAATAATAAAATACGGAACTACAATAATAAGTGTTTCTACTCTAAGAAAAAAAGTATTACATAAAACGGTTTATAACTTCTCAATTCCAGAAGTCGTCCAAAAATTTTAAAGAGTCTACAATGCATTGTAGAAAGAATTATGTAAACAGAGAAATCGTGTGTAAATTAAAAAAAGAAAGACCTAGGATAAGGTTCTGATTAAAAAACATAAATCAAGAAGTCTCTATAGGAGAATCGAGTACATATAGGACGGTCGACTCAAATATCGATTTATAACCAAATTTTTTTGTTGAAACTTTCATACTTGAACATATATACTCTCTAGGTAAATTTCTTTTAAAATCTTTATTAAGACAAAGAGTATAAGTCCTTTTAATAAATCAGTATCATAACAAATCGTGATAACCAGGAACTTAGAGTATCCGTCGTAACGACGAGATTTAGACGAATATAAAGAGTTGTTTATAAATTTAACTAAACAAATATCAAATCGTAAGACGGTGTCTTATCCATTTTAAATAAGTCACTGAAAGTAAAAACAGTACATAAAACACGGTGTATAAAGAAACAAAATTACCAAAAGACACAACAAACGACGTCAAAAAAATTCTTTGGATTTATCGGATAGAAAACACTATCATTAGCTAGAGAACTATTATAAACAAACCATTTTTATTTAATAAAGAAAATTTTTATCGTCTTAGTTATGGTCGGAATTTTATCAATAGTTTCCTCCTTTTCATAAAAATCAACCAAAGTGTACGTCGAGTGTGTTAACAACCATTACTTATTCGAACATTAAAGGTGCAATCGTTCTTTAGGAGTATACAATATCTACACGATTGGTAGACTTGAAGTGTAAAATTCACAAAAAGATAACGTCTTCATCGGTGGAGAACCCTTTTAAAATTCACGTTGAACATTTATAATACTTTACAGAGAACCACGAACTACTTTTGAATATACAACGGACGTCGATTGGTTCTCATCAATCAAACTTTTCGACTACTGTTCTCTCTTAAGGACCCACGAAAAGAAATTGGAACGAGACTGGGATCAGTATGGGGACCAGTATCAACACAGGGACAGTTACTGTTCTCGAGTATCTAACAGGTTTAGTTAAAAAAAACAACAAGACAAGTTTATGAAGACCGTCACTACAAGGGTAAACGAGTCGTCATCGTGGACCCTCAGTACACTCCCTCTTCTTTATAAAAAGGTTGTTGGTCTTTTTTGGGATCGGTCGACTGGTCTGTGTTAGTCTAGGAAAGTACCCGTTATAGGAATATGTCTAACGAAGTTTAAGACTTCATTCTTCATCATGATGTAAAAATAGAATAGAAGAAAGTGTCTGTGGTTTTACTTCTAGAAAAGACTAAACCATCGGTCCACGAATACAATCATTACAGTTCTCCCGCTACTGAGGAGAATCTCGTGAATCAAAACGACATTACCATGGTTAGTGTATTAAAATTCGTAAAATAGTCATGTGTGACTAGATGTCCCATCTTAAAACATCATCAAATTATGATACTCAGTGTTTGACACCATGTGTATGTGTGTTCTAACAAATCGTCATATACGACCCTCATACTCTTTAGTCTCCTATTATTACTAAGTAGAATTCACTTTTAAGATTATCTCCTATACCTTTACTTTAAGTGAAACCATTAAAACTCAGTCACAAAATATTACGGTCAACCCCTTTCCAACTGACGTTTTCATGTGTATGTCAGATTGGTGTAGATTCAGTTTGGTGGTGGTGTGATTACTACTTTTGTGATAAAAATTATAAACTGTTTTTGTAGGAAAGTTCTATTTCGTTTTCTGAAGTTTCTCTAAAGTATTGAAACTTTAGATGGTCCTCCATGACTCCGGAGGTGCCATCATAAAGGTAACACTTTTGAGGTCTTTCGTTACGAGTCATATTAGTATTGAAGTCAATTATAAAAGTGTAACATAGACCTATACTTCTGTAAAATCATCATCATCGACGGTTTCTATATTAAAGGTTATACACTTTTTAGTGTCTTAGGACGGTAAATTGAACGAGAAAAGTCCAGTTCTAGAGTTTATTAGTAATGAGTGATACGTCCCGATCTTGACCGAAGGTTTATGTCAATAAAGATTCATTGGGTGTCATGAATTTATCGTGAAGGTAAATAGATATCCGTACGAGTCAGTAAAGTCAGTACAGACCGAAAAACGTTGGGATACCTAACATCGGACGGTCCGAGGAGACAAGTACCCTAAGGGGTCCGTTCTTATGACCTCACCCAACGGTACGGGAGGAGGTCCCCTAGAAGGGTTAGGTCCCTAGCTTGGACCGAGAGAACATAACGTCCGCCTAAGAAAAGACGACTCGGTGACACCTTCGGGTCAATAGTTATATACATTCTAGTTTATATTTTGGTGACTAGGGAGGACTTTGACAATCTGGACCATGAAAGCATCTAAAGTAAAGAGGATTTTGAAGTCTTGTCTTGACCTTACAATCGGAGTCGATTAATATTGGTGTAAATTTAACCGGTAAAAGATAAGAATACGAAATTTGTGACAGATCGTATAGTTAATTTACGATCTTAGAGAGATTGTGGAACGAGGTATGTCGACGAAACACGAAACAACCTGTCAATAACTTGTGGATGAGGAAGGGGGCATAGAGTCATAGATACTTTATCGTCAAAACACTCGGAAACTCTACACGATACCTACACAGCGTGAGTTCTCCACCCAAGTAAACTCTCCTTAGTGGGGTATCTCAATTTGACAATTACACCGGGTAATAGTAATAATAGTAGTGAAGGACCCACCCTGGGTAAACATCATCCAGATTGTATCAGTGGGACAGTAAAATTTATTTTATCAAAAGAAGAACACCGGGGAACAACGATTTGACTTTATACAATTTACTCCACAATAGTCGTCTTGGGGACACTAGTCGGAGGAGGAAAGGAAAAGTAGACATAAGTCAACTGTCCTTAGAGTTTGTCGATCCATGAATTTGTCTCCGACAAGACTCGCGACACCATAATTTATAGGTTCATCCAGTAAACCACTATATAAGCATACTGAGTCTTCGACCCCCCACCCCCGTCAGTGTACACATTGTATTTTTAATATTTTGTTTCTCTGTCCGATCAATGTTACGACTGTAAAAAAATTTCCGTTTTATATGTCTCCCTAAATCCATTACAGAAAACTTAAGTTGACCGGACCGGACACAAGGGGTCATATGGCTAAGACAAAACTGTCCTTGGACAGACCTTGTGTCGTTGGCCGAGACTACTCGGTGCAGTTTCAAAAAGTCATTCCGTTTGGTACCCTCTCCGTTCTCCTACAACTCGTACACACCTGTATCCTTCTAGGTGTCTTAGTGTCAAAAATTCACCTTCAACGGGAGATTTTATCCAGGTCGGGTCACGTCTAAGTAGTAGGTTTTTCGATTTCCAACTTTCGTAAAATTACAATCTTTGTCCGTCAGTTTTGGATTTTATATGTCCCTTCTTTTTGTCTTGTTACACTTTCCTACAGGGACATTACCCACCATAGATCATGTTGCAGTTATTTGCAGTTGTTTGTAGTTGTTTAGTCTGACTCTTTCACTTTCACGATGAAGACATCAATAGAAAGGAAAATCCCTTAGTAAATATTAAACCCGAAGTATTTTGTAAGAAGTTTAGTCAATTTTAGGAAAGAAAAGATGGGATTTAATAACTAGTCATGAAGTAAACTCGAGAACTAATAACTGGGGAAAAGTGGGGAAATCGGACTGGACAGGAGATTTACAAACTTATTTCTTAACTCTTCACTTCGACACCTCCTGATGGCATTTGGAGTCTAAACTAAGTAAACGTTAGGATGATGAATGAGTAAGAAAGGATAACCATTTTATCCTTCTTAAAATCATCAGACAAATTGTGTCGACGGGGTTTCATCCCTAAACAAAAGACGTGCTATTGTTTATAAATCAGAATAAATCTAACTACCTTTTATCTCATATATATATACATATGTATATATATAAACAAACAATTTCAAATAGTTATCTAAAAAGAGATCTCTCTTATTTTGTAAGGTAATTGTAAAAACTTATAATATTTTATATAGTATCTTTCTTTTGTTATGTCATTAATTTGTCTATATTTACATCTTCAGTTGTTTTATTTCTCGATATTGGAAGATTTGACTTCCGTCTATTCAAGTTTTGGGTTTCATACGTCTCAACAGAAATAAATTGTTTCCTGTAGGTTACAAAATAAATATCTTAATTCCTTCGAATTCATTCTTCCTTCAAGTCTTTCATAGGTCAGGTTGTATGTTATTGAGTCAGAGTTCCAATGAAAGGGAGACGGATCACACGATGACACTGTCTCCCTCGGGTGGTGACGTCCTCCGTCGTAATAAAATAAGTCCCATTGAGAATTACAGTTTTATAAGAATAACTTCATCTTAAAATTAGTCGAAAGGTCCTAAAGTTTAATACAAAAGTGATTTACTGTTAACATAAACAATTATTTCATTATTTTTTGGGTTAGGTTCGACCTAATTCGTTTTTCCTTTACATAAGTGTAATTTTTTTTTTTTCAATAAGACTGAAATCCATACCAAATTAATCCTCACGTTTGTGAACCTTTACAAAAGATCGGTAAGTCAAGTCAAGTCAAGTCAAGTCAGCGAGTCAGCACAGGCTGAGAAACGCTGGGGTACTTAGCGTCGTGCGGCCCGAAGGGACAGGTAGTGGTTGAGGACATCAAGTGGGTTGAGTACACGTAGCTCAGCCACTACGGTAGGTCGGTGGAGTAGGAGACAGTAGTAATAGGGACAGGAAAAGATAAGAAGTTTCGAGACAGGGGAAAATCACAAGAGACCACGGATACGAATGTAGATAGTGACTGACTAAGTTGTTTATAATCAAATACGGACAGTACACGGTTCAAGTCAAGTTCCGTCTTGATGACGATGACGTCGAGACTTGTCCTGTCAAACAGAAGAATTCTAAAAAGTCAACTGACCCTTCACTATTCGAGACTTGTTAATTTGTCTATTAAAGTATATGGGTATTCACGATACTTCTTTTATTTTGTACCATTTTTTCACGACTCCCTGTCGTTTCGTTAGAGGAACTCTGTCTCGAATACCCCTTCAGAAGAGACTCTGGATTTAGTACTCTTCCTTTCATGGATGTTTCCAGACCCCCTTTCTATAAGGTTTGTCCTCCTTATCGTTAACGTCCCTGGGATTGTATACTCACTCCGACTGTTTAAGTTCCAAATCTTTTATCCGACCCCATCAAGGGTCCCCCGTGATCACCATTTCTTAGGTGGACGGTTATGTCCTCTAAGTCCTCTACGCCCAAGTCAGGAACCCAGCCCTTCTAGGGGACCTCTTCCTTTACCGTTGGGTGAGGTCATAAGAACGGACCTCTTAGGGTACCTGTCTCCTCGGACCACCCGATGTCAGGTATGCTAACACTTCTCAGTCTATACTGGTTCGTTGATTGTGGAAGTGAAAAGTGAAAGAAAAAGTATGATCACGAGTCATCTCAAAATCTTAACATTAAAATGAATTGCAGAAAACTTATCCAATTGTTCAGTGTATTCTTTTGTCTGGGATTAAAGATTAGTCTAAAAATGAAAACTGTAAACGAAAAATTTAAAAATAAAAATGGGGTTTGAAATATTGGGTCACACCAAAGTTACTAGACGGTTCACGTTGTCTGAAAATTGAGAGAAAAATTTTTCAGTCTCTTTTTACAGGATGTCAAAATTTTGCTAATGTTGTCCCATCAAAATTTTAATACTTATCGTAACAAAAGTAGTAACTTTATTTGAACGTCAGAGGACTAACTCCTACTCAAACTAAAAACTCTCCTGTCGTAAGAAAGTTTTAGGGAGAGAGAGAGAGAGAGAGAGAGAGAGAGATAGATAGGTAGATAGATAGATAGATAGATAGATATATATATATGTGGAAGAAGGAAGGAAGGGAGGAAGGGAGGAGAGAGGGAAAGAGGTCGATATTCGAAATATTTTCAGTGTCAAAAACAGTATATTTGTACGTCACAGTGGGTGAATTTTTGTTGACAGTATTTCAAATACATTTTGAAGATATTTATTACACTAATAAAAGGACAATTTTTAGTAATTTACTGGATAAATTCGTACACGCAAGTACTACGTGAATTTTAGGATACAAAATGAATTGACTCAAATGTATGTTTCAAGATTACATAGATAAAATAACATAATATAAGGTATTTTATTCTAAGGAAAAATTAATATGAAGAAAAGTCTAAAAGAGTCCGTGTATGTTATACCATCACCATAATAACTTGTTTCAATTGAATTCCTCTTTATCCCAGATAAAATTAGGTTTTATATTTTTTCATATTTGATCACCTAAAGAGGTAGTAGTAAGAATATCAAAGAGTAAAGAAGATTATTAGTTGATTTCTTGTGGTTAGTAAGAATTAATATCAAAAAAATTATTTTTGGTCTTTTTTACACATTTAACTGGTCATAATTCACAACCTTTTTTTATGGAAGAAGTCTACGTGTCACTCATCATTTTAAGTGTGTGACTGACACTTAATAACAGATCTCAGACGAATTATATTAGTTTTCTCAAACGTTTGTGCGTCGGAAAATAGAGTGCATAGAAACAAACTCTGTCTCCCTTATGTCTTATTCTAAGTTTTATATTCTGTTGAAAGAAAAAAAAACTTTACCCCTTAGTAGAAAATTAATAGAATAAAATGGACTTTTATATAAACTTTAAAAATATATCACTTTATTCTTAAAACGAGTACTTTTAAAATTAGTATTTATAATGTAAACTATTCATGTAATAATTACCGAGTCTTATAACTTGTAAGGATTCTTGAACAAATTGTCTTACGACGAACCTTTCGTCGTACGGATTTTTACGTTCACTTTATACTTTTCGACCGTTAAAAGGAATTGGACTTAGCACAGGATCACGCAGTAGTCCAAGAGTACCCTTGTTACATGGGGAAAGGATCAGGACCTATAGGAACATCTATTAATCTATGAAGAATCTTAAGATGGAGGTGGAGGGGGATGGGGCCGGGTGCACACGAAGTCCTGAATGTTAACGTCACAGGGTGTTGAAAGTCGAGAACATGAAGGTGGTATTTGATCTACTTTTGTAACCCAACTATAAAAATCTTGGATCTGTAAGTAGGAAATACTAAACCCCAAAAGTTTTCTTATTCCTAATCTAGAGATTTAAAGCTCTTTTACTTCTAGTCTTAAGAGTAAAATCTAAAATAAAATGGTTCATTATACTTTCCTTTTTTACATATGAATTTACAATTTTTTATGTACAAGAGGTTTTAACAAATACTTATTATCTTTTCTGACTTTTGGAATGTAGAAGTATTTTGGTGTTTTATAAAAATAATTTCGAGACAATCTCAACAAACGTTCTGGTTAATAGTTACTCTAAGGCATACTCTCAAAGTAAATTTAACTTAGAGAGTTATCGGTTTTTCAGAATAAAAAAGAAAGAATCACATATTAGACTCGACAATACCAAACAACATGTTAAAACTACTGAAAACCGTTACATCTCTAAACCATTTATCCTTTTTTTTCTTTCCCTCTGATTTTTATCTTTTCTACTTTATGACGTTCTTTTTTAAAACAGAACACCATAAAGGTCATTATGAATTGTATTCCTTTTTTTAAACAAAACACTTCATACATATTTTCGTAATACTGTCGTCATCCTTACAGAAATTTATCCATGTCTAAAAATAAAAGACATGAAGGGGTACGTTGAGAAAACTCCTAGTCTCAAAGTAAAATTCAGACGTCCTCGAATTGTCAGTCCAGTTGGGATATATTTATGTCCCGTCCTGTTTTTAAAACCCAGTTTGCTACCTTAAAAATCACGGTCAAAAGTACGTTTATCACGACAGTAAATAGATTTTTTTACTATCAAGAGTAAGTTAAAATTCTCTTGGAGACCCATTAAAAACAAACTAAACTAAAACGAACAGAAAAAGATAATCACATGTATACTTAACGTCACTCGCGTTTAAGACTAGACAATATGTACTCTGATATTAAGTGTTTGAACGTTGTTTGATTCACTTCCTTTATAGTCAAGGTTTTCTAATTAACAAAATCTTTGTGAGAGAAATGGGTAACTCAAAATTCACTAACTCGGTATTACATGTGAGTTATTTACAAATGATTTAATTTACAAATATTGCATTGGGTTAGAATTATACTTAACTTTGGAATCAATAGTGATAAACACTATATCATAAGTGATATACAGTCAAAAACGTTAATTTTCATAATCATACAATAGATTCTATTGTATAGACACAATCAACAAAAAAAGAATTTAAATCAATGTTTAATACATCGATAACAGTCTATTTGAAAACCCGAAAACAATATTGGTAAAATAAAAGAACTTAAGATCTGCATATTTTATTTTGTAATTCCTTAAATTAAGCTAATTTATAATAATAATTAGTTATAATTATAATTTATAAGTTAAGTTAAATTAAACTCTGTTTTTATAATTGAAAAATTTTTTACAAGAAAGTTTTATATAAATTTAGGACCAAAATTTTTGTTCTAGGTGAATCTGACGTGTCTATCATTTTATACCAAATAGGATCTACTTTATAGAAGATCACCCTTTTATCCTTACTCTTATACAAGGAAACCTTTCTCTGTATGAGGTTCGTTATCTGAACTACAAAGAGAACTTTGTTACGATATATAAACAAGTGACCAAATATACTAAAAAATTTTTGAACACATTACTGATACAATAATTATCTACTCCAAAGATCTCAGTGAAAATCTTCGACAGTTTGTTGTAAATAACTCCAAAGAAGTTATTTGTTGAAAAAACGTGGAAATTAAATGACCACGTACGCACAATTAAGCGAAGTCAGCACAGGCCGAGAGACATTGGGATTCCTGACGTCGGTGGTCCGAGGAGACGGGTACCCCAAGGGGTCCGTTCTTATGACCTCATCCAACGGTACGGGAGGAGGTCCCCTATAAGAGCTGGGTCCTTAGATTGGACACAAAGGACATATAGGACGTACCCGTCCGTCCAAAAAAAGGTGATCACGGTGGACCCTTCGGGTATGATATGTGCTGTGAGCATCTTATTTTTTCTTACTATTTATTGTGATATGTCACATTACCCTTTCTGTCGTTTATTGAATTGTTAATTTTATGGTACTTCATTACTAGTTTCTTATTATACCTCCTTTCCTTCTTTCAAGGATCATGTCAGCTCCGCTTTTTACTTTCCCAAGGTCTTCCATACAGTAAATCTTCTAAAAATTTCCCTTTACTCTATTGGAGACGTTCCTGTATATCCATACTTTCTCATCTCATACCTTAAAGTAGACTTAAAATTTCTTTATTTACTGATTGTCATTGTATAGAGATCAAACCACTTGAATTCTTCTTATTTTTACATTTCTATTTTACAGATTTTCACATTCAGACTGGTGGAACGGTACCGAAAGACATTAGATCGAGGTAAGTGGAGTGATCGGATTTATTAAGATGAAAAGAGGATTAGAGTCGTCAGACACGGGGTTTACCTTAGTAAAGGAGTACATAGTACAATAAAATGGAGAAAAACGGACACAAACACGGTAAGGTGGAGAGACTTTACGAAAACAGGAGAAGTAAGGTAAACGGGAGAAGTAAGGTGAAAACGGAGAACGGAACGTGGTTGAGTATTCGACATAGAGTTGATAGTGGAGATGTATCCTAACCGGTAAGGTAGTATAACTGGTGTGAGGTATCTGTACATGAAAACTATATCATAGGGTCGTAGGACGTGTTCTCTGTACCCAAACTAGGGACTCAGTCTTTCTAGGGGATTTCATCCTTTACCGTTGGACGAGGTCATAAGAACGGACTTTTAAATATTCCTGTCTCCTCGGTCCCAGGTACCCCAGCGTTTTCTCAGTCTGTGCTGACTCGCTGACTCGTACGTAAGAGTATTGTGAACTAACGTGAACGTAAGGGAACACACTGAGACTCAGTGAACTGTTGTCCCTCGAATAGTATAAGTAGGAATCGTGGACCACATTATGAACTGTATATTAGTAACGAGATCAAAACCATTTTCTCATTTGTTCGTTAGTTTATTCGTTTAGTAGACACCTTCATTCGATAACACAATTTTTTTTTTCAGACTTAAAACCTGAGGAATCTACCGTCGTGGTTTCTAGGTACCGAACTCTTATTAGAGTCACGTCGTAACTCGTCTTATAATAACATGGATTCTTATCATTTGATTGCGATAACATGATACATCTTTCTTGTATACATGTCTTTCCAATACCTTGGATTTTAATGCCAAACAGTAACAAATAGGACAGTCTGAAAGTGTGACCTAAGTCCTTTATACTCCCGAGACTAGTAAACTCTCTATAGTATACATTACTTTGAATATATTAAATGGTCAGGAACGTCATCAGACTCACTTCATGTCAGCAGGGAACGATAAGTATCCCCAAACAAAGGTCCTGACGAAACCTGTGGTTTTAATATCCTACAAGCTCAGGAGATACATTTTACCATATCATGTCAACCGAAAGACATAGTCGACATAAACTAACTCAGACACCTACACTTTGAGCACCTGTGTCTAATATTAATATGAGTCATGAAAAAAACGGGACTAAGACTGTCACTTTTAAACTAAAAAAAAAACTTAAGACTTCGATCTTTTTCTTATAGAATTCTTCGAGTCGTTATAAGACAGTCCAGATTTAATTTCTTAATTAATCATAAGACGAAATATGTAATCGAAGTAATTAAACAAATGATACTCGCGTAGAAGTTCACTCACCGGAGGGAACACATACAACTACTTACTTCACACACGACTTTACGTTCTGTATCCAAATATGATTATGTCCGTGAAAACAATATGACAAATTGACTGTTAATTTCAAAATCCTCCCTTAAAAAAAATAAAAGAGTAAAAATATTGTAATAGAAAGAGACGAAGAGAAAATCCGGTTAGATGAGTTCATACCGTCTCTTTATAAAATGGATATATGTATGAACGAATATAATATATTTTCATAATAACTACAATATATGTAATATATAATATATATATAATATATATATATAAGGTAAGAAATGACTTTATTGGTATTTATGTCCAAGTGAAATAAACCGTTAGATTACTGGGTTTCGTTGTAAGTTTTATGTCAATTTAGATCCATTTACGGGAANGTCTCTTTATAAAATGGATATATGTATGAACGAATATAATATATTTTCATAATAACTACAATATATGTAATATATAATATATATATATTATATATATATAAGGTAAGAAATGACTTTATTGGTATTTACGTCCAAGTGAAATAAACCGTTAGATTACTGGGTTTCGTTGTAAGTTTTATTTCAATTTAGATCCATTTACGGGAAAGAGGAATCAAATCAACTTTTCTATAGTAACTTTGAGAATACATTACTATAGTAAGGTCAACGACATATTTTAAAAAGTTCGGTAGGTCTGACACCCTACATAATAAGAAAATTACAATACCCAACCCTTTTTAATTCGTATTCCGTAATGTCGACTCAAAGTGATGTGTAATTAATAAAATTAACTGTTAAAGAATTTACTTATAGACTATTTAGTCAGAACGTTAAGGAGTACGAAATACCGCACGAATTGAGTTATGTCTGTGAAATCTTAGTGATACGACACTCTCGAATTATGTTTAAACTCTAGTAATATTAATTTTAGTATGAGTTTGGAGTACGAATCAAGATTCAGAAAAGTAGAAAAAACTTAAAAGAAACCTTCTATGGAACTTAAATTATAATATTGTTCTTGTCCGTCTTATACATCAGTTCGGTTCGTAGAAGCTATGCAACTCTTTTTTACAAAGTAGAGATCCCACGTTGCAATTTTTGACCGGAATTGACGGTAAGACATATTTATTAGGAGTAGGGAATTTTAAAAAATTTCTGTAGTCAAGGGAGGACCAGTGACGGTACTTCTGTTTCTTACGGAATTACTAAGATAATTCCAATAGTAATTTTATTTTCTTCTAAACCTCTGTAGTCGATATTTAGTGATATTTTATCGGACACCCATTGGGAACTGTATTGAGTGAACTTTATTTGGACCCTGATATCGGGAACCAGTTCGGTCATCCACTCGATTTCCAGAAAAGGTTGGACACGAAGGAGTGATTTACTTACCTCTCGTAAACCTATATATGTATTTAACTGTATACAAAATACAACTTTGTTCAGGTGAATTTATTGTCATAACTCCTACAAATACGTAAATAAACTTTATAAATGAGAAAACATTTTTCTTACATTAAATCAATATACGAATGAATATCGATAAAACTATTTTATAAAGTACTAAACTATAATATTTGAAAAACATTCTTGGGTCTAATTATAATGGATTTAACTCGAGTATTACCGGGGATAGTATTACACCATATTCTTAAAAAAAGTCTTAATACTTCTTTAACATTCTAAAGTCAATAATCAGACTAAGGAGTTTCTTCAATAACAATTGTTGAAAAAGGGGTAACCGTAAATCGACTATTTCTACGCTGAGACTTTTGAACGGATCTGAATGTCCGGTCATTGAACCTAAACTCAGGGTTCCAATTATTTCAATACCGACAACCGTTTAGAAACTTATTGAGATTGAAGTTAAAGAAACGGACACTTCATTCTAACTATTACAGAGTGTGAGAACGACCCTCTGAGTTTTATTTTATTCTGTTTTATATACTCCTAAAAAAAATTGTATTTCAAATCTACAGTCCCACATTTAACTTATTATAATCTTTTCGTCCAAATTTTTACTTGTCTATATTATTTTCATAAGTAGAATAAAAATTTTAAATAATCATAAATCTAATGATTTGAATGACTTGAAAATATACAAAATATTATAAATTGACTAAGAGGGATTTATATATATATTATTATCACATTTCTTAATAATCATAAATAAAGAAAAAACTTTTGAGAGAACTACTGTTTTAACGTAATATTTCAGTCGTAAAGAAAACGTCACTCCTCTTCAAGAGTCCATTTCGAATGTATTAAAACCATAAGGTAACCGTACATGATACGGAAAACAAGAGAAATGAGAGATTATCTAATTAATACTCTTTTTCTTTTTTATGAAACAGTTATTGTTAACCTTTCATTAACGAAACCTACTCATAGAGTTTCTTCCCTTTTATTAATAAAGATAATTTTTTAGTAGATTAGGTGTTATCGTTTAAAATATCATGAATTACAAGATTTCCGAGTATGGGAACTGTGGAAAAACATAAAAGTCTGAGAAGTCTTTTTCCACAGTCCTAGTTGTCTTATTCCTTTAATATTGGAAAACTTTTCAAAACTTTTAAAGTAAATTTAATTTGTAGACTGTAGGTTTTAGGTGTAGGATCAGGATCTGATCACTTAGCTTGTGTAACACTGTTTCAAATTTATTTTACGTCTGAAAAAAGTCTTGAAAGTACTGTGAAAACCTAATTAGTGTTATTTTTTATCAACCGGAAATTTATTGTACCCAAACATGATGTACCCAGGTGGGTGTACTTCCCCAAAAAAACCCAAAAAAAACCAAAAAAAAAAAACGTTTATATAACCCTTTCTAAAAACCTCTAAACACTGTTAGACTTTTTTAAACGTGCTTGACGTATCGGATCTTTATCTCTTTTTTATTCTTTTTCGATCCATACACTACTTACGTATTTTTATACACATATTGTACGTTTATACATAACTAGTAAAAACATACAATCAACATTCCGAAGGTCAGTTGGAATCCCATAGTCGTGAATTCAAAACCTTCTCAGCTTTCAGTATGAATCTAAAAGCTAACACGTTCCCCCAGTGACGGGGTCTGAAGATTCAACAAACTCAACATGTCAATTGATTGACATAATTTAAAAAGATCGTTGAATGTTCCCAAAGGGACATCGAGTTTACCACTTCTTAGAAGGGCGTTGCGTCCTCTGGACCCAAACTAGGGATCCGGTCCTTCTAGGAGACCTCTTCCCTTGCCGTTAGGTAAGGGAGGTCTCTTCCCTTTCCGTTGAGTGTATCGGAACTTGACAACACAGTAAGTAACAGATATATAACGAAGTGGTTTACCTTATATTTAAGGAAGACGGGGTACTGATCGTGGTATCCCCTATTATAGATTTTTTCTACGAACACCCTGTTTAATATCTGATTTGGATAGTGTACTGTTTTTTTCACTCTGGTCCCGTTTACCCTGTTGAGAAGATTTAGATATAAGTCTTTCCTTCTAGTGATTATAATGAGAGTACCCACTTTTAATCAGACCCAATTTTGTTTACCTTCACTCTCTTTACTCAAAACATAAATACAAAATAAAAATGAATAGAAACTTGAAACATGGGGAACATAAGTTACTGACGGGGACTTACGTGACTTACTTCACTTTTCTCAACATCAAACCTACATGACTAGATCATTTCAAAGTTCAGGTCAGTTGTCCTTTGGACAGTGATTCCTCAAGGATTGTTACTAAGATAATCGACTGTAGAGACTCATCTTTGGTCGCCGAGGACCTCTACAGTTCCGAAGTTGGGATTCCCCCGTTCGTTCTTCTTTTCCGTCTTTACAAAACTTCTGACCCTTCTTGAGACGTCACTTCTTAAGTAAACTTTTCTAAGTTTACAACTCCTTACGGAGTACCACCATGTATACGAGGATAAAAGAATAAGTGATCAGTTTTCCTACAAGTGTTGCGTACATCTACATTTCTTAACAATTTTGTGAAATACTTTTTATTGTTATCTTTCTTTGTCTTACATTACTCAGTGACTCATTAGCATTGACAGGTAAAATTAATTATAAATAATCAATTATAAATCATAAAGAGATAAGTTTGACATACACCCATTTTTTTCTGTTATATGAGTACGGATGGGTTCTTTCAACAAGACATTTCTCACACTCATGAGTTGATTAGGTATTTTTAGGGAAATTTCAGATTTCAGAAGAATTTGATGAATTTTAGATTAATAAAACGGTAGTTACGAAGTCCTTTTGTCGATTGTGTTATTTTACTTTGTGTCACCACACTAACAAGATCAGTGATTATTGTTCAACAATGTAATCGGAAGGGATTGGAAACGAAACAGAGGAAGTAGAAGTTTAGATAGTGTGTGTGTGTGTGTGTGAGTATGTGTGTCTTTGGGTGTGGACACGTACAGGTAGAGGTTCTAAGACTCGGAATCTGTTAAACTGGGAGGAAGTTCAGAAGGGTCTTATGTGATTATACGACTAATTGACATAATTTGTACTTCACCGGTCAGTATCATCTCAGAGGTCTGACGACCCCTAAACTGGGGTAATCTTGGATACGCACGTACACCCCTTTGATCTTTACTCTAGAAACTAGATTAATCGATCTCAAGGATAATTTACAGAATACATACTAACACGGAAGATAAAGAAGAGGGAAAAAGAGGACCCAACCGACAAATTTCTACTAGATAGACAAATATTGGTCTGGTTTGAAGAGGGTCCTGGATCTTTTTAAAGTCAGGGATCTAACTTACGAATCTATAAAAATTTCCTTACAAAATCGGGACACTCCTAGAAGATTCATAAAGTAAAACAAAATAAGTTCTAGTTGTGTAAGAAAAGTGTAAAAATACTCACAAAGGAGGAGACTTATTATCCGGAGGTACACTAATAAATGGCGAGGAAGAGGTCACCGAGCCACCACTTCTAAAGTGGACGTCACGTCCTCTCTGTCCTCTGTACCCAAGATAGGGACTCAGTCCTTTTAGGGGACCTCTTCTTTTACCGTTGAGTGAGGTAATAAGAACGGATCTCTTAGGGTACTTGTCTCCTCGGACCGCCCGATCTCAGGTATCCCAAAGTTTCTCAGTTTGTGTTGATTTGTGTGTGTGTGTGTATACACTGGAGTCACCCCGTCTCTCAGATATAACAAGACGAGATGAAAAATATAATTAAGGAAGACATCTAAGTCCACCTCTCCAACCAAAACATTAAGTCCATATCCAAACTTCATGGTAAGGGTCGTATCTCCACCATCGTAAACTAGTTGATACCGAAAGTAAGGGATTTAAAATTACATACTTAGACTTAACGAGACTCTCAAAACGACACACTTAGGTACGGTAGTAAACTATTGAAACGTCAAGAAGTAAAAAAAGTGTGTAGAGGTCCACCTTGATTGTCTTTACATAGTCACTGTTTATGAGAGATCAATGATCAAGTTCCCGACCAATCCACCACAGTCCTTTTGCGAATTAAGAAGGAAAAGTACCTTACCAGTTGAGAAATTAAAGAGATTCTCGTAAAAAATTTCGAAAACCTCTAAATATAAATCTCCAATTATTCTCTCCTCGACCATACGAATAATTGTAGTTGAGTAACGAGACACGAAACAAAATCGGAGTTGTCTTTTTGACAATTAGTAAAAAATTTTTATTATCGTTAGTTGGACTACATTATTTGTGGTTCTCTACTTGATTGTTAATAATAATCCTTGAACTTCGACACATCCCTATGCTCCAATTGGTTCCAATTTAGACTTTGTGGTATGTAAAATATGAGAAAGTATAATATTGAGAAGAGTAGTTTATAACAACAAGTGTGAACATAAGGAGGACAACGAGAAGAAAAGTTTATCAAGTTTTTTAAATGAGCTACCATAGAGACACTCATACGAAAGTAAACCATAACACTCGATTTCTAAAAGGGTATACTGTAAGAAGATTCATTACATGTCTTTGACAAAGATGTCAAATAAAAATCTTTCAAAACTTTGATTTTATAATCGTCAGTCTTTCAATTAGATTTTATTTTATATCCATTAGATTTTAATTTTACTACTAGTAACCTAGTAACTTTTTTCGTTCTCTCAAGGTCTTTTTTGTAGATGAAGACGAAATAGGTGATATTGTTTCGGAAACTGACACACCTAGTGTTATTTGACACCTTTTAAGACTTTCTCTACCCTTATGGTCTGGTGGACTGGAAGGAGAACTCTTTAGACATACGTCCAGTCCTTCGTCATCAATCTTGACCTATACCTTGTTGTCTGACCAAGGTTTCTCCTTTTCCTCATGCANGATATTGTTTCGGAAACTGACACACCTAGTGTTATTTGACACCTTTTAAGACTTTCTCTACCCTTATGGTCTGGTGGACTGGAAGGAGAACTCTTTAGACATACGTCCAGTCCTTCGTCATCAATCTTGACCTATACCTTGTTGTCTAACCAAGGTTTAACCCTTTCCTCATGTAGTTCCGACGTATAACAGTGGCACGAATAAATTGAATATACGTCTTATGTAGTACTCTTTACGACCCGACCTACTTCGTGTTCGACCTCAGTTTCAACGGTCCTCTTTATAGTTATTAGAGTCTATGCGTCTACTGTGGTGGGAGTACAGTCTTTCGTGCCTTCTTGATTTCTCGGAGAACTACTTTCACTTTCTCCTCTCACCTTTTCAACCGAATTTTGAGTTTTAAGTTTTTTGATTCTAGAACCGTAGACCAGGGTAGTGAAGTACCCTTTATCTACCCCTTTTTAACTTTGTCACTGTCTGAAATAAAACCCCAAGGCTTTAGTGACGTCTACCACTGACGTCGGTACTTTATTTTCTGCGAACGAGGAACCTTCTTTGGATACTGGTTGGATCTGTCTTATATTTTTTGTCTCTGTAATTAAATGGTTGTTTCGAAGTAGATCAGTTTGGATACCTAAAAGATCATTAGTACATATCTACACTCAACCTGATATTTTTTTCGAATCGTGGTTTCTTAACTACCAAAAGTTGAACCACAACCTCTTCTGAGAACTCTCAGGGAACCTGACGTTCCTCTAGGTTGGTCAGATAGGATTTCCTTTAGTTAGGACCTATAAGTAACCTTTCTGACTACGACTTCGACTTTGAGACTATGAAACCGGTGGACTATGTTTCTTGACTGAGTGACCTTTTCTGGGACTACGACCTTTTCTAACTTCCGCCCTCCTCTTCCCCTGATGTCGTCTACTCTACCAACCTACCGTAGTGACTGAGTTACCTGTACTCAAACTCATTTGAGACCCTCAACCACTACCTGTCCCTCCGGACTACACGACGTCAGGTACCCCAGTGTTTCTCAACCTGTGGTGACTAGTTGACTTGACTGACTTGACTTTTAATTTTAGAGTTTTCCATTCAATATTTACAATTCCTCTTCCCTGTCATTTATAATTTTCTCTTCCTTTCTTTTTCCTCTTTTCTTACTACAGATCAAGAATTTTATGTATTTACTTTGACTCCTTGTAAGTACTCTACATTAACGCATACTCTACATTAACGCATAATAACAACTTCTTAGTCTGTGTTCCTAAAAAAGTTCTCAGTTTTACTCCAGATCCATTTTTCACGAAACCTTAGTATAATCTTGAAGTGCATATAATCGATGTCAAAAGAGAATATCTCCTACCTATACTATAGTGATGGAGTGTTTTATGGGGGGTTAAATCACTGAAATCTGTTATTTGTGAATGGAGTCTACTAAAGACAACCAGTACTTAAACTCCCATCGAGTGAACCAAGCTAGATCGATTTTCACAGTACACTAACGTCGGTTCCACAGTTGACTCCAATCAGTAAACTTTGGAGCAGACCATGATCATATAGGTGACCCCAATGTCAGAGAACTTTTGAACTGGAGAGGACCAATACAGGTGAAGGCTTCACCGAGTGAGTGTACGGATTGTATATTCATGACCAATAACCACCCTCCGGAATCAAGGAACGGTCCACCCAGAGAGGTAACCAAATCACAGGAGTTCTGTACTGGGACCGAAGGTGGATTCCCACTAAAACAGGGGCTTCTGAGCAAACTGTCACATACCTCTATAAAAACCAGTGTGACGTTGACATCAACTCCGTGATCTTTGTAGATGACCATCTCCGGTTCGTCTTACGATTTGTAAGACGTTATATGTCAGTAAGTGTTGTTTCTTAATCAGTTTTTTGTTATCACGACTTCAACTCTTTGGGACAGGGTTTCGTTCGTTAGTTCTTTCTCCTGCCAACCTCGACACTACAGGAAATACTGGATCGGAGTCCTCAGTTTGACAGTAAAGACGTTATAGGACAACCAATACATCTAGTCAGGAGAAGTAACACCCTCCCCCTATGTATCCTCGTATTTATGATCCTCCGTTCTTAACAACCCCCGGTAGAACCTACGAAAGAGGAGTCTTCCTTTCGATACTGTTTGGATCTGTCACATAATTTTTCGTCTCTGTAGTGAAACGTCTATTTCTAGGTATATCAGTTTCGATATCCAAAAGGTCACCAGAACATGCCTATACTGTCAACCTGGTATTTCTTCCGACTCATGGTTTCTTAACTACGAAGACTTAACACCACGACCTCTTCTGAGAACTCTCAGGGAACCTGACGATCCTCTAGTTTGGTCAGTTAGCATTTCCTTTAGAAACGCTGGGGTACCTGACATCGGATGTTCCGGGGAGACAGGTACCTTAAAAGGTCCGTTCTCATGACCTCACCTAACGGTAAAGGAAGAGGTATTTCCTTTAGTTCGGACTTATAAGTAACCTTCCTGACTACGACTTGGACTTCGTCGTTATGAAACCGGTGGACTACGTTTCTTGTCTAAGAAACTTTTTTTTTTTTTTTTTGTGACTACGACCCTTTCTATCTTTCGTTCTCCTCTTCCCTTGTCGTCTCCTACTTTACCAATTTATAGTAGTGGTTGAGTTACCTGTACTTAAACTCGTTTGAGGTCCTCTATCATCTCCTGTCTCCTGGGACCGCACGATGGCAGGCACCCCAGTGTTTCTCAACCTGTGTTTGAATCACAGACGTGTCGTTGTTCTTGTAGAACCTCCGATCGATAGTGTCTTTTTGACCCACACATTTTTTTACCGTAGAAAAACCAAATCCTTAAAGTTTCTTCAAAAAATGAATCTTTTTTATACACTTAATAATGATTATAAGGTCTTCGATGTCAGAAAGGAGAGACAAAAGTTTACATACACATCCACATAAAAACCCATATTAAATGTGAAAACTCCGAAATTTAGTCATTCAGTCTTTTGTTCCTTTTATTTAGATAATTTCATAAAAGTCCCTTTCTTGTCTCCTGTAAAATTTGTTGTTTAATCTACTACTTATGCTAAACTTATGGAAAGTTAATTAATTCCCGGTTGTCACATTTACATTTGTGTTACACATTAATGGTGTAACTTCGTTTATAGGGGGTTGATGTGACGATCGTAGGTGAAAATTTTCTTCGTCCACATGTAATTCGTTTTCACATTTTACCGTTTTACTCCTTCGGTTTACTCTTCGGTCTTGTATAATGGGAGTCGATTTATTGAATTCTGAACTTAAATTTACCGTTATTTCAGATTACTATCGTAATTGTGTCGTTTTCGTATGGATAGTCTCTTAAGGACCTCGTGAGAGAGAGGACGATTGTTCCGTAGAACATCAGACCTTCACGGTATCGTTCCCACACAAGTACTTCTCCCGAATTCCTCATTCTACGATAGATTCTACTATCGGAACTAAAAATCCATGGTCCTTCAATGATCAATTTAAACCGTAACCTCACCGGTGGACTAATCCTAAGGATTAAGAAGTGTACGATTCTTTTATTAAAATTCTAACAATTTTAATCAAAATATATAATTGAAATCAACTGAGAGAAGAACGTGCATTTACATTTGGAAAAGAGTAGATTTAAGAGGTACTTCCTTTTTCCTCCCTTTGTGTAGAAAACCTCTATAGTATAAACAAAGCAAAAGTAGAGATCACAAATGACAAAAAAAGACGATTTGACATTCCTCTTTTAAGGAATGTACCCGCGTTTTCCACTTTCTCCCGAGAATGTCACTTATTATTTTTATCTTCTTTTTCTACTTCATCTGTGTTCGATTCCTTCTCTCCACACCGGTGTCGCGTGTAATACGTAAAGTCAGACAATACATCGAAGGTACGAATAAAATTACACTAATGAAGTAGTCTCTCCTATTATCGTCGTAGTACTAATTAAAACGTTATACAAAGTACTTACGAAGACAAGGAGGGGCATACAATCATGGCGATGAAGGAAGTGCACTCACAACTACTATCTATACCCTTGTTAAAAGTTTAACACGTGTTCATCAGACTATCATATATATATGTATACACACACACATATATATAGATATATATTTTAGAAACGTACTGACAATCTCTTAGTTTCATATAAATATTTACTTTCACGATCAGTGAATCAGTACGGACTAAAAACGTTGAGGTACCTGACATCGGGTGGTCCGAGGAGACAGGTACCTTAAGAGGTCCGTTTCTATGACCTCACCCATCGGTAAGGGAAGAGGTCCCCTAGAAGGGTTGGGTCCCTGGTTTGGTGTGGAGGATGTAACGTTCGTCTAAGAAATCTCAGACTCTTTGTTCCCTTCGGGGTAAATTTGTTGTATAATTTAGGTAACTGTTTCACAGGAATTTCTTAAGTAAAATTTATTCTGTATCAAAGTGTATGGAGATATGGATCCCGAACTTATTTTTCATTCGTGTGAAAAAATGTAGAAATAATGACCTGTGTGTTTCGTTTTCGGAGTTTCGGCGTACAGAACTACAGTTCACTACACGTAAAAAATTACGGGACGTATTTCATGGGTAACAATTTATCAACTTCAAGGTAAATTATTTATTACTTACTTACCTACCTACTAATCCATTCACATATACCAGAACAAGAAACATTAGTCTCACGATATGTAAACAATTGATGGTTTCTTTACAAACTAAAAGTTATTGATGAAATCCATTTATAAATTCCTTCACTTTAAACCTCTGTTCACACTATACTGTACTTAATGTAGCAGTTGATATATTACTCTTCTCTTTCATTTATTTCTACTTTAAAAATAAGACCTCTAGTACACGTGTAGGGGAATTACCACGTAAAACACCAGGTCCGAGGGTGTACAACCATCTCTAGATACAACACTTCCTGTTCTCACATTTATCCTTCTTTCCTCATCTGGAGAAATCCTATGACCATAGGGACAAGTGATCAAGAGATAATTTTTAGGAATCGTTTTTATACTGAGCCTCTTCCGTTACCGTTGGGTGAGGTCATGAGAACGGACCTTTTAGGGTACCTACCTCCTCGGACCATCCGACGTCAGGCACCCGAACGCTTCAGCTTGTGCTGACTCGCTGAACTGAAAGTGAAAAGTGAAAATACGTAACCTCTTCCTTTACCGTTGGGTGAGGTCACAAGAACGGACCTCTTAGGGTCTCTACCCCCTCGGACCACCCGACGGCAGATACCCCAGTGTGTCTCAGCCTGTGTTGACTTCGCTGAATCGTCGTCGTCGTTTTTATACTTCCTTCCGAGTCCTCGCACCTCTCTCTTTATTGGGAGGTCCTAAGACCTCTTACTAACAAGAAACTATTTAACAGACTAAAGACATCGCTTAAACCAGAAACGTGTAATGTCTTAATACTCATAATACGTCAACATTATATCATCGTCCAGAAAAAGATCTTGTCTGAAAAATTTTCGTAAAATGTTAAAGTAAACAAGTAAATAAAACGGACACGACTCAGAAGTAACGACACCCGAAAAGACATCAACGTCGCTTGTCTCCGATGAGAGACGAACGTCACGTGTCCGAAGAGAAACACCACCGAAGAGAACAACGTCTCGTACGCGAGGTCCCGCACACCCGAAGACATCAACGTCGTACGGTCGAGTCATCAACATGGAGTACCCGAGGTCTCTTATCCGTGTTATAGACATCACGTGTCCGAATCAACGAGGTACCGTATACCCTAGAAGGACCTAGTCCCTAACTTGGAAACAGAGGACATAACCGTCCACCCAAAAAATGGAGATTCGGCATTCTCTTCTGAATTCCAAACTTTTGGTTTACTTATATATAATGGAAATATATCAACAAAATGTCATACACAATTCAAAGATTCCTTTACCAACGACGTAGTTACTAGTATTAACTATAAAGAAACCACGCAAATTCCGTTATATAAACACAATTCGAGAAAAGAAATAGATTAAATATTAAATATCCATACCCTCTAAAAGTAACCGACCCTATGTTTAAGTGATCTTAGAGACGTTATAGAGATCATGACATTGGTGTTCGACTACAATTCACTTTACAAACGAAAGTCTGTTGAGTATTCTCGACATTCACCCGGTAAGGACTCGATACACAAAAAACCTAACAGGAAGAAAACGTAAGATAGGATCTGTCGATTCTAAATTATTGACGAATAAGTCCCTTAAATATCAGTACTTATCCAAGGATTTTGAACATAAACCTACATGTTTTGTCATAAGAGAACGTGCAATAACATACTTAACAATATAAAAGACGGTATAATATGTACTTGTGAACCATAAAAAGTGTTTCTTATCTGTTTACATTGTTCAGAAATCATAATAACTCCCTTTCAAAACCACGATATACCACATCACTTGTCTCTTCGTAAATTTTTTAGTGGTTTTGTTCAATTGTTGAACACGAAGTTGAAAATTTGATATATATATTTCAGGGTTTACACACACAATCAAGTAAAATAACGTACATATGACTTGAAATACACCAAATAATACACTATCTTAATATACCACATCCCGACTTAAGGTCTTTAATATAAAGTAGTCGTAGAGAAATTCAAATTTAAGCAGTACATTTACTTTTCCCATAACATACAACTCAGGTTTTTGGACCCAAAGTAATCTGGAAAGACTCGGAAGCAAAGGAAAGACTTCAATAATTAGTGAAGTGTCATAATTTCTAATTTATTTACTAAACTTTATAAATATCACTTAACGTATTGATACACCTTATAATGGAAATCAATCAATTTTGCACGAATGGAATCGATGTGTAAATTTTCGAATTTACGAACGGAATATTAAAGTACATGTTCAAATCTCGATAAGTTGTCGTTATATCGATTATCAAGAAGAATTGATAATGAAACACATATTTACTATTTTCATACTTTACACGATAGAGGTTTTGAAAGTTGACCGTTGGTGTAAGTTGTCAACCTGTTCATAATTATTAATTTTCCTTGAACGAAAGGAGTCACGGACTACCAAATGAAAGTATATTTACGGTAGAAAAGGTTATGAAAGGATTGGAAGTTTTATTGATTGTAATAAAGTATGCATTTGATTAATAAATATTATACTTGTACAAAATAAACAATTCTTATCACCAATTAGTACGATACAAAAGTACAAAGAACATTTACTATAGTGTTTACTTTTTGTTGTATCTTTTTGGAATGAAAAACGCAAATACCACGTATAAACATTAATAAACTTACGTGTAGCATTTATCAGGTGGAGGTAAAATATCAACATCAAAATGTTAAAAGTAGATCAGTTTATTTTTTCTTAATTATCTTTTACCTTTTGATGACATTAAAAACATAAGAAGTACTTATTACCCGTAAACCATATTATCGAGTCATCATTTAATAAATTTTTTGGTTTAACCCTTTATTATAGTATGTCACTCTGTTTTTAATACATATATCAATGGTCATATTCCTAGTCCGAACACCTAAGAATATATGGTGATCGGACCAGTATGTTACTTCCTCTTCCTCTCCGTTAAAACTTACTATATAGATAGTCGAAACGTCGGCAGTTGGAGGTAATACAGGAACCCCGAATCGTGAGAAACCGAAAGTCTGTAGACTCGACGGAACTTACGTCGTCTTATAATTCTAAGGTTGTCCGAAGAACTACAGTAGTCACGAAAACCGTCAAAAAATCATACTCGAATATTATGTATCACGAATTTCGATTCGTATACTGTAAAGTGGGGTAGTCGTGGGTACAGACGTAGTAGAAGTACTTGTGGGGAAGCGGGGTCATGTGTGTGAGTCTGAACTAAAGGGGACACGAGTATCTAGAGACAACGGGGAGACTCCTATACAAGGAAAGAAAGACGTGTTAGTTCACTTTGTCGGTGGAGATTAAAGAGGTTCATAGGGGAGTTCCCGAAGGGAACACCGAGTCGACCATTTCTTAGACGGACGTTACGTCTTCTGGACCCAAACTAGGGACCCAACCCTTCTAGGGGACCTCTTCCCTTTGCGATGGGTGACGTCATAAGACCGGACCTCTTAAGATACCTGACATATTAAGTACCCCAGCGTTTCTCAACCTGTGTCGACTCACTGAAAGTGAAAGTGAAAGTAGGGGAGTTTTGAAAACGTTCTCGACACCCCACTACGTCAGTTTTCTCAAAAGTCCGATGGTACTTTTTTGGGTCATCAAAGTACGTCTGTGATCGTTCGTCCATATTGAAAATATTACCCTTTTCACGGAAGACATAAATGTCAACGTATTAACTTCGGTGTAGAGAAATACAGAGGACGGAACTGTCCGCCCGAGAAATGTTACCCACGGTGGACCTTTCGGGGTCATTTATCAACTATTTTGAGACCATACTGTCCTGAAAATCCAACTTATTGTCTCTCTTTTAGACTTAAGATTAGGTATCACTGGGTACCTTGGAGTCGTAGTAAATCAAACAATACGTATACGTACAAAAGTAAAGTATAACAATCGAATGTTATACAAGACTATTGTGAAATTTCTAAACTCTATGGTAATACATAAAAATTACAATGGGGGAATATAACTCCTTCCAAAAACCTCTGAAAACTTCGGAGTATTTATTTTAAAAATTTATTAGAGGGAAATTGATACATTCCAAGTCAAGTCAAGTCAAGTCAGTGAGTCAGCACAGGTTGAGAAACACTGGGGTAGTTAGCGTCGTGCGGTCCAGAGGGACAGGTAGTGGTTGAGGGCCTCAAGCGGGTTTGAGTACAGGTAGCTCAGTCACTACGGTAGGTCGGTAGAGTAGGAGACAGCAGGGGAAGAGGAAGATGGGGGTTAGGGAGGGTCGTAGTCTCCGAAAAAGGTTACTCAGTCGAGAAGCGTACTCCACCGGTTTCATAACCCTCAAAGTCGAAGTTGTAGTCAGAAAGGTTACTTGTGGGTCCTGGCTAGAGGAAATCCTACCTGACCAACCCAGAGGAACGTCAGGTTCCCTGAGAGTTCTCAGAAGAGGTTGTGGAGTCAAGTTTTCGTAGTTAAGAAGCCGAGTCGAAAGAAGTGTCAGGTCGAGAATGTAGGTATGTACTGGTGACCCTTTTGGTATCGGAACTGATCTGTCTGGAAACAACCGTTTCATTATAGAGACGAAAAGTTATATGATAGATCCAACCAGTATTGAAAGGAAGGTTCCTCGTTCGCAGAAAATTATAGTACCGACGTTAGTGGTAGACGTCACTAAAACCTCGGGTTTTTTTATTTCAAACTGTGACAAAGGTGACAAAGGGGCAGATAAAGGGTACTTCACTACCCTGGTCTACGGTACTAGAAGCAAAAGACTTACAACTCACAATTCGGCTGAAAAAGTGAGAGTTTACCAACACACGTAGTCTTAGTGAACCCTTTCGAACAATTTTGTATCCAACGACCGTGGATAGAGGTCTCAAAGATCTTATCTCTTAGACGGAAAGATCGTTCAAGGGTCCACCACGACTACCATGATCAAATCTCTAGTGTAGAACTCTTCAAGAGTAGGTGTGACCTCATATCCCTTTTTTCCGTGTCATAAGATCCCTAGACGGTAGTACATATTCCTAATACTGACTGAGTGAGTGATTTACAACTTTCTAGACCCTTACTAAAAACGAGACATCAAAAATTTTATAAAACGAGTTTTAATACATAACTTGGTCAGTACCTTAATAATATGAAGGAAGGTTCTAAGATACTTAAGTATATTTATACCATAGTACCAGTTATTAAAAAATACGTAGATAGTACTAGGATCTAACGGTGAACTTAATAGAGTACCTAAAAGTTTATTGACAATAAAAGAGACTTTTTCTTTTATCTTAACTTTTTTTTCAAGTTCATACTAAAAGGGATCGGACAAGTACTCAAAGAATTCACTTCGATTGGTACCTTAGCTTATTGTCATTTAATGAAAATTTTATATTTGAACTTTATACGGTAAAAACATTTCACTAAATAAAGTTACAAAACCCATTTATATATGTATAGTTTAAAACATGTGTAATTATACAAAGGTACAGTGGTCTAGTGTGATAAGCTAAGATTTAACAAGATGAAAGTTGTTCAATTGGATAATGATCATCTATAAAATACAAGAACTGAGTACCTCTACTTTGATTCACCGTTGGTTTAAAAACAAAATGTTATTATGTATCCATTTTAACCTCTAATATATTTATCATTTTATGTTTACTGTGGTATAACGTTAAAATCTCGTGTTTTTTCCTTATTGAAAGAATCAAACGTTACTTTCTTATCATTATATTACAATTCCATTAGACTAAGAAAATATAACACTATCTGTCAAATCACTATTAATATGGGTATTTAAAATATAAACTTGAATGTTTTTTCGACTACATCTTTCCATATTTTATCTTATGAAATATCTTATCTTACATTTGATACATGTGAACTGGATAAGTTCGTCTCTTGTTGACCTTCAGTGGTACGTACGACTCGACCGGTGTACGACTAGAAGTATGGTGGTACATTATGTGACATTCCTTTTAGACCTAAAAATTTTTACATCACGATTTACAAATCTTGTCATAAAGTATATTTATTTATTATATACAATTGTATTACGATTAATACACATAAAAGTAAAAATCTAGTTTGGGATTTCACAAAGACCTTTGGATCCTTTTTTCTAAGAAAAAATCCTTTCTTTCAAAAGAAGAAAAAAACACACATTAAACCTCTTGTCAAGATTAGTCTCCATGTGTGGTAAATTGAGGAGGTAGTACCTCCAAAATCCATATGACAGATTCGTGGTCCTAGGTTTATACCAACCCTGAGTTGTGGATAAGAAACGTCCAACTTTTTTTTAGATGTAAAATCAAAATACGTTTAATACGTGACAGAGAGTTATTTTCACTTATCATGTTTATTATAGAAACAATTATAAAAAATGTCCACCGTAGTCAATGTACGAGACCTATCACCTCACGTACACTTGAAAGAGAGTATATTTTCCAAAAAGTATTATACATCAACTTTCACGGTAACGACTGTGGATTGGTTTGTGACATTACAAGTTCGGCTTACAATTCTAGTGCCTGACCTTCATAAACTACCCTTTACTGTCCGTAATATGGATACAAAAAGATCTGTAAAAATTAGTCTGAAAGGAATAGTGTCGAGTACAAGATTACTAGTAACGTCCTACTTCACCGTGTCGGTGACTTGGATAGTCGATTTGGGTTCTGGAGACTACCGTTTAGTGGGTGTAGTGGGTGGAGAGGGGTATACGGTCGAGACTCTTATTTGTCACCCCGTCCGGGGGAGTTTCGGAGACAGGGTCGTAGTAATCGATCAGGAAGTCGGTCTCAATCGTGTTATCCATTCAAGACAAAGAAAACAAGAACAACTAAAAGACAAATACTGTTAACTTACTTTCGTAGAAAATTACCGTCTAGTGCGTATCAGAGATATACTGAAATCAAGGTCTCCTCTTAAAGTTATACTACTTGAAGTGTCCAGACAAAATTTGTACTTTAACTTCACATATTGATTTAAGGTTCACGATTACGGGGGGACTTTTAGATTAACTTAACCAATACAAACAACTATACTGACTATAAGAATTCAAATACTTTTTCTCCGGATTGACCGATTAGTGTCTCTCGGAACCAAGGTCTAACAACAACAATCCACTGAACGGAAAACTCAGTGACTTTAAATAAAGGTAAACACACTACACATACTTCATATGTACTACTACTTCATGTAAGTCGGACTTAGTATCAGTCGGTAGTCTTACAGTTCGAAAAGAAAAACAACAACAAAAAAAAGTCAAGGTATAAAGAACTCTAAATGAAGTGATGTGGTTTTATAATATTTTTCAACCAGTGAAGTAAAGAAGTGCTAACAGTAAAGTCGTTTGTTTGTGACCTTTTACGAAGATATTCGAAAAATTTTAAGGTCATCAGAAATAAAATCATTGTGTATTTAATCTGACATTTATGAATAAAGTTGGGTGTAAATAATTGTAAATAATAAACGGACGTCGATACACCTCAGATAGTGTCTAGTCGGGAGTTCCTCGGTCCCAGGTCAATTCCACCCCCCTTAATAGACAGAATATCAAATTTAGTTGACAACGTTCACGACAAGATCGTGGGTCTATTGTTAGGATATTAGTTTTTCTACTTTGATAATTTAAGATAAACCCTTTTTAATTCTTATCTGATTAAATTTACCTCGGAATTTTTTTCTACATAGGGATCCATAAAATACGACATTCTATCTTGGGTCTCATTTTATAGTATAAAAACTCTTTATGTGACTAAACTGACCTTATATCTTACTCACACATCATCTTTAACTAGTCTCAATTTTGACTTTCCCCATCTACCTCAGACTACCCTACGACGGGATTCTTCAAAAAATGAAAAAGAAGTCTGTCGTTAAACTAGTCTTAAAATTCTCATAACCGTCGTTTCTAATCTTAGTCCCTTCAGTGATAAAATCACCTCCTGTTCTCATTCAATGCGTTCGATCTTTATTCGTTACTATTTCGTTTACTGTCTTATTCAACTTCTCTGTAGTAATTTCTGATTAACTACATTGGATGGGTGCCGACGTCAGGTACCCCAGCGACTCTCAGTCTGTACTGACTCGCTGAAGTGAAAGTGAAAAGTGAAAGTACGTAACCTCTTCCTTTACCGTTGGGTGAGGTCGCAAGAACGGACCTCTTAGGGTCCCTGTCCCCTCGGACCACCCGACGGTAGCTACCCCAGCGTGTCTCAACCTGTGCTGACTTCGCCGAATCGTCGTCGTCGTCGCCGTCGTAGGTGTCATTTTACCTAGACCACTCCAAGTTCAATCTCTGTTCCTTCAGCCCCCAAAACTTAAATGTTATATCTTTCCTATCACGAAGGGGTGGGGGACTTGACACTTTCTGTCCTGGTCTCGCCTACATCCAACCCGGTTCTGTTTTTATGCACAACTTAAACTTTCAACTCCGTAGTGAAATCCATCTCTTCAAGTCCTCCTACAACAATTAATCATTTAGACCATACACTTTCCCCACGATCTTAAAATCTGTACCTTTAATAAGGAATTACTCCAAGACCTTCGGTAGTCTCGTTTATTTAAGTGGTTTCTCACACATATCATTCTTTCCTACACCCCATTTTTCAGTCTCCATAATATACGACACATATCAATAAAGAACAACAAATCAGTGATGCAACACACACTGAGAAAACACTGGGGTACTTGACATCGGTACGTCCGAACAGACAGGTACCCTAAAAGGTCCGTTCGTATAATCTCACCCAATGGTAATAGAAGAGTCCCCTAGAAGGGATGGGTCCCTAGTTTGAGTGTAGGGTACGAACCGTCCGTTTAAGATACGGTGACTCGGTACACCCTTCGGGTATTAATAGAGAATGACACATTGTTTGGTTGAATTTAAAGTGGTCGAATTTTCGTTGGTTGTAAGTAATAGAGCATCGAAGATTCCCAGTCCTATCCCTTCGTCGAATCGACGATCAAGATGGAATCCCAGAAAGAATACCAAGGTCAGTTCTACCTTCGGTCCCTGGACCTGAAAGAACCCCTATATCCTAGGAAAAGGTTCTACTGAATGAGTGTACCGACAACCGACCTCTGGAGTCATGAAACGGTACACCTACAAAGATATCTCGACAAGTATCCTACTGTTGATTGAAAGGGGTCTCACTCACTAGGTCCTTCCTCTCGTTTCTCTTGCGGTGCCACGGAAAATACTAGATCAGAGGTTTCAGTGAGTCAGACAAGAGGAAATAAGAAAAGTAATATTGTCTTAATGATTCAAGTCGGGTTAAGTCTCTTTCCCCTTAATCCGGGGTTGAGATTAGTTATAGTTTCAGATAGAAACCCGTATAAAGCTTTCATGGTGTGAAAAAAACACAAAAGCCGAAGGAAGTATCGAGTCAGTCATTTCTTAGACGGATATTCCGTCCTCTGGACCCAAACTAGGGGCCCAGTCCTTCTAGGAGACCTTTTCCTTTGTCGTTGGGTGAGGTCACAAGAACGGCCCTCTTAGGGTACTTGTCTCTTCGGACCGTCCGATGTCAGGTGTCCCAACGTTCTCAACCTGTATGAATCGTTGATTTGATGGTGGTGTGAAAAAAAATTCTCCCTTCGACTATTTCTTGTTCACTCGTATAATCTTATTTCTACTACTCTTTCGTCACTGGACGAACAGATCCTGTTTAACTTTAAACTTTTTCCTTCCCCAATAAACTACCACAGTGTAAGACATCTTCTTAATTTCTTGTACTTCTTCTTTTCGGAAGCCTAAATGGACCTTGAGTACCTGTCCATCTGACATTGTCTGTCCGAAACATCTTACCAAATCCTCTGAAGGTCAATGTTTCTAAGCTTCGTGTATTTCTGTCTTTCACGTTACCGATGTACTTAGTCAGAAAAACATTCGAACCACAACTCTCCACTAATATAAAACCCTTCTGATTCATCTCTGTCCAAAATCTTATCCTTTAATAGACACACATATATATTTGCTTCTACTTAAACTCTGTAAAAATCTATACTTTCTGAGGTACCCACTACTGTCTACTTCTTCTTTACTCTGTCGTAATCGAAGCCTTTCTCCTTTACGGGGAAAAAAGAGCTTCTGACTCCTTTACTCCCCTCTTTTTCCCATTTCAATGTTTCTTTAACACTCTACCTGTCTTTCTTTCGACTTCCTCGTATAAAGGTCACGCGGGTAGAGGTGTTGCAAGCGAAGGTCTAATAAACGGTTCTCGTTCAGTCAGTCCCGGTCACCCCGCCGGCATCTTCTCTTTGTTTCTTTTACCTCCAAAAGTCTTAAACTTTTACCAAACCCCGTGTACACAAGAAAAATAGTAATACGTGGTAAGACAATACTAGAGAGTCAATGAGACGAGTTGTAGGTTTCGTCTGTGGTTCTATTCTAAACGAAAGTACAGGTTTCGTACATTTTCCTTTTTATAAAATAAACCGTTTTTCCTAAGTGAAGGTATTATCTGTACTTTCGAGTATTTATACTGTGACAACCACATACTCTATGAAAACATTATCGGGGTCTTGACCTTAGAAATTCCCTTATTGACTATATAAACGTAAAAAACAGTACACGCCTCAAAAATAAAGTCGTAAGACTCCTAATTCATACTGTTTTATAAAATCTTTCCGTTCTTACATAAATTACTGTAAATAGTAGACTGAAAAAGGTGAGGACTTTGAAGAGGATAAAAGAAAGGGACTCTTCCGGGAAGTGGTGTATGTGTAGGGAGTATAAAAGACTCCTAAACTACGGTGATGTTAAATGAAAAGAGAAAAGTTGTTTACGTCTACAACTTTCGACTTTGACATTACTCATTATTACATCACCCTATTTTCGACACTCGTAATTACCACAACATTTCCAGTGGGGACTTTCTTTTTAATTACACAATACGGGAATTATTCGGTCCCTTTTGACACCTAGCTTTCTATTGAATTCAATAGCAATTACTGTACCCAGAGAAACGATATATAGATAATCGATGTTTATTTCTCACACTCAAAAACTCCAACCACTCGTTATAATGTGACATAAGATATTCTTATGAAAACATACTATACGTTTACTATCCGTCGTGGTAACTTTCGAGGAATTTTTCGTACTTATAAAGTCTTCTTATTACCTATTAAAATCTTAGAAAACTGGTCTACAATAGAAAGGAAGTGACGGGAAAGGTTGGAAAGGACACATATACATATTGAAAGTTGAAAATAGTTTCGTAAAATCAGACAAAGGAGTGACAAATAAAATTTTAATATGTGGAAATTGATCCCGAAGGGACCACAGAGTCACGGACACGTCCTCTACACTCAAGCTAGGGACCCAGTCCTTCTAGGAGACCCCCTTCCCTTACCGTTGGGAGAGGGCATAGGAACGGACCTCTTAGGGTATCTGTCTCCTCGGAACCCCCCGACATAAGGTACCCCAGCGTTCTCAGTCTGTGTTGTCTCGCTGATTTGTTGTCGTTGTTTATAGGGACAGTAGATCAGTCTTTAACAATAAAAGGTCCATTCCTTGGCGTCGACTTTCTCCGATTCGCAAATGGGTCCCTAAGACTCATTCAGGGACAGTGTCACTCCTGTCAGGACACTAAGACATCAAGAATGGTGATAACCTCAACATTCCTTTGTTTACGTGCACTGGTGGATCAGTGAATGAGTTTGGAGTGTCGGTCACCTCCAACTCCGGAATGTCAGTACCAGAGACCCAACGTACGGCAGAAAAAATCAACAATAGACAACCGTCGGAGAGGCGGAGTCTACAAGAAGAGTCAGTAGACAAATAGGAAAGGAAGTAAGTAGGGTATTTACCCATAACTTATAACAGAGATACGGTATGTAAAACGATTCATACCTCCTATTCGTCTACTTTCAGAGTTTGATTCCTAAATCTATAGATCTCAGAAACAAGGTAGTACAGAAGTCTCCTATCACCTTGTATAATAAGAACGGGAAGTAAGGAGTCTCCGTAATTGCGCACTTTACATTTTGAAACGACTGGTTTACATCCTCTGCGTGTAACTAAGTCATTTTACTTCCCGTTATAAAAGTTCAGGTCATTACACTGTAAATAGAGATGTTGAACGATTAAATTTTATGTTACTACACTTATTCGTAGAATGGACATTTAACGTAATCCAATGTAAAAATTACTCTTTTTCGAAGACACTTCCATCCAATAACTTGTTCTTGTGACATTAGTAAAGAATCTTTCGGTGATCTAATAGTCCTTCAATTCCTATAATAAGTCGTAGATTGTTAATTATAAACGTAGCGTGAAATGTCAAATTAAAGTGTAAATAATAGATTAAGAGTGTTTAAAATTATCTACTTCTTTACCGAAGACCCATGGTTTTTAAACTACAACTACTCACTGGAGTCTTTTGTCTTTTTCGAATTATAAAAAACTTATAATGAACTTTGTGTACAAAGGAATGAAAATGATGTCGGTTATTCAAGATGTATTTTATTAATTTACGTCATTTATTCTTAAACATAATGGGACTATCATGTGAAATTTCGGTACTTAAAATTCTTTGGACACAGTACACCAAGCCCGAGGGTAAATATACTACTTCGTCTAGTAGTTACTTGAACCTTAATGTTTCCTTCTATGAAAGTTGAATCTTTATACGTAAATAAGGAAGTCGTTTGAGACGGTACCCGGTTTCCTTATTTTCCGACTTACCTTTTTTTTTTAACGGGAGTTTATTGAGGATCTAAGCGTACTTTCTGTTTGAATCCTTTTGTTCTCTGTTGCACTGTCATTTTCGTAGAGGTTCGAAAACGTCCTCGGACCTCTACTCTTCACGATTCCCACGGTTCCTCGGACAGACCCCATACAGTCCTTTTAAGAATTCTTCCGAACTGTAAACTCATTTAAGGGTTTGTGTGGTCTTTCGCGGATAAAGTCAAATTCTCCTTTCGAGCCCTCTGTCTCCTCCCCCACTTCTCCTTCCGAACAGGAACCTTGTCCTTTATCAAGGCACGTCGAATTCGTGTCTCGAGAACTCTTTGGTCGTCCTTTACTGCACCCTTCCTATTCGTCCCAACTATAGTATTCTGATAATCCGGTAAAATTTCACAAACCTTAAATAGGGTCTTACTACGAAAACCCCCTTGTAATTTTCTCAAAGAACAAGGTCCTATAAACCTTATACTATGACAACAATAGAGACCTTCTAAGTGTCAGCGTAATTACATAAGTTCTCAACCCCTTATGTACGGCGTCTCTTTGGAAAATTTGAAATTAAATCATAAAGGGAATGAGAAAACTTGTACCTTATTAAAAAAGTGTCTTATAAGTCTAGCAGCTGAATTCTTCCCGAGGAAATTCGAGACCCCATCCTTTCACTTTCACTTTCAACGAGTCAGCACAGACTAAGAAACGTTGGGGTACCCGACATCGGGTGACCTGAGGAGATAGATACCCCTAAGGGGTCCGGTCCTATGACCTTACCCATCGGAAAGGGAAGAGGTCGCATAGAAGGGTTGGGTCCCTAGCTTGGGTCCAGAGGGTGTGACGGTCGCCTACGAAATGGTAGACTTAGTGGTCCCTTCGGGTTCGTATGATCTCACCCATCGGACAGGGAAGAGGTCGCCTAGAAAGTCTGGGTCCTTAACTTGACCCCAGAGGACGTAACGTCCGTCTAAAAAATTGTCGACTCGATGGTCCTTTCGTTCTCAACTCAAAAATTAACCCATTTCACTTCACTAAGTTTAAAGGAAAAAACCTTCTATAACCTGACGAAGTCGACCTTCGTCTCATGCTCTCTCTAAGTTCCCCATATACGAATTTCTCCCTTTTGTCAATTCTCCACTTTTGTAATCGGGTTCACTCTATCCTCCACCGAAGTCGTTTTCGTCCTCTTTTTCGTGTAAACTCTCGATTCCTCCTCCGTATTGGAGTCTGTGACCAACAGAACAAAACATGTATACTTGACTTCTTCAATAGAATCAACCGAGGGTTCACTGACCTACGCGTCGACCTTTCCCTGTACCTTACATCCTTCTTGTCTCATTCCACCACCCTTCTACTACTTAAGGTACGATCTGTACGACGTACCCTGTCAGGTCATCTCTTCGAACCATCTGTCTGGACACACCGACCTTTAGTCCTTCCCACACTCTGACCGTCATCTATGAAGTGTCAGAAACCCTAGTAGGGAACTCAGAATCCTCGAAGGAATTCTGATCAAGGGTATATAACCAAACCTTCCGACAGTGTTTTTTAATGGTATTTGACCCAGAGTGATAAACCTTCGATCTTTCTTTAGGTCTCAGTCCCTTAGTCGTCCGAATCAAGGAGACGTCCGCGACTCTCTCTCAGATAAGGTGTGGAAAGGGTCGAGATCCCGAAGTTTTGGTGACGTCCACCACTGACGTCGGTACCTTAATTTTCTGCGAACGAGGAACCTTCTTTTTGATACTGTTTGTATCTGTTGTATAATTTTCGTCTCTGTAATTAAACGGTTGTTTCCAGGTAGATCAGTTTCAATACATAACAAGGTAACCAGTACATACCTACATTCTCAACCTGGTACTTCTTACGACTCGTGGTTTCTTAAACTACGAAAACTTGAACACAACCTCTTCTGAGAACTCTCAGGGAACCTGACGTTCCTCTAGGTTGGTCGGTTAGGATTTCCTTTAGTCAGGACTTATAAGTGACCTTCCTGACTGCGACTTCGAGGTTAAGAAACCGGTGGACTACACTTCTCAACTAAGTAACCTTTTCTGGGACTACGACCCTTTCTAACTTCCGCCCCCCTCTTCCCCAGTTGTCTGCTGTTCTACCAATCTACCGTAGTGACTGAGTTACCTGTACTCAAACTCGTTTGAGACCCTCTACCACTTCCTGTCCCTTCGGACCGTAGGACGTCAGGTACCCCAGTGTTTCTCAGTTTGTGGTGACTCGTTGACTTGTTGTTGGGTCGAGGATCTCCGAAGTCGTCAGGAACCACAAGGAACTGATTATCTATGTATCAAGGTCACAGACGGAGGTACGAGGACATTGGAGGAAGGGACTTAGACATACAGTTTAGACAGAGAGGAAAGAGAATCTTTTTGTGTTTAGTAACTTAAATTCCGGGTAGTATTTAGGTCGCACTAGAGTGAAGTTCTAGGAATTAAATGTGTAGACGACTCTGAATCAAAGGTCTATTCCTACGGTAAGTGGTTATAGTCCCCAATCTTGTGTCGGACAGAAAAACTCTGTGTTAAGTTGGGCAATGTTCATCAAACGACAAAAAGGAAGACGGAAAATTGTCCGAGAAGGGAACACCTTGTCGGTAAGTAAGTGAAAGACAAATCTAAAATAGGGGAGATCTAACCTGAAGGGTCAATCAGGGAAGAAAACCGGGGAATTTTATATATTATATGCACATATGTGAGTCAGTACAGGTTGAGAAACGCTGAGGTACCTGACATCGGGTGGTCCTAGGAGACAGGTACCTTAAGAGGCCCGTTCTTATGACCTCACCCATCGATAAAGGAAGAGGTCCCCTAGAAGGATTACGTCCCTAGCTTGGGTCCAAAGGACATAACGTCCTCCTAAGAAATGGTGACTCGGTGGTCCCTTCGGGTTTTTTATATATTATCCCTGGAAAAATTAAAACTCTTAAAACAACCAATACCAATTCTTCCTTGAGGTTCCATACTTTTTAGTTTGACAACATTCACATTGTGTCAGTGTCTGAGAGTGTGGAAAGAATGTAATTACTAAGGATTGGACGTAAAGGGTTTACAGTAAACTCCACGATTGACCTTCGGAATAACCAGAAACGGGAGGGTAAAAGGAGTATTCTTCGAATGGTTTGGAGAGGATTTGTGAATGGGAAGGAAGACTAGGACAGAACTCTACGTGGATAACGAGTTCATATATTACTTCCGTCTTATTTTACATAGTTCACTAGTAAGCCCCAGAAAACTTGAGATTACCCACTGAGGGTAAAGTGACTTGGAACCATGGTTGTTGTTTCCTATAGGGGAGTGTCTAAAATAGTATCACCAGTTTCGACACGTTGTCCTGACGATTCCTACTCGTATATCACGTGTTACTTTCTCCTTTTTTTATATTTGCAAAAAGATGACGGAGGAGTTCACATGATTTACAATAGATGAGGAAGTGCACAATAAAGTAAACTAAGAAGGTAATCGGAATACAAGTAAAATGTCAACTCTCTTTACCTTTGAGTCACTTTAATTCACAATATTAAACCGTTTATAGTGTGAAGGATTCTTCACCTTCGGACCTAGGTACACTTAGGTTACGGGTTCAAAATGGACAAAGTGACACGGTAAGACATTGATTTGACTGTCAATGACTTATTGAAAGTACCTGGTAAATAAATACGATTATCTGGTATAATTGAGTAAATTAGAAGTGTTTCGGTATAATAGATCACTCCAATAAGGTAAATTGGTCACTCCGGTGACTCTAAAATCTTTCCATTTTGTTACACATGTGAAACATACGTCGTTCATTCATTATTCCAAGTCAAAATAGGTTGAGGTTTCGTGTTTAATAAAAGACCACTAACTTTAGGACCTGGTTTAAATTCCTCGTCTACTTCTTTCTAGAGTCCGTTCCTATACTCCTACCTCATTAACTCTACTCCTAGGTCACGACCCTACTCTTTGTCCCTTCCTTTCTCAAAGTCATTGTTCCCCTAACGGTCACGAGAAAGACGGCACTTACCTTCCACAGGGAACCCAGACCGTAGACTTTCTCGTTCCCGTCACCTTTGTTCTGATATCACTCTAACACTTCCCTCCCTCCTTACTCTCTGACACGATACTTAGAACTCTTTAAACCAAACCTCCCTTTTCTTTGTACTAACCTTTCTCTCCCGTTGTGTTTCAACTCTCTTAAATAAACGAACAAAGTCTTCCTCTCCGAATCCATGAACGTTCACCTCCACCATCGTTATCATCTCTTCAGGTTCACCTACTACCTCTACACTTTCTCTCATTGGTCATCTCTCCACATCTTTAGATCTCACACTCAAATCCCCTAAACGGAACTAAAAAAGTAACTTTGTCTTCCCCCGTTACCCATGTTAACCACTATCTAAACTTCGACCGGACCCCATCCTCAGACCTACCCCGTACTTCCACTCTCAAGTCGGAATAACCAGAAGGTCTCAATCTCTACTCCAGAAAATGACTCTCTTCTTTGGTCGTTCTGACCCTTCATCCACTGACACTACTCTTGTTTTCCATTTCTTAGTCGTTTGTTAGGATAATACTAAGTCGAGACATTATATATTTGTCGAAAAACCAAATTGTGTCCTCTATGTGCAATCTTAAAGTACATCGTAAAATTGATTTCGAGTTCAGAGACGTTCGTTCTTATAAAGAAAATTTCACTTGTGGACATAGATGGACGTGTCGGTGTGTGTGGAGTGTGACCTTTATCGGCAACGTCTTGTATACATACAAACAGTCAATACGTGGGGGTTTTATTAAAAGTAGGAAAGACGTATATATAATTATTAAAGAGGACATGTTACAATAGAACCGTCACGGATTTTTCGTATTTCTTAAGTATGAAACTAAGTCACGGTACAGGGCTTGGTAAAGGTTATATAAACACGAGACCTCTTCGATTTATCTAATGTTTTTACGTACCATGGTACCATGGTCCGGTATGTATTCGTTCCAAACATTTTCATTTGACAATCAGCGAGTCAGCACAGACTGAGACACATTGGATTACTTGACATCGGGTGATCCGAGAGACAGATACCTTAAGAGGTCCACTCTTAAGACCTCACTCAACGGTAAGGGAAAGGTACCCCTAGAAAGGTTGGGTCTCTAGCTAGAGTCCAGAGGTCGTAACGTCCGTCTAAGAAATGGTAGACTCGGTCCCAAGTCTCCTATCCCTTTAGTCCGACTGGAAGAATTCTAGAAAACGATTTCCTTGCATAAGGTTTTTGTAGGGACAGTGCATTCCCGTCGTAAAGCAAGAGCTCATCACAAACACTTGTGTTACTCAATCTCTATTATAAATTCATAGTCCAGTCCTACGACTCGTACGATCTTCCAATTTTTACTGGTATTCAATTTCATGTACAATTGGGATTTCCGATTAGACTGGATCTAGATTGGTCAACAACAAATAAGTATAACATAAACATTACTCGTTCCTACACAAAAAAAAAAATTATACAAGGTTACTTAACTCGAGTCTTTTCGTTTTATCTATCATAGAGTTCCGAGGGGGAAAGACAACGGATGGGACCTTGAAGAGAAAGACGGAGTTCTAGTCTCCTGTTACGAGTCAGACACGTATTATTTCCCTTTTTCTGTACGGTGTAAATCTTCGGAAGGTCGTGGTTTCGTGACACGATTAGACTGTAGTCGAAGAAGTTATCTTTACAAATTCGTCGTGCTTTCATAAGATCCAAAAAAACCGTTAGTCGTCTAGTCTATCTTCTCAGATCATTATATTGCTCCTACACATTAGACTGTACTAATCTGTTCCGAGAAATCATGGTCTTGTAAGTATTAACTCTGTTTCTTTCTCATAATTATTGTGAAAGGATTGTGCCGTCAATCGGTAAAATATAAAGGAAAGAAATTAGAATCACAAAAAGTTGTTTAGTCCCCTAAATTATCGCACAAAACCGTCTAATCTCCTAAATACCGGGTCTACAAAAAACAAGATTTTTACCTAATCCCACATTTCAAACGACCTTAGGTACCTTGTACAACTCCGTTCGGCCAGTAAAATACACACTAATCACGGACGGAAGACAGAGTGTCAGGGAGGTAGACAGTGTTAAGTGGTTACCTAGACCAATCTAAATCGGAGTACAGTGTTTGTTCAGGGAAAAGACCCGTTAAAGTATAATATCTAAGTCAAATACGGTAAAATACGGGATCAATTTTCTATCCCTGTCACTTTCTACTATATAATCGAGAGGAAAGTTATAAACGTTTTACTAGGGAAAGGGAGTGATAAGATGGGATTTTAGTACGTCTAATAGTCGTCTCACACGTAGTTTAATTTACTGGTCACAATTTTAATTTTAATTTTAATCGGAAAGAGGAATGTGCACAATAAGAAATTTTTTGTATCGAACCGGAAAAAATAAAAAAATTTTTGATACCTAACACTTCAACGTCTGTATTGAACCAGTAAACTGGTAGGATAATTCTCACACTTAATTCACACTAATATCAATGGGTCATCGGTGGTAAAGAATAGGTTGTTAATGTCCCCGAGTCAATGTAAACACGAACTTTAAATCGGAGAAGTGGTGGTGTTCAAACATAGACAGTGTTCGGTGGCGGTGGATACCAAATAAAGTGGTACCTACCTGCGTTCCCCCTCTTACGAGAAGAAGGTCTCAGACAATTATTGCTAAACAAGGAAGACATATACTGTTTGGATTATCACAGTAGTCAAGTAAAGTCAAGTCAACGAGTCAGCTCAGGCTGAGGAACACTGGGGTACTTAGCGTCGTACGGTCCGGAGGGACAGGTAGTGGTTGAGGACCTCAAATGAGTTTGGGTACAGGTAGCTCAGCCACTACGGTAAGTCGGTAGAGTAGGAGACAGCAGGGGAAAAGGAGGACGGGGGTTAGGGAGGGTTGTAGTCTCAGAAAAGGTTACTCAGTTGAGAAGCGTACTCCACCAGTACGAGTTTGAGATTTAACTGTAAAGATTATGATACTCTGATAGTCATTTATTGTCACTATTAATAGTTATGAACATAGGAGACCATTGTAAGTTTATTAGGAGTTTCCCTTTTTTTACTTTCTACCCAACATAAAAACGTGATGTTCTATGAGTCCACTGATTTTTTCAAGTAAATTTCTAATACAAAATTTGTAGAAAAGTTTGTACACCTTGGTCGACATAAAGTGAATTTATAATGCAAAACCATTGTCTACAAACCGTCGTACAACTACATTAACACACTGAGTCAGTAGTAGTTAATAAGAAAGTAAGTAAGTAGAGTCTGACTGAGGTAACTTTTTTAGTCATATACGGTCTGTGATCGGTGAGGTTTTTTCTTCACTAAAAATACCACCTTCCAATTGGGTAGATATGTAAACACGTTTTGTATAGGAAGCAAGACAATGTGGAAGTCCAATAAATTTACTGGTACTACGACAGTGGTTCCGTTAGGTTCTTCGAGCCGTCTACTTCCTCGTCGAGGCCGCCCTTGTCGTCCACGAACTGCCCTTCCACCGACAACACTTATCAGATCCAGAGTTATTGACGGCCTGTCTTTTCCACTCAAGGATTTTATTACCAACCGAAAGGTTTTTATGAATTTAACGAACTTACAGAAGAAATAGTAAAAGAAAAGAGTGGTAGGAGTCTTACTGACAAGAGGGAGGGAGAAAGGGAACTAGTCATGTCTTAAGAAGTACGGGTAGGATTAGTTTTGGTAGACCTTTACACTTCCCAACATTAAGAGAAGATAGGTAGACTTGGAATAACTGTTAATGATAGGGGAGAAGACGGTAGTGAAACATAATTTTATTTCACCGTAAACTTTATAGACCCAGATTCACTTTCAAAACGAAATGTCTCTACGAGTTGAACATAAACCCCTACTCGACCTAAACTTTTACGACTTAGAAGAAATTAGTCGTATTCGAACCTACTATGGGCACGAGCTCCAGATTCACAGATTCTCGGACTCGAACAGTATTATACAAAGGCCGTGTTTCGTGACAGTGCGACACCCACTGACGTGTTAACCTTTAAAACTGAACTAATATTTTGTTTCAAAAAAAGAAATTTTACCCTTGTCATAACCATATGGATAATAATATGAATTCAGGTCACTTTGAAGACTTAAATAGATGCGATATTAAGTTTGATAAAACGGATTCGATGTAACATAAAGTAAGTCTTTTTTATTATACAATGATATCTTCCAAACTTCACTAATATGAATGAAACCAGTATAACCATAAAAATTAAGTTTAAAATTTCACAGTAACTTAGGGGAAAAAGAGTTTTAGGTCATCGATTTATGTCATATATTCTCTTTTTTATTAGTCGATGAATCATTATTGAGTTCCTTCGAATACTCAGTTTGCCGTAGTAGGTCTTACCTGTCCAACGAGTAAACCTATTGAAAGGCCAAAGGGTCCAAAAGATACCTTAAAATGCATATTAGAGAATCACTTTCACTTTTACAGTGAGTCACGACAGGTTGAGAAACGGTGGGGTACCTGACATCGGGAGGTCCGAGTGAGACAGGTACCCTAAGAGGTCCGTTCTTAAGACGTCACCCAACAGTAAGGGAAGAGGTCCCCTAGAAGGGTTAGGTCCCTATATCTTCGATCGTTAAACGTATCACTTCCACACTAGGACGGGGTTCACATGAAATAGACCCGATGTCATTAAAGTTTGATAAAACAGACTCGATGTAACATAAAATAAGTCTTCTTCATTATACAATATAATGATATCTTACGAACTTCAATACATGAAGACATGAAGACTAGACTGGTACCCAGTCTTTCTACCTCTGTACTAAAGTCAAGACAACAAGGATCTCCCCTCTCGGTTCGTACCAGTTCACAAGGAGAGACCGTCAGAGTGTAGGATTCTTCTCGTTGTGACCACGTCGAGCTTCCTGTGTTTTTAAAAGATCGATTCGTGGTCTTCCCTTCCCCCTTTTGCTTCACTGTTGAGTTTCTTCCTTACTATCGTTCGTATTTCCTTAAATATAAGTTTATGAATTTGTAAGAACTTTCCTACGAACTCGTCTTTAAGGAAAAGAGACGTGGGGTACATCTTTACTCAAATTGTGAGTCGGTCTACGATTACGTTTCACTGAGTTCGATAAGGAGCGTTCGTATCGATTTAACGGCAATAAACAATTCGCGTAACTTAAGTCGACACCTATGTCGTCAACCAACGTAAGTCGGTCGTAGACATGGGAAAAAAAAAAAAAAAAAAATTAGGAGGTTTCGTCTCTGTTGAGATGGATAGAGGGGGGAGAGGAGGGGACACGACCGACCCTTAACAGTTCACTGTTGGCTGGTTTAGGAAAACCTGTCCTTCGGAAGTAGGTCTCAAGATATATGAACGTTTTGTCCGGAACACCAACCTAGTCCCTTGGGTAATTTTCGTGAAACTACCATACCTTTAAGTAGAAGTACTTCGAGGATCCGGGGATTCGTCGTACGACAAATCGACACCAATGTCTAGTCAGTAAGTGTAGCCTCCCGTTATTAACACGACTGCCGAACATTCCGTTACCTTCATGTATTTTATTAGGACCCGGAAGGTGGTACCGTGACGCTCAATTAGAAGAGATTATGTCTAGTCGACAACAAGATTGTGTACTGAAGTACGGCCGAGGTCACTGAGACGAGTCGGAAAACTAATTCATTGTCCTCACCTTGGTAGACGTAAGTAAAATAAGGTATCACAAGTAACAAGCCCTGGAATAAAGGTGAAGTAGAAGATGAAGGTGTTAGTCTGAAACAAAATAAAGAGACCAGTCGTAGAGGATAAACTCGACGTACTCACTCAACGGAGACAACTTTTGATGAGGAAAATTAAAATGAAAGAGAAAATGTCTTAATATCATTGAATTTTTTTAATAAAAACTTCATTATGGACGGTCTTAGACAACCGGTTAATTCTATAGAAGTAGGAGTTCTTCAAATACGAGGACTTAGAGAAGTGGTACGGGAAAGTCACGTTAACTCAATGTAGAAGTTGATACTAGAATATAAAAATACCTAAAAATTCACTTTTAGATTTTTTTACTTTAACGTAGTACAATGACATTTTATACTTTTACATTTTTAGGTAATAACGTCATCAGACCGTTTGTGAACATTACACATTCATTTGGAAAAGTCGACCTCTTAAGTTTAATCAAGTAGGGAACTGTGAACTCTGACTTCGAGAGAATCTTCGTCCTTAATGACACCAACGGAAAAGGACAACTTGACCGAATCGACTGTAAACATGGTTTAATTACTAGTTAGATACAGAACGTTGAGTACCCTTACTTTATTGCAGTTTAAATATAGAAAATTAATCAGTAATAAGTTGTAATCCTGGGTATACATAGTCCCTGTCACGACGATACATGAACGTAACTCTTGTTCTTTTATACAAGAGACGGATAATGTCTCGAATGTCAAATCTAGTTTAATACTAAAACTAACAATTAGTACCGTATAAATACACCCATTTAAGGATGTCCTTGACTTAATTCTGGGGCACAACGACTCGCATAGTTTAGTCAATATATGACTGAGTTGTTTTCACCGACGAACAAAAAGGTGCACTTCGTCGTAGTCATCTGTATGCCACAGTAGTAAAAAATTAGGGATGGAAAAATTATCTAACAACATTAGCAGGTTGAAATAGGTACCGGTTTCATATATCAATCTAGTCATCAACCGGACTTTAAAACGAAGTGTCTAGGATTGTTTTCCTTATTTCCGTCGTATATATATATTTAAGGAGAAGGGGAGGATTTTCCTACTGTAAAAAAGAGAAATTGTTAGGAGGGTTGAAGGATTTGGGACTTTCATACACTGTATTTACATTCTTCACTCCTTCTTCCTCTCTCTTTCTATCTTCCTCGACCGTACTGGGTTCTAGGTTTGTTAACCTTTGGATATCGTCTCTAGACAAAAGATCCCATGTGTTCAGAATATGTACAATTGAAAAGAAGTGTAAAGTTTACTGGTTGTACGAACAGAATTGATCTTACAGAATTAAGACTTTTCGACATTAACCCGTCACTTTTGTTAATCTCCACACTTCTCACCCTGTTTACAAAAGGTCAGTATACATGGTTTTGTGTATTACTTTCAGCAAACATGACTTTGTGTAAAATTAACTTCTGAAGATTCTCTAAAAAGTAAAGAAATGAAAAGAACCTTCACAAAGTTGTATGGGTTCTTGACACATACAGTCCAAAGAACCTTTGAGACCCTGTGTCACAATAAATATTAACAGTAGAGACCAATTAATATCGGACTAACATATAAGTTTATTACAATAGAAAATCGTGAGTCGAGCCAATGTCTAATCACAATACCTACTGATTGAGTAGAAGAGTCCATCCTTCTGAGTCTTCAGGGAGTATATATGTAAACAAAATATTTTTGGTGGATGAACGTAAAAATTCTGGGTTTACCGTGTCGAAACTGGTCGAAGCATAAGTCCAAGACTGGAACACAAACTTCCATAGGAACAGACACACATGAGTCGGTGAATCTGTGTAGACTGAGAACCGTCGGGATACCTGACAACGGGTGGTCCGAGGAGACAGGTACCCTAAAAGGTCCGTTCTTATGACCTCACCCAACGGTAAAGGAGGAGGTCCCCTAAAAGGACTGGGTTCCTAAATTGGACACAGAGGATGTAGAGGACTTAACCCTCCATCCAAGAAAAGGGCACTCGGGAGACCGTACGTGACTTTACACCTTGTGTGGTCTCGAAAGAAAAGAGTGAAGGGAGTGAGGGTAACATCAACAGGACCTTTCTACTACCGGATACGACATTATAGACAATCTTTTCGAAAAGTACTGTTCATAGTCCTATAGATTGATGACATTGAAGTTGTTTATTGCGAATCAAACCTCGTGTATTACTTCAAGTCCTCATTCTCCGACCATCGAAATCAAGCAGTCGAGTCATTATAGTCTCAACTTTAGTACTAATAGATCCAACAAGGGAATCGTAGTGTTTTAAAACTACGTGGATGTTGATAGGGAACTTCCGTACGTCTGAGTCTTCAATAAAAGAGAAGTGATTTCGAGGAAGAAGTAAGCGTCTCCCTATAAAGTGAAGTGGGAAGTACGACTGAAGACATTTACAGAGTAAACCCCTCTCGACCCAATAAACGTGCAATGACCAGTTCCTTCTCTCTAGTGTCTAATAAAAGGTCCTGACTTAATTTCTGGAATAAAATAGGAAAGACTTTAGTTTCCTATCGAAAAAAAAAAAAAAAAAAAATTCTTTCCGACTGACGGTGTATATCGTGGAGTAAACCCACACAGACCTCAGTACCTTCGAACTAATCGGATGGGAGAAGATGCTCCCCTGGAACTCTCGAACAAACCTCCAAGATCGTCCCTTCTTGTCGAAGAGAACATGGGGACTGACTCCTTCGAGGAAGGGGATGACACCCTCCAGTAGGAGAAGGTGGTTCGAACGTCGAGGTCCTCCCTACGTGCACCTCGGTACTCCGTCTTTTCCCTTATGGACAAATCGGTCGATCTAGTCGGTCAGTTGGGACTTCTGGTCACCCCACTGTCTCCAGTGTCGGTCTAGTGGGAGTGTAGATTCCCTATAGAATTCTAGTTTCTAATATAACCACCCCTGGTTTTCGTTCTGGTCTTACCGAAACAACAACAACAAGTCAACGATTCGACACAGGTTGAGAAACGTTGGAGTACCTGATGTCAGTCCGATCCGAAGGGACAGGAAGTGATAGAGGGACTCAAACAAGTGTGAGTATAAGTAACTCAATTACCACGATAGATTGGTAGAGTGTGAGACGACGGGGAAAAAGGAAAACGGAAGTAAGAAGGGGTCGGTTATTCAACCGAGAAGTGTAGTCCACGAGTTTTATAACCTCGAAGTCGAAGCCATAGTCAGGAAGGTTACTTATAAGTCCGAACTAACGGAATCCTAACTGACCAAACTTAAGGAACGACAGGTCCCTTGTGAGTCCTCAGAAGAGGTCGTGGTGTTAAGTCTTCGTAGTTAAGAAGTCGTGAGTCGGAAGTAATACCAGGTTGAGAGTGTAGGTATATACTGACGTCCTTTTTGGTAACGAAACTGATATACCTGGAAACAGTCGTTTCTCTGCAGAGACGAAAAATTACGTGACAGATATAAACAGTATCTAAAGGAAGGTTCCTCGTCCGTAGAGACGACAACCCATCCTTTTACAGTAACAGTCGGTGTCGATGTAATATCTTTACTACTAGCTCCAAGAGTTTATAAAAGTCGTATTTCGACCAAACAAAACCAATGTAAACTACAGTAGATAGATGGATGGAAACGAGGAGGGATGGAAACGAGGAGAGACAATGTACGGGTCCCGGAATATGGAACAGACACAAAAGTCTTCCTTAATTCAAAGTATGTCCGTACGTATGTTCTTTTGTAACGAACCTCGGTCCAATTCAGTCACTTACATATAAGTAAGTGTATCAAAGATGTATAATACCGGTTGAAGACAGACTGAAGAATATATATTTTATATACAGTGAGTGTTTTCATTTGTATGTCTATACATGTTTATACAGAATTCCATCTCTTAAATACGTAGTTTGTAATTAACGGACTTCACACGGACTTTAGATTTGTGGACGTGTACGATACGTAATTAGTAATTAACGTTCACTCTTATAGACCTTTTCACAGAATGAAAAGGAAGACTCTAAGTCACTTTTAAGAACCGTCTAAAGATGTCTTATTCTACTTTTAAATCACTTATCTATATGTAAAATATTACTAAATGGGTTATTACTTTAGTTAAAGAGATAAACCACAGTCAGTGTAAGTATTCGGAATGGTGTATGTTGTACCTACCTGAACATTTGTTTTCAATTATAAAAATGAGACCGTGAAACTTTGAGAAGGTAATGTTGGAGGAGCAAAGACGGTAACAGTTGGGATAAGAAAGGGAAATTGTCTCACGGCTTGTGCTTTACTGTCACTGGTTACAACTGAATTACACCTACAAATTATTACTTTTTTTTTCACACAGTCAGGGTCGTAATCAATGTTTACCGTCATTCACATAGTCTACCGTCGGGACATTATTAAAATGTAGGTAGTAAGAAAGGACTACGAAGCGATCGGTCGACTACCTACCCCGGTTGTCACAATTGAGAAGTCTTTGACTGTGTCACATAGATCAACTCGTAATAGATTGTGTACGAGGACGAGAATCTATTCCTCTTCCGTACACTCCTTAACACTTAATGTCCAAACGAAACTTTTTCTCATACCTCCTTGAGCGCGGAAACATAAGTCACCGTCCGTAATGTTAATTAATTACTAAATACCTACCGAAAACCTCTACAACGGAAATCGATTTTACTTAATCTCTTCAGTTTAATCTCGATCTGTAAAGTCACGATTCTCCTTTTTGAGGATACTTCCTCCTTCGGTACAATCCCTTTAGCAAGTCCCCACTTACTCTATCTAGTAACGTTGTCACCCTGTTTTATCCAAAAAGAACCCCATGTGTACCCACAAACAGTTCTACAGGGAACTGAAAGTTTGGAAGACTAATCTTAAATGAACCCTTGTTTGATTTTATTGTGTTTACTAATTCTAAGACAGAAATATTTTTATTCTCATATATAATAAAAATAGAGATGTACATTAATAAATAAACCATTGAAATTAATTTTCTATGTACTTTAGACTTTAACTTATAAACGGAAAAATAATAACCTAAGAGAGATTTATACATACATTTTACCTATCTCTTGACGAAAGATCCGTTGAGTAATAATCTTTTAGATCTGGTCGAAAAATATACGTTCAACCGTAAACTAGGAATCCAAAAGAAAAGAAAACAAAAAGAAAGTATTTTGGAAGAATTAAGACTCACAGAATCGATCCCTTGTGAAGAATACCCTGTCCTCCCCTCTCCTTTTGGGGAACCACTTATAATAGTCGTGTCTCGTCGGTCAAAAGTGTCTGGTACTGTTTTTCCGTTTATCCATAATACAGTAGTGGGTAGGTAGTGAGATATACAGTCGGAAAGTTATTAAGGTTAGCTGTAAGAGCTGTCCGACTACGTTCAATTTCCCCGACAAACAAAGATCTTTAACTCATATCCGACAGATATCGGAAAACAAGGTCTACCAAAAGAAGACACAGGAAAGTAAAGAAAGAAAAAGAAAGAAAAGAAAAACCCCCATAAATTAACTTTATGTACGGCTCAAACGTCTGACGTTTCTAGTCTCGACAAAAGCAGGTCGTCACCATTGATACGTAATTTGTAAAACTAAACAAACTCGAACTTCAAATCAGGAAAAAACGGTAAACGAAGTACCTCAAACACATATAAATGTCGGAGACGTAAATTACCGGTGTACGGAATAAAAGTGTCTACCGGTCACCTTCTGAAAAAGAAAGAGAATCATATCGGACGAAAGTCAAAACGATGTAAACAGTGTCACGGTGATGAACGTCGATCGTTCACGGGTGCGAACCACCCCTCGTTAATACCACACTCAAAAATTCCTCGAAAAATTTCCAAAAAAAAAAAAAGGTCATTTGAAAAATACCAAATTAAAAGTTCGGATCTTTTCGACACGTACAAAAGTTTGTCTCTCAGAACACAAGAAATGTAGTAAGACCATCTCCCCAATCACGTCCTACCAGGTTATTTTTCTCTGTGTGTCCCGTACGGTTTAACCCGAAAGTCTATCTGTGGGTGTCCGGAGAGACTACTAACTTTAACAGATAAGTAAATTCCTATACTCCTATTCGAGTGCTATCCTAAGGACTTTTTTCGTGTAAACTTTTGTGACACACCTCTATTAGATCTATAAAAATTTCATGTAAAGGTACAACGTGTCTATTTTCTGGTCTTCTTCTTATTTGTTAGTAATACGGTTCTACTGCCCCAACATTTAAATGTACATACATACGTGTAAAGACTAAAAAAAGTTTAAAAGATTCATTTTATTCTTAGTGAAAACAACAACCTGCTCTTTACAATAAAAATTTCTGGACCAGATGATTCTTACCGGAAAGGAAGGGAAGAGGGAAAGAGGGAAAGAATCGCAGTTCTAATTTATCATCAGAAATTCTGTCAAGTTGTAATCCGTGACTTGATTAGTTTCTTGGTAAACAAAAAGTCAATAAGAGTATGAATTATCTATATAACACAAAGGAATAACAAATAAAGTTTATTGTAATTGTTATACCTAAAATTTAATACTCCTTTTATAAGACTCAAATCGTAAATAAAGTTTCCCAGGGTAACACAGAAAGGTGAACCTGGCAAAGAAAATGTTTACTCTTTCTGAACAAATACTCATATGTTCATTATTTCCTCGTTATTACCGATGACTATATAAATCAAACGTAGAATGGAAAAAGGTTAACGAAAGTGTAATTTAAAGTCAAATCATTGTATCATATTTGTCTTGTCATAAGTATAGAAACAAAATTTTTAATTTTTTTTTTTTGAACTCTACACTCTAATAATATCCTCAAGTTCACCATCTAGTGAAAAATTTGGTTCCAGGAGACCAAATTTAAAGTCAGAGAAAAGATTACCTGGTACGACTTCTGTATGTTCTTTCATTCGGTCACGGACAAACTAATCGAACATGGGGTCGCAACCGGTATATAAAGTAAATCATGTAAAAACTCCTGAATAGTGTGTGTTTTTTAGGAAAATCGTTGGTCGTAGAGGTATCGAAGACAGACATAGAAAAGAAGTAAAGAAACAAAAAGGACAAAGACAAGGGAAAGATCCAGAGGGAAAAAAGTGATGTGTGTCGGGGGAAGAATACTCTTACTCGGTCTTTTGTCTTTCTTATACAAGTTAGAATAAATAAAACGAAGAGTATCGTCGCGAGTATTTTGTACACTTCAAAACCGACAAGTAATTTTACTCTAAAATTTATAGATAAGATGACAATTCAAAAAGAGATTTTGATGGTACCTATTAACTTTTCACTTGATATTGGGACAATACGGACAAAGATAAACAGTCTGGGTCATAAAGCCTTGGTTTGGTAAAGAGAAATTTTATCAGATTAATACAAATAAATCGACTTCATTGATGACCGATGACTCCGATGTAAGTATTCTTCCGTCTATCAAAATGTTGAAATAAGATACTTTACCTTTTTACTTTTTCAAGATATGCTAAGACATCGAGTCATTGACTCAATGGGTAACAAATATCTTGTTAATAGTAGTCTGGAGTAAGGTCGAAACACAAATGTAGATACGTCGGGAGGGTGGATGGCCTGTAGGACACATCCAACACTTAAGACAAAAAGAAACAACCGGAGGATAAAAAGAGTGTAATTGGGAAGTCCAGACTGAACTACACGTATCATAGACATAGATGGTACCAAACTTTATTTGAGACAAAAAATCTGAAACCGACTGAAGACTGTGAACTTTGGGTCCAGAATCAAAATAGGAGAGGACGGAAGAGGAAAGGTGTACATGTTTGGTATTAGTGGGGACCCTGTATGTTCGTTCCAGGTCATAAAATGGTACTATAATAAGTATACTGGGAGAAACACTTAATATACGAAGAATGCCTAGGGAAACTCAAACGAAAAGACACGCAATGTGGAGGTGTGAGTCACTCAAGAAGGAGATGTACCGTCATTACAACTTAAACCTGTCTTCAGTCAGAGGAAGTGGTACATGGGTTTATACATTTAGTCTCGTAATAACCTGTCAGGGAAGTGTTTTAAATAAAGTCATTAATATAGAAAAAATCGAAAACAAAATATTAAACTTCAAGTCAAGGTAAGTAAGCGAGTCAACACAGGCTGAGAAACGTTGGTGTACTTAGCGTCGTGTGGACCGGAGGGACAGGTAGTGGTTGAGGGCCTCAAGTGAGTCTAAGTACAGGTAGCTCAGTCACTACGGTAGATCGGTAGAGTAGGAGATAGCAGGGGAATAAGAGGACGGGGTTTAGGGAGGGTCGTAGTCTCAGAAAAGGTTACTCAGTGAAGAAGTGTACTCCACGGGTTTTATGACCTCAAAGTCGAAATCGTAGTAAGGAAGGTTTCTTTAGGGTCCCGACTAGAGGAAGTCTTACCTGACCAACCTAGAGGAACGTCAGGTTCCCTGAGAGTTCTCAGAAGAGGTTATGGAGTCAAGTTTTCGTAGTTAAGAAGTCGTGAGTCGGAAGAAGTGTCAGGTTGAGAGCGTAGGTATGTACTGGTGTCCTTTTTGGTATCGGAATTGATCTACCTGGAATCAACCGTTTCATTATACAGACGAAAACTTATACGATAGATCCAACCAGTATTGAAAAGAAGGTTCCTCATTCGCAGAAAATTAAAGTACCGACGTCAGTGGTAGACGTCACTAAAACCTCGGGTTCTTTTATTTCAGACTGTGACAAAGGTGACAAAGGGGTAGATAAAGGGTACTTCACTACCCTGGTCCACGGTACTAGAAGCAAAAGACTTACAACTCGAAATTCGGTTGAAAAAGTGAGAGGAGAAAGTGAAAGTAGATCTCCGAAAACTCAAGGAGAAGTGAAAGACGGTATTCCCACCACAGTAGACGTATAGACTCCAACTATAAAGAGGGCCGTTAGAACTAAGGTCGAACACAAAGAAGGTAAGGTCGCAAAGAGTACTACATGAGACGTATCTTCAATTTATTCGTCCCATCGTTATATGTCGGAACTGCTTGAGGAAAGGGATAAACCTTGGTCAGACAAGTTACAGATCAAGATTGACAACGAAGGACTGGACGTATGTCTAAAGAGTTCTCCGTCTAGTCCACCAGACCATAAGGGTAGGGAAAGTCTTAAAAGGTGTCAAATAACACTAGGTGTGTCAGTTTCCGAAACCGTATCAGTTATTACGTCTTTATCTACAAAAAGACCTTGAGAGAACGAAAAAGATACTAGGTCGTCTACAACCGTTAAACTAGAGACCAAGGAGACGGAAAAGATTTTGGTCGTACTTGTAGACCTTCAAGTGTCAAGTGCATAACGACTGTGGACCGAACCTCTTAAAACTCGTAATGAAATGATCGTACACTCTACTCACGTTGACACGCCATCAAACTCGTAAGAAACCGTAACGGAAAGAATCCCTAACCTTACTTTTGACTGAAAAAGGTCAGGACACCGATGACGACTCAAAAGGTTTAAACGACCGTATAACTCACGTCGTGAGAGTGTCGTAGTAGAAAATCCTAAACTTTATCGAGTTGACCTTAAGGTAGTGGAGGTGATCGAAATAAGCATCACTACGAAAGATTCCGGGTGAACTGAAGTGTAAGGTCCTACAGACCGAGATCTACTCACTAGTGTGGTAGTACTAATAGGTCCAGTACTTCTAAAAAAACATGTCAAGAAGGCACATAAGAACGGTGGAGAAGAATTATAGAAGACGAAGACAATCGAGGTATGGTAAAGACAGGAAATGGCTCGGGTAGAAACGTACTTTATAATGGGACCGTAGAGATTAAAAGAACTTCTCTAGAGATCAGAAAGGGTAAGACAAGAAAAGGAGATAAAGAAACGTAGCTAGTGACTTCTTCCGAAAGAATAGAGAAGAACGATAAGAGACCTTGAGACGTAAATCTACGAATATAGAAAGGAAAAGAGGAAACGAAAAGTAGAGAGAACAAAAGTGTCGATAAACATTCCGGAGGTAAAACGAAAAAACGTAAAGAAAAGGTACGCCTACCAGAACTAGGGACAGAGGACATGTTACAGTGTTTGGAGTACGGTACCAAGTAGCCCGTGAGATTGTCTAGATCCGGGAATTTAGATAAAGAGTGAAGGTGACATATTAGTATTCCCTAAACTAAATCCAGTATGGACTTACCAGATCACCAAAAGGGATGAAAGAAGTTAAATTCAGACTTAAACCATTATTCCTCAAGTACTAGACTCGGTGTCAGTCGAGGAGCAGAACAAAAACAACTGACATATCTCGAAGAGGTAGAAACCGACGTTTCTTATATTAGTTAGACTGAAGAGACAACTGGTAGACCACTACAGGTACACATCTCAGAAGAGAACACAACAACCTTCTCCCACAAACGATACTGGTCACGTAAAAGAACCGTTTTGAGATAATCAGAAACGGGACGAAGTAAGACGTAAGGTTCCGGTTTAAACGGACAATGAGGTCCACAAAGAACTGAAGGATGAAAACGTAAGGTCAGGGGATCTTACTTTTCCTGTAGAAAAAACCATCAATCAAGATTTTCCAGAACATCCAGAAGTATCGTGGCAAGTTGAAGTCGAAGAAGTCGCAATGACCAACCCCGTATCTGAACCTAATGGCACTACAACTTACCAAACGGAACCTCTACTTGTCTCTAGTAAGACAGCAAAAACTCTAACGTAGGTTCATGACGTAAAACCTGAGAAAACAACTGGTACTACCGATGAGGTAAAGAAGACTCTATAAGGACGGGCGTAATCATCTATATTACCAGTAGACTCAATTTAAGTGGGTAAGGTCAGGTAAAATCAAGTGACTAAGGATCTTACAACTGCAAGTGAGAACGGTAGAGAACAAACTGGTGAAGGTTAAACGGAAGTAAGTACCTGGACTGTAAGGTCCAAGCATACGTTATAACGAGAAATATCGTAGCCTGGAACGAAGATAGTGGTCAGAGTAGGTGTCGACCCATAACAAAAACGAAACCGAGGTAGGGGAGTAAGAAAAACCTCAATAAAGAGGCGACTGGAAGTCATCGTATAACCCGTGGATGACTGGACCCCTCAAGGAGAAAGTCATAGGATAGTAAAACGGAAAAGTATGACAAGTACCCCAAAAGTTCCGTTCTTATGACTTCACCAAACGGTAAGGGAAGAGGTCACCTGGTGTAAGACAGTCTGGAAAGGTGGTACTGGGTGGGCAGAACCCAACGGGACGTCCCTACCGAACCAAAGTAACTCAATCTGTTCCGACACCAGGATCACACTAATCTAACCGATCAAAAGACACTCATACCAAAGTCACACAGACGGGAGACTACGGGAGAACGTTGTGGATGGTAGAATGAACCCAAAGAGAATGGAACCCGAACCTCATAGAGAAATACCGACGAGGTCGTTTCGTGTCGGTGACGAGGAATGTTACCTACTCCCCATAGAGGAGTGACGGCAGGAAGGACTGGAAGTTGTACCCTACCGAGGAGACACGGGAGGACGTGGACGCGATCAAACGAGTCAGCACAGGCTGAGAAACGTTGGGGTACCTGACATCGGAGGGTCCGAAGAGACAGGTACCCTAAAAGGTCCGTTATCATGACCTCACCTAACGGTAAAGGAAGAGGTCCCCTAGAAGGGTTGGGTCCCGAGTTTGGGCCCAGAGGGCGTAACATCTGTCTGTGAAATGACAGACTCGGTGGTCCATTCAGAATTGGTATTAAACTTCATAGAAGGAACTTAAATTCTTTTACTGATATCGTAAGAGTTGATATTTACCTCACGGAAATGTAAAACTTTGATTAATTGTCGAAGACTCCTTTAATAGTAGTATCTATCTCTTTGTACATATAGAAATATATAAACAGTTTTATAAAATCAAAAAAAACTCGTTAAGGTCAGTTCACCTTGTATCTTAACTTTCTTTCACTCTTCCCGGAAATTACGTTGGATAATAGACTACAACTTAACGGTCCGTCCGTCAGTATACCGGTTATGAACTTTTGGAGGTCCCTCCACTTTTAAAGACGTAGGATTCTGTCGGGTGAGTTCCTTATCTATAGAAAAAAAAAATTATATTGAGAAAGAAGTCACCAAGTATACGAAAGTGTACCATTGAATGTTGGTAACCAGTCATAAGATAACGAAATAATATATACCGGTTTAGGACAGAGAAAAAGTGTTTATATCCAGAACCAAGAAGTATTTAGACCTCAAAGAATTCTATACATTTTTGTCTCTAACAACTAGAGGAGAAGTTGAGAGAGAACATTCCGGGATACGTGAAAGAGGTACTTCTGTTATTGATATAACTATCCTTGTATTGGGTTTCGACTCGACTTAAGGTTTTGTGATACCGGTACTCGAAGGGATCAGACAAAAGGTTAAAAACATCTTTTTATTTAATCTGGTAATGTTGTATCAAAAAGAATCATTTAAACACAATCGAAGAACAGTGGTGGAGGAGATGTTTCCCGGGACTTGTTTAGATATTGTTAGTCGAGACAGAAAAGGTCTTGTATGTAATTCACGAGTCCAGTAACAAGGAGTTAAAAAGGGAAATAAGTACTTTTAGTCTTAATCAAGAAATATAGGTTGAAAGATTATAAAGAGAGTGAAATGTTAGTCAAGAAATTTTTAATATTTATCCCTAAGTAGCTAAAATGGGTGTTCAGTAAAAAGACAGAACCTCTACATAAGTAACTCTAATTCTAAACTTAAGTATCTTCGACACATAAAGGAAGTTTTGTTAAGGCAGATGGAAGTCGAAGTATTATGAAGAATTCTTTTGAACTAGACGGTTATGTTAAGTGAAACTAGTCTAAAGGACTACTTTGATTCAAAGATACTTTAAGTCGTTCCTAATATGAAATTCCCTGTATAGTACTTCGACCGAAGGTTTCAAGTGTTTTACTTTAATTTAACACCTTTGTTTTAAACCCAAGATTAAATAATAAAAGAAGTGTTATCCTTAGAGACTTAAACCTTCTCCTTTTTAGTCCTAATCTATTCCGAAAAAAAAAAAAATCTACTGATTTGCTTTTCTATAAATATCTGGAAAGGATAGGGAATCAAGTATATAAGTATACTAAGAGACTAACTCTTTTACTTACCTTTTTATGAGGATTGCTTATGGTTTCACAGACGCTTTAAGTGTGAACTGGTCTTATTTTATTCACTTTCAAAAGAAGTCTAACGTAAAAACAACCACAACCTGCTTTCACACATACACACGTACACACAAACATGTAATAAACAACATTTCGAAAATGTTGTTTCGAAAGAGAAGGTAAACACGTCAATATAATGTACCCACCTACGAATAAAAAAAAAATCTTTTACCGTTAGAGTCATTTGTTCCCACTTTGACTCTCTACCTCCCAACAGAATCCGTGCAAGTAACAAAGAAATATAGGATGAATTCGGCTACTTTTTTTTAGAGGTTGACTATTTAGCAATACTGTAATATTTATTAGAAAATAGAAGAAACCACCAGAGACTCCAAGTGTATTAACCTCCCAATTTTTGGAAAAAACAAAGAAAGAAGAAGGGTACGGTAATCATATCTTCCTCTAGTATTTTTTCCGGTCGGTCTTCCCCAAATTGACAATGACTCAGTTGTAAACTGTCAGTGTGAGATAAGACAGTAAAGTACGTACACGAAAAATACTGAAAATATCGAGACACCCGAAATAAAGTCCCTACAAGTAATACTATCGACTAGGTGTCGGGTAGAGAAACACAAACAAACACACTACCATTCGTGTCGAGTAGTGAATATTTAGGGTTAAAGTTCCTCAGTATCTCCTTCGTAGATGAGTACATGACAAATCCGAATCCTGTCATTCCTTCATATAGATGAAGGACATTTCGTGTTAAACACACCCAAAGAAAACAAAACAAAACTGACGAGGTACTTTATAGTTGTTCCTACACGTAAACTCGGAAATGTTTGTGACACTTAAAAATCAACAAAAGATACATTCGACTTCTTTACCTTATCCTCATGAAAAGTTAAATTTATTATGAACAGAATATGGTGCGGACTCATTATTTACCTTTTATATTTTCTAATTCATACAACAGTCCCTACTATGTGTCCTCCTCTTCTTTTTAGCGTTGTTGAAAATCTCAACAATGTTCGTAGAGGTAAAATTACGTATAAACAGGTGACACCAGTACCTGTTATTTCCTAGTATTAGTATCGTCCTATGAAATATACGTATAACTTTATTGATAAGGACATTAAGAATATAAGATCCTTCTTATAAAAAGAAAAGGTAAAGAGAGTAAATTAAAAAGACATTACAATTTTCATATAGAAGAAGTAAAAAATTTGAATTATTCATGGATAGTATATAATTTTGGGGTAAAATGTTTAATCCTGGGACTTTGAGTCCCTCCAATTAACAGAATTCATTATACCGATTACATATACTGTCTCAAATCAATAGAGTACAAGGACTAGGGTTTCAGTAATAAAAGATATATCCAATAACGGACATAAAAATTTATACAGGAAATTGGTAACCAGACATCGGAAAACGGTAAACCTTATAACAACCGGATTTTTCGTGACTAGAAATTACTGGCGAAGATTAGTTGATTAATGGGTGTAGAGAAATCGATAAAGAACCGAGAGGAACAACTAAGGGTGGTGTCGGACCACAGTACCTGTTTGTCACGTACGCGACAAAAGGTAATAAGTTCAATAACCTATTCGGTGTCTTGGACTCTGGTCGACGGTCCAGGGATTCTCTTATAATCGTGTAATTATTACCAAGAAACTTAAACTCAAAATCTCAATAAGTAGACTGGGGTTCTTTGATATAACAGATTTTGAAAGAAAAGAAGACATCTAATCTATGTTAAGTGAACTTACAAACAGGTTCAGTTGTACCCTAGTCTTTAAAAAAAAAGATCATTTTTGTCTGAAATGGATTTCAAAGAGGAACTAGAATCATTTGAGTGTTTCAACATATTCTAAACTAATCGGTCTCTCCTGAGTAGAAAGGTTTCCTTGAGATCAACATTAGGTTATCCTTCAAAAATAGGTTCTCTCTTTCGTATACCCAGTAGAAGAAACCAGTAATAAACGTTTAGGAGTCCTGATAAAGTACAACTGAAGAAACATCAGTAATTAGACAAATGTGGGACATAAGACTTTAAGGAGTCCCGACAAGTCTTAAAACCGGTCATTACGAAATTTAAACGAAAAAGAACAACAACAACAAGCGAAATAAAGATTATCCTTTTTTCAATTTCTCTCTTCTACTTACTTAGAACATTCAAAGTCCTGTCACAAACTTATCGTAACTCTCCCGTCAAATTTCTTATTCACGACATGACTAAACACAAGGTCTTGGGACGAGAATTCTCACCCCTATACATCCCCATAAAAAGACATGTTTAAGAACTGATTACACGAGAAATAGTCGGTCGCCTTAATTCTCATATTAACCATTTTAACAGTGGAGATGTATAGTTACATAAAAAGATAAAAGTGTTTTCGTAAAAGAAGCGATAAAGAATAAAAGTCGTTGAAGGGTAAATGGTCGAGAGATGGACTATATATGACGGGAGTAAAACTAAGTCGACGGAGATAAAGTCACGTCAAGTCAAAAGTCAGTCAGTACAGGTTGAGAAACGTTGGGTACTTTACGTCGTACGGTCCAAAGGGGCAGGTAGTGGGTGAGGGTCTCGATCGAGTTTGAGTACAGGTAGTTCAGTCATTACGGTAGGTTGATGGAGTAGGAGACGGTAGGAGAAGAGGAGGACGGAAATTAGAAAGGGTTGTGGACCCAGAAAAGGTTACTCCGTCGAGAGACGTAGTTCACCGGTCTCATAACCTCAAAGTCGAAATTGTAGTCAGGAAGGTTACTTATAAGTCCCGACTAAAGGAAATCCTACCTGATCTACCTAGAGGAACGTCAGGTTCCCTGAGAGTTCTCAGAAGAGGTTGTGGTGTCAAGTTTTCATAGTTAAGAAGCCGCGAGGCAAAGAAATATTATGTTGAGAGTGTCGGTATGTGCTGATGACCTTTTTGTTATCGAAACTGGTACGTCTGGAAACAACCGTTTCATTACAGAGACGAAAAATTATACGACAGATCTAACCAGTATCGAAAAGAAGGTCCTTCGTTCGTAGAAAATAAAGTACCGACGTCAGTGGTACTTTGGTCGTCACCAAAACCTCGGGTTCTTTTATTTCAGACAGTGACAAAGGTAACAAAGGGAAGATAAACGGTACTTCACTACCCTGTCCTACGGTACTACAAGCAAAAAACTTACAACTCAAAATTCGGTCGAAAAAGTGAGAGGAGAAAGTGAATGTAGTTCTCCAAGAAATCAAGAAGAAACGAAAGACGGTATTCCCACCACAGTAGACACATAGACTCTAATAACTATAAAGAGGGCCGTTAGAACGAAGGTCGAATACGAAATAGGTCACGTTGTAAAGCGTTTTACATGAGACGTATACTTGTCGTCCTTTTCCGTTTTTCTATACTGTGACTTTATACTTCAGGTCACGACATTTCTTGTTATAACATACTTAGTTCTATTTAACCTCCACCAGTTTGTCCTCTACTGTTGTCACTTGTAGTTGTAAAATCCTTAGTCACTTAATTTTACCTGACTTTACCCGGTTAAATTTAGTCTACCGGTAATATAGATGAGGACACACGTTCTTAGGGAATCTTCTTTACCTCATCGGGAGTATCAGTTGCTTTCTCAGGTTTTACCTCAAGAACTCACATCAGAGTTTTTGTTTTCTTACTGGAGACAAACAAAGGTTCCGTTTGGTAAGTCATAGTGTCATTAGGTTCCGATACGAGACTGGTCATTACGACTTCTTCGACTTCAACTTACCAAGATATTTCTGGACGTTCTTGAAGATCTTGATTGTGGGTTTTTTTCTACAGGAAAAGAAATATCCCCTAACCTTACGTTTTTATCCTTCAGTTCTCTATGGACCTCATTATCCGTTCAAACCGGAACCTCATGTTTTACTTCGTCCCGTTTCCGATTACCTCAAAACGGTTCTCTTACGTAACCTTATCGTTTGGGAGATGGTTGTTGTGTTCTCTTCTGAGATGTGCACCTGTAGTGGTCTACCAGTTATGGTTTTAGTCTGACTAACATAAGAAACGTCGGTTTCTAACTCTTCGAGATATCCCAGTCGGTTTTGTTCTGACCCTCGACTGACACCGGGTCTATCACTTGAGAAATAACGGTTTAAGTCCAGATTTAACTTGATCCCTTTTGACCCTCGACTGACACCGGGTCTATCACTTGAGGAATAACGGTTTAAGTCCGGATTTGACTTGATCCCTTTTGGTAATCTGGTAACTCTATACTGGATTCGTTTAGGGAATACTAATATGTCATCTTCACTGTTTATCTAAGTTCCCTAATCTAGACTACCTGTCTCACGGACTTCTTGATACCTACTTCCAAACACTGTAACATGTCCTCCGTCACTAGTTCTTGTGGGGGTTCTTTTTCTTTACGTATTCCCGTTTTATCAACAGAGTCCTCCGGAATGTCTATCGACTCTTTTCTTCTCTTCACTTTCCGTTGCCTCTTTTCGTTTTTATGTGGGTAAACTTAGGTCTCAAGGTTTCTTATTTTTCCTCTCTATTCTTTCGGAGGGAGTCACTAGTTACGTTTATTTGTCTCCTTTTGTTATCTTACTCTTTCTGATCTCTAGAGAAGTTTTTTTTAATCTCTATGGTTCCCTTATAAATTACGTTTCTACCCGTGTTACTTCCTGTCTTTACCATACCTGGATTGTCTTCTTCTTCTATAATTCTTCTCCACCGTTTTTAAGTGTCTTCTCGATATGTTTTTTCTAAAAGTACTGGGTCTATTGGTGCTACCACACTAGTGGGTGGATTTCGGTCTGTAGGATTTAACGTTTCAGTTCACCCGGAATCCTTCGAAGTGATTCTTTTTTCGATCACCTCCACTACCTTAAGGTGAACTCGATAAAGTTTAGGACTTTCTACTGCGGTACTTTCACGACGTGACCTATACGGTCGTTTAAACCTTTTACGTTATCGCCGGTGTTTCGACCTTTGCCAGTCAAAAGTAAGGTTAGGGTTTCCGTTACGGTTTCTTACGAGTTTGATGACGTGTTAACGTGAGTAGAGTGTGCGATTGTTTCATTACGAGTTTTAAGATGTTCGGTACGAAGTTGTCGTGTACTTGGTACTTGAAGGTCTACAAGTTCGACCTAGATCTTTTCCGTCTCCTTGGTCTCTAGTTTAAAGGTTGTAGGTAACCTAGTAGTTTTTTCGTTCTCTCAAGGTCTTTTTGTAGATAAAGACGAAATAACTGATACGGTATCGGAAACTGATACACCTAGTGTTTTTTGACACCTTTTAAGATACCCTTACGGTCTGGTGGACTGGACGGACGACTCTTTTGACACACGTCCAGTCCTTCGTTGTGAATCTCGACCTGTACCTTGTTGTCTGACCAAGGTTTAACCCTTTGCTAATGCAGTTCCAACATATAACAGTGGGACGAATAAATTGAATATACGTCTCATGTAGTACTCTTTACGACCCGACTTACTTCGTGTTCGACCTTAGTTCTACGGACCCTTTTTATAGTTATTAGAGTCTATGTGTCTACTGTGATGGAAAAACCGTCTTTCATTTCTTCTTGATTTCTCGGAGAACTATTTTCACTTTTTCCTCTCACTTTTTCGGTCGAATTTTGAGTTGTAAGTTTTTTACTTGTAGTAACGTAGGACAGGGTAGTGAAGTACCGTTTATCTACCTCTTTGTTACTTTTGTCACCGTGAACTAAAAGAACCCGAGGTTTTGGTGACGTGTACCACTGGAATCGGTACTTTATTTTTGTACGAACGAAGGACCTTCTTTTCGATACTGGTTGGACCTGTCGTATAATTTTTTGTCTCTACAATGAAACGACTGTTTCCAGTTAGATCAGTTCCGATACTAAAAAGGTCATCAATGCATACCTACACTCTCAACATGAAATTTCTTTCGACGACGACGACGACGACGACGACGATGCTGCGAAGTCAGTACAGGCTGAGACACACTGGGGTATCTGTCGTCGGATAATCCGAGGCGGGGACCCTAAGAGGTTCACGACATCTTAACTACGAAAACTTGACAGGATAACCTCTTCTAAAGGTTCTCAGGGAACCTGACGTTCCTCTAAGTAGGTCAGTTAGGATTTCCTTTAGTCGGAACCTAAACGTAACCTTCCTGACTACAATTTCGATTTTGAGGCCATGAAACCGGTGGACTACGCTTCTTGACTGAGTACCTTTTCTGGCACTACGGACCTTTCTGACTTCCGTCCTCCTTTCCCCTACTGTCTCCTACTCTACCAACCTACCGTAGTGACTGAACTACCTGTACTCAAACTCGTTCGAGGTCCTCACCCACTACCTGGCCGTTCCGACCACACGATGTTAGTACCCCTATATTTCTCAGTCAGTACTGACTCGTTGACTTGACTTGGGACGTATATTCAATTTATTCGTCCCACTCTTATATGTCGGAATTACATGAGGAAAGGGTTAAACCTTCGTCAGACAACAAGGCACAAGCCAAGATTGACAACGAAGAACTGGACGTATGTCTGAAGAGTCCTCCGTTCATTCCACCAGAACATAAGAGTATAGAAATTTTTAAATCTTACCTAATTAAAGTAATACTATTGAAACCCTTAGTGGAAATAGTCATTATAAGTGTGTAAACCTTTCCTTGAGAAATTGGATTCAAAGTCTTAGTTTACCAACTCAAAATCAGTGCTGTCACGTGTCCACCAGAGAAACCCTTCCCCTACCGGTCACTACATACCCTAATCTGCTTTACTTTTCTTAGAAGGGTCACATGGTCGTAGACACGAAATATAGTAAACCGACTAAGAGGACGATATAAGGACTTGTCTAACTTAAATTTCAAAACTTCTGATAAGAATGTAGGTCCAGTAAGAAAACCGTTAAGTCACATAATGGTCCTTAGAACAAATATATTTCTATGGACATATGTCTTCTTGATTTATACTTGAAAATGTCGTCCTAGTTAAAAACAGATCTTAACATATCGATTAATATATGTTATTGGTGACATAATATATATAATATATATACATATATATATATGTGTGTATATATGTGTATGTGCATATATATGTGTATGGTATATAAATAGTTCATTGGTAAGGACACAAAATACTATATGGGGAATGGAATTAATAAGACAGAAGACTTAAATAACAGTCACTCTCAAAAATTTAACACAGTTACAATGGTAAAACTAAATGTACGATAATTTCCAGTCAAAGGTAAGATTGGGATTTCCTTCCGTTACAGTTTCTTACGACTTTGATGGTGTGTCAACGTGAGTAGAGTGTGCGATCATTTCACTATGAGTTTTTAAGAGGTTCGGTCCGAAGTTGTTATGCACTTGGTACTTAAAGGTCTACAAGTTCGACCAAAATCTTTTCCGTCTCCTTGGTCTCTAGTTTAACAGTTGTAGACGACCTAGTAGTTTTTTCGTTCTCTCAAGGTCTTTTTGTAGATAAAGACGAAATAACTGATACGGTTTCGGAAACTGACACACCTAGTGTTATGTGACACCTTTTAAGACTTTTTCTATCCTTATAGTCTGGTGGACTGGACGGAGAACTCTTTGGATATACGTCCAGTCCTTCGTTGTCAATCTTGACCTGTACCTTGTTGTCTGACCAAAGTCTATCCTTTTCCTCACGTAGTTCCGACATATAAAAGGGACTAATAAATTGAATATTTGTCTCATGTAGTACTCTTTGTGACCCGACCTTCTTCGTGTTAGGCCTTAGTTCTAACGGTCCTCTTTATAGTTATTGGAGTCTATACGTCTACTGTGGTGGGACTACCGTCTTTCACTTCTTGATTTTTGGAGAATTACTTTCACTTTCTCCTCTCACTTTTTCAACCGAATTTCGAGTTGTAAGTCTTTTGCTTCTAGTACCGTAGACCAGGGTAGTGAAGTACCGTTTATCTACTCCTTTGTCACAGTCTGAAATAAAACCCCCGAGGTTTTAGTGACGTCTACCACTGACGTCGGTACTTTAATTTTCTGTGAATGAGGAACCTTCCTTTCAATACTGGTTGGATCTATCGTATGAGTTTTCGTCTCTGTAACGAAACGGTCGTTTCCAGGTGTCAGTTCCGATACCAAAAAGGTCATCAGTACATACTTACACTCTCAACCTGACACTTCTGTCGACTCGTGGCTTCTTAACCACGAAAATTGACATCACAACCTCTTCTGAGAACTCTCAGGGAATTTGACGTTCTTCCAGATTGGTCAGGTAAGATTTCCTCTAGTCAGGACCTACAAGTAACCTTCCTGACTACGACTTCGACTTTGAGGTTATGAAACTGGTGGAGTACGCTTCTCAATTGAGTAACCTTTTCTGGGACTACGACCCTCTCTAATCCCCGTCCTCCTCTTCCCCTGTTGTCTCCTACTCTACCGACCTACCGTAGTACCTGAGTTACCTGTACTCAAATTCACTTGAGGCCCTCGACCACTACCTGTCCCTCCGGACCGCACAACGTCAAGTACCCCAGTGTTTCTCAGCCTGTGCTGACTCACTGACTTGACTTGACTTGACTATTCCACAAAATCAATTTCAATGTGGTGTAAAAGAAGTTAAGGAGGTCAGTGGAGAGGAAAAGGGATAATTGCACAGACTATTAATCGAATTTACTGATACGTTTTCCAGTGTTTTCTTCATGTCGACTGACACAAATGAAGGTGACAGAGGATGACTGTAGGAGAATTCATAGTTTAAGGTGAAACCTCATTGATTAACTTAGTAAAATAATATGTGACACGAAATCTCCATCTACTAAGTCAAGTCAAGTCAAGTCAGTGAGTCAGCACAGGCTGAGACGCTGGGGTACTTGACGTCGTGCGGTCGGAGGGACAGATAGTGGTTGAGGGTCTCAAGTGAGTTTGAGAACAGGTAGCTCAGCCACTACGGTAGGTCGGTAGAGTAGGAGACAGCAGGGGAAGAGGAGGACGGGAGTTAGGGAGGGTCGTAGTCTCAGAAAAGGTTACTCAGTTGAGAAGAGTACTCCACCGGTTTCATAGCCTCAAAGTCGAAGTCGTAGTCAGGAAGGTTTCTTGCGGGTCCTGACTAGAGGAAATCTTACCTGACCAACCTAGAGGAACGTCAGGTTCCCTGAGAGTTCTCAGAAGAGGTTGTGGTGTCAAGTTTTCGTAGTTATGAAACCGTGAGTAGACAGAAGTGTCGGGTTGAGAGTGTAGGTATGTACTGATGACCTTTTTGGTATCGGAACTGATCTGCCTGGAAACAACCGTTTCATTACAGAGACGAAAAATTATACGACGACGACGACGACGATTCAGCGAAGTCAGCACAGGCTGAGACACGCTGGGGTATCTACCGTCGGGTGGTCCGAGGGGACAGGGACCCTAAGAGGTCCGTTCTTGTGACCTCACCCAACGGTAAAGGAAGAGGTTACGTACTTTCACTTTTCACTTTCACTTTAACGAGTTATAACAGGCTGAGAAACGCTGGGGTACTTGACGTCGGGTGGTTCGAGGAGGCAGGTACCCTAAAAGGTCCGCTCTCATGACCTCACCCCACCAATGAATAACATTTTTGATGAACACTGAAAGATCGAACAGGAAATTGATTAAAATCATTTAATCAGGAAATCGAACCGGAAATAATTAAACGAGGAACCATTCTACCACGTTCTAGGTATGTCGACTTACGGCTTAGAAGTCTCAGTGAATTGTAAAGTAAGAAAAAAAATGAGACTGACGGAGTAAAACGACAAAGAAGAATCTTCGGAAATGAAGTCTTACTTCCGTGACACGATACATACATCGTAATAACGGGATATGTGAAATTTTAGTTTTGGACTCTCCGTTAGGTACGGGTCATGTAAGGAGTTTCTATCATTTCAGAAGTAACTGGGTCTCTGAGATTATAATACGACTACCTTACACCAAACAAGAAAAAAAGAAAAAATTACATTGACAGAAGATAAAATCGTCGATGTAAATGATATTGCTATCGGACAATTCGACCACAGGAACCACGAGGACCCGAACCGACTTATATATGTCGTCTGAGAGTCGTTTTTTTTAAGTCTTGTATGTTTCGTCGACTTTAATGGTAAAAGTAGAGGTTTTGTTTAACCCGTTCCGACATACAAAAATTTATATATTAAATAAAGTCACAGTCATCATATATTAGAATATCTTGATTTCAACTATATTTGAGAAAACAAAGGTCAAGGGTATAACATAAAATATAGTTAACTGTTAAATTCTATAAAAAGATAATTTAGTACATAGGTCGAAACTACTTGTCTCTGTACCTAAGGTTTCGGTGATTTAATTCTCTTAAAAAGTAGATTATATCAACATTACGACAGTCTCTAAAACATCTATATTTCATGCATGACACACTTCTTAAAGTTATAGGATAACCAAGAACTATCTTTGTAAGCAACTCAGGGAAGGGACATTATTAATAGAATTTATCAACTAATAAAAGACACTTGTAAAATAACACAGTAAAATATCGACAAGACGTCATTTACACTAAGTAAACACATTAAGTACTGACACAAGGACTCTTTTACTTCACGTATTAATTTTTCTTTGGACCCGTTCAAAATACTTTAGGTTATCCACGAAAAGACTTTCGACAAGACCTTGGTATAGTGGGAGTCTAGTCACTACCTCTCACGATCTCTTTCAACATTTGGAAAATAACATACGAAAAGACACGAATTTTTAGTGGGTTAATGAATTGAACCTTTATCAAATTTTTAGAGTACACCAAATCTAATTCGTAATATAAAAAGAACTTTTATTAAATGAAACACTACGGTACAAGAGCACTTAAGTTTAGTTCGTGACGTACGAAAGTTTACTGAACTACAGAAACGTCTAGATTAAAACCATATAAACAATAGAGTTTATTAAGCGGTTAAGTTATAAAACCGAATCGTTAGGTTTAGTTTAACACCAGGTTCATCGTCCGTGAGTGTAGTTTACATGTCTCTGAACTGTTCGTTAATCGTTACTTATAAATTTGCAGAAGTAATGGGAATGTACTCTCTACGTCTACCGTAAATCCCTCTACCGTTGGTCTCCTGTGATGACACTTAATGCAAAGATAGTAAACCAGTGGACTGATAACCTTCTGAAAGAGACCCGGGGTACGGTGAAGATATGAAGATGACAGACCGATTTTTATTTCATCCGTAAGGTTTACGACATTTTTGTCCAACGAAGGTACTTTAAAGATACGTGTAAAACACTAAAACCTTCCAACAGAGGTTCTTAGGGTCGTTTGTAGGAACGCCGAATCGTTTGGGTTTACGGTTCTGACATATTCCCCTAAGACACTTAGTCTCAAGGAAGTTTTAAGGATGACTAACAACTGAAGTCAATGGAGTCATATTGCACGACTTACACATTTCCACTTATTTAGTTGTAGAGTAGTGAAGGACTTCGTTTACATGAGTTTCCCCCCTTTTTTATTCAAAATCTCAACAACGTTTGTACCGGGTATATACCGGGTTTCCCCCCTTCTTTCAGAAACTTATTAATATTAAAGGTCTGACTCTAGAGTATTTTAAAAAAAATTCCTTTTTTGTTGTGACCTCTCAGACTGAGTCGTTGACCGCCAGTTTGTCTTACTTCTTCCTTTTAAATCGGTACGGTACTACCTAAAGTTATACTCACCTCTAAGACTACCAAACACTTTCAAAAGTATAGATAAGGTCATAACACGTGTTCAATAGACAAATTACGGTTAATTTTGATGATTTTTAATATGGTCTGTCGGTGGAGTATGGACTAGTAATGTCATTCTCAAGTGTACAAGAGGGGTCGTGTGAGACACTCTATTGTAGATAATGTCTATTTTCTCTAACCGGGAATCCTTAGACATCAGTAAAAAAGGTTCTGGTGTCTCGACATTCACGGTTTCCCGTCCAGATTCTAAGTTCTACCACACTAATATTTCGCGTACGACAGTTAGAAGTAAAGGGGAGAGTTAAGGTATAAAGAATGTGGACTTTGTTTGAAAAGTCTTTAGACAATATGGATCCGAGTAAAATTTCCAAAGTAAACAGTTTGGGACTGGTCTTATGTCTCGAGTCTTCCGTAAAAGTCCTATCAAAGAACGTAAACCCTAGGAAAGGGAGAATTACGATAGATGGTATGTCAGTTTACAGGACGGATGTGAGACATTGTGTAGATCTTAAGTTTGACACGTCGGAGTGCGAAGGGTGTACATTGAGCTCGGAAGACAATAGGTATAGTAGAGACTTACAAGATTTGTAAGTGTCCCTGCTGATTTATTTGACTACGAGATTAAGATTATCGTGTCGTTTCTCCCCTTTCTCACGAAAGGGAGAATGTGAATCGCGGCTGACCCTCGGGGAGAGGGTCTAATCCACCGTATGTGCGTAAAATTCTCGTACAAGGAGTTAAAACAATGATGTCGTCTTCTAGGGATATATATCTTTTCTGACGGGGTCAAGGTTGGTCACTCTTCCATTCCCTGATCGGTTCGAACTCGTAAACTGGTTATTAAGACAACTCCGGTTTAAACTTACTTAACCTATAGATTTTTTTCAGATACAAAAAGATCAGACAACCTAGGTTTGTAAAGGAAGGTAGAAGATGAGACGAATCGATTCTATTTGTATTTGGACTAGATTCATGAACGTTTCTTGAACAAATCGAAACTACTTCAGTGTATTACAAGTAAAATTCCGAATACAACGACATTCCACATTCTTGTTCTTTTCCGTCTACACGTCTACTGGTAAACGATCGATGTTTGGGTAAAATCTCTCTACGGTGGTATATAACCGTGAGTAAAAACAGTCATTTTGTTGTGAATGACCATTATTGTGTAAAGTATTTAAAATTCAACATAATCGTACTATTTTATATGGGTACCATGAGTCGTAATTTTGTAGTTTTACAAACAACGACAATGCACAATTTGAGTCAGTACGAACATACGTTTTATAAAAGGTTAGAAGTAGTCTGGTTTCTCATATAATGCTTTCTCTTTATTACTCTTTAAGGTTTATACGACACAAAAGACAAACGACGACAGCTCCAGTAGTTCAGACCCAGTAAAACCAATTAAGGGTAAGGAAGTCTAATTCTGTCCTTTTCCTCATACTTCCTTCTTTTTTTCGTCTTAGTCACGAAAACAACTAATATGTTTAAGAGTTTTTGGGGTTTTATAACTTTAAAAATGGACGATGGCCTTATATAGAGAAAGTATAAAATATTACTATTGGGACCTTTTGAATCACGGTCTCTAGATGTAAAACGAAGAACAATAAAAGAAACGGATTTAAGTTCATAGAGTCCTTCGTCAAATTAGACGACTTCGGTAAGATGTTTTGGCCTATTTCGCATCTCCTGACTAACTTCGAGGATTTGCAAGGTCACAGTGAGGACCAACACAAAGTAGGGCTCAGAGGGACTAACTTTACATGAATAGTCACCTAGAGAAACCTATTTAATCTACAACCCCCTTTTAAGTCCTTTAACTTGCATAATAGAAAAAGTGGAATATATACATTGACATCTGAAGGATTCTTTGGTCACGTTACATTGATAAGTAAGCAAGAAAAGGGTGGTAAAAACATGGAGAAAATTCTTCGTCTGATTGTAACGACGTAATCGTGTAAAGTACGTAAATAATCGTGTATTAAAGTTTCTTTTCGGTTTGTGTTATCTCCTCTATAGACATAACATAAAATTGGAGTTTATAGATAAATCATCACAAAAATAAATATATCGGAGTCTCCCTCATTTTCCTGTACTCATCCGATACAAGGCTGTCAGAGGTCCATTGTCTCTATGAAGAAATGGGTATCAGTGGGTAAGACGACTTGTCTAACCACAGAGTGTTAAAACACTCGAAAAACTGCATTATAAAGATGTGATGGTCGTACGGACAACTGGATTGGGTTGATAGAAGAAACGTCAAACGTAACTTATAAAAAGAACACTACCAAAGAACACACCAGAACTTTCACTTGTCACATGTCAGGAAACTTTCTTTCCTTTTTATATAATCTTTACTTAAATTTTTATGTTTATATAAACCATGGTGTTCCGAATAGTGTTTTTTTGAAGTATTTGTTCGTAGACTGAGTTCTTGACCTTCATGGCAATAGTCTATACGAAAATTAAAAGTCTATAAAATTATCTGACATTTTGTTATTACGTTCCTTCCCTAACGGTTTTCAAAATTGTGATTACACTTCGTTACAAGGGACAAAAATCCTTCACGACCTCAGAGTCTTAGTTCTTAAATATCTCTTAGGTCCCCCGCACCATCGTTACTTGGGGTGTATTTTGCAGGTTACTTACGGAAGTACCACACCCGATTTCTACTTGCTTCCTTTTAGGAAGTTCGGAAAGGACTGTACGTGTTGAGGTTGTAGTCGTTCTATGACCCATTCTTCTCATAATTCCCAAGTCACTACACACTTTATGTCCATGTTAAAACAAGAGTCGTAAACGACTTTCTCTAACCCAAACCTTCGATTTGTCGAGTACAAAAGATGTATAGATTTTTTCTTCATGGGAATAACTCGGAAAAGAAGACTGATACTTCGTACGGTGTAAGTAGTTCTTTATTACGGGTTTAAGACACACAAAGATATGACAATTCAGCGAAGTCAGTACAAGTTGAGACACTCTGGGGTATCTGCCGTCGGGTGGTCCGAGGAGGCAGGGACCCTAAGAGGTCCGTTCTTGTGACCTCACCCAACGGTAACGGAAGAGGTTACGTACTTTCACTTTTCACTTTCACTTCAGTGAGTCAGCACAGGCTGAGAAGCGTTGGGGCACCTGACGTCGGGTGGTCCGAGGAGGTAGGTACCCTAAAAGGTCCGTTCTCATGACCTCACCCCACGGTAGTGGAAGATATGATCAACAACGTTATAAAAGAGAAGAAATTTTTAGATTTTTTATAAACATGATTCTGATTCCCTTTCCCAAGAAAAGTATGTTCTGAGAGTCATAACCATAACCATAATAAAACGAAACATTTGTGGTATCTTAAGCAGTACAGTAACCCCGTCCTCACTTCTTCCTTTACTACAGACGAGATTATGATATTAACTCTTAGTCAAATCCGACAGTCGTGTGTTAAACAACCCACACGTAATAAATCAAAAATGAAAACCATTGGAATGTACATAAAAGTCATAGTAAATTTTTCCCTGAAAAGGACGATAACGTTGAAAATGGAATTGTCTACTGTTTTATGTATGTATCTGTGACTTCGTGTGCTGTTTTGACCCACTCTCCTTTCTCATGACTAATATTACTCTGGATTATCTATGGTCAAATTCAGAGTCTTTCTTCCTACCCTTCTAGGGTAAAGAAACCACATCAAGAGAACTGTAGTAGTAGTAGTAGAAGTGGTGGAAATAGAAGTTCTTGTGTCACACATCCAAGACCTGTTGGATTCGTTTAAAAATAATAAGAAACTTAAGATTCTCGATTTATTATTTTTGATCTTCTCCTTGTGACATAGTCGTGTAAAACAGAAACTGTTTATTCATCGTTTTAAACAGTTTCAATAATTTCGTAACAATTTTAGGTATACGTGAACCTTAATGTACGTCGAGTACGTCACACGGAAAACTAAGAAATGTAAATCCTTAGCTAGTAGACTTTCATCAATGATTTGTACATTACACTAAAATACTAGGGTATAAAAGGTTGTTACCATTATCTACAAAGGGTCAGGTGTCACATGTAAACATTACTTCGTTTTTCTTTGTTTTTAGTAAATGACGAATTTGGACACTGAGTCAAAAATAGTTTTACTAAAACTCTAGAAATCTACTTCGAATAGAGTTTTATATACTTGTACACTTCGAAAAACACATGTATTTGTACTTATATAAATACGTATTTATACATAGTTAGATATTATTTTTTTGACCTTGACTTGTTTTCCTTTACCTGTACAAAGACGTGGAGATAGAGAGTAGATAAAAAGAAAAATACTGATATATAAGATGGAAGGTATACTTAAAAAAGTAAATTTTTTATGGTATAGACAAAGTAAACCTTTTTTGAGCTATTTTGTTATTTCATGAAATACATTCCAATATAAAATTACATTCGAATATAAAATACATTCGAGTATAAAATTATGTAGTCTATATTAGTGTAATCTTTAAGGGTTTAAAGTTTTTTTTTGGGATTTTTGATTCTGATAAATTGGACACACATATCGTAAGTTAAATACACGGGCTTATGATTTTTTTATTATTACTGACTAATTTTGGAATGACGGCTATTTTGTCCTTATAGTAAGACCTACTGTATTTTATTAAATCCTTTATCTCGTTTTCGGAATTACCCTTTCTCTACAGACCGATTTTCTTAAGGAAAGACTAAACTTCCTCTTTTATAATCTTACTGATACACTAGTATACTGATATACTAGTATACTGATATACTATCACTGATATACTATACTGATAGTATTATCCGACGTACTTTCTCTTACGACGGATTAAATTAATTCTAAAAAGTCACTTTAACACGATTAATTTATATATCGTCTTTTTTTAGGTGATTCCAGAACCCGAAGTTATAAATCAGTATCGAAGTTTGTTTATTTACTAGAAGTTTATGGGTGTTCTAGTAAGACTTACCGAGTAAAGTATATTTTCATGTTTCTTTCGAACTACAAAAGGAAAAATGACTAACAAAACCTATTGTCGGAGGCTGTCGTACGGCGATTAAGTAAGACGAATTTTGTCCGCGAACTCGACCCAACTGTAAAATGCATCAGAGACCCCTAGGATCAACTGTAAAATTTCCCGAAGATTCGTAAAATATTATGGGATTTTAGACCAAAATTATTCGGTAAGACGACTTTAACAATTGTATTCCTTAGTGGAAAATGACAAACCGTGATCTAGTCCTTACCCCCTGTAGAAAAAGACTAATCTATATGTCATCAACCTCCTTTTACACGTTTAAGTAATGTCTGGGGTACCTCTACTGTGACAACGAGTCGAGTTTGGGAAGTAAAAATAACATAACGGTCCAAATCTTTCCCTTTCTCGTGAAAATTCTAACTAAAAAAAAAAGTAAAACTTGCAGTCTTTAAAAACTACCTTAGAAGGATATACAGTAGTCCTCCTTATGTATTTACATGAACTAAGAAAAAAGTAACAGTTTGCGATCAGAAAACTTTTGTTGTCCACTGACTGAAGAACATGTACCAGTCTCACTCCTTGGTCGGTGTGGGTTTAGTTCCTCAACAAAAGTAGAAAACTTCCATAGGTTTTGCGATAGGAGGGTAAAAGGAGACGACACAAATCCCCCAACGTAATGACAATGTTTGTTACCACCAACATGGACGTTTCGGTGACTTTGGTTTTGGTTTGAACAGTAAACTAAATTGAAGTAAGTCTTCGATAAGAATTTTTTACCTCTGACGTAAACGGTGGTTTGACTTGGTGACATGACTACTCAGTATTTTATCTCATCAATCGAATTCGTAATTGACCCAGTTTTACCAGGAAATTAAGAATTAAAACTTTTCTGTACATTATCACTCTACCGGGATAAAAAAATTTGTATCAAATCTTAAGTCACTATGAAGGTCTCTTAAATATAATAGGTTACAGTTTATAAAACTAAGGTCAAGTATGTCTCAATCTTGGGTTGAATAAACTCTTAAATACGTAGAAAATGATAGGAAAAAGGACCCGTACAATCGGTCTTGTTACAATTCAAGGAGATGAGGGATAAGGGTGACGTTCTAGAACTGGTAAAGTAAGAAGAAAGGATCCGATAAGAAGAGAAAGATAGGGATATCCTCAGTAAAAACGTCGTGACGGAAGGACTGGATATCTTAGGACTAGGGTAGAGGAATACTATACAAGAGTATCGAAGGACATGAAAGGTGTTAACATTGACTTTAATATGTAAACCGTTACTGTATAAATTAGATAAAGAGGAATCGACCTTATATTCGCGCTTCTTTTATCCATAGTATTACTGAGTAGTGTCGTATATCAATTATGTCGTAGTACGTATATCATCCTTTAGAATTTTATCGAGAATGGAAGGTTCCGTATAATGATACTCCGTATTTGTAAGGGAAAGGAATCTCTTTTAAAGAAAAAACTAGATTGTCTTGTAAATTTGAATCCCTTCTTAGAAACCGTTAAGGATAGGATTGACTCTTACGATCAAGAAAACAAGATGACCACTATAAAATTCAGTTGATAAGGAACTCGGTGACAAACTAAATAGAACAATAACTCATTCAATAAGACCATTCAAGTGAAAAGGTGTGGGACAAGACTCCAATTTTTAAGACCATATGTATGAATGTTCTGTTAGGTGTTCTTCTTAACTAGGTCAAGCTATCATAATATCGAAATAAACACAAATATAAACGGGATTCTCGTCGTACTAAAGGTTCACGGAGATCCTTTATTACAATCTATTATTTCTCACACTCGTACATGGATGTTTACTATACTGGACTCGTCGACTGATTTACAACCTGTGACGTAAATTTGTGTTTGAACTCTTTCCTTAGCTTTTTATTTGAGACTATAAACTTGATATTGGACTCAAGGACAATATTTATGTTACTTTAGGATAACCGAGAGATCCAACCTTTTTTAAACAAATGTTTAGAAACATTATAAATGTACCTATATGGGTGGGTCCGTTGTAGACAAGGTTGTCCTTTGTTAAGGTTCCCTTCTCTTCAGGGAAAGAGAAGTAAAGAAATTATTTGCATTGTCGGGTTGTCAATCTTGATCTGTACCTTTTTGTCTGACCTAGCTCTATCCTTTTCCTCATGTAGTTCCGACATATAACAGTGGGACGGATAAATTCAATATACGTCTCATGTAGTACTCTTTGTGACCCGACCTTCTTTGTGTTCGACCTTAGTTCTAACGACCCTCTTTATAGTTATTGGAGTCTATACGTCTACTGTGGTGGGAATACCGTCTTTCACTTCTCCTTGATTTCTCGGAAAACTACTTTCACTTTCTCCTCTCACTTTTTCAACCGAATTTCGAGTTGTAAGTCTTTTGCTTCTAATACCGTAGACCAGGGTACTGAAGTGCCCTTTATCTACCCCTTTGTCACTTTTGTCAAAGTCTAAATAAAACCCCCCGAGGTTTTAGTGACGTCTACCACTAACGTCGGTACTTTAATTTTCTACGAATGAGGAACCTTCCTTTCAATGCTGGTTGGATCTATCATATAAGTTTTCGTCTCTGTAATGAAACGACTGATTCCAGACACATCAGTTCCGATACCAAAAAGGTCACCAGTACATACCTACACTCGCAACCTGACACTTCTCTCGACTCGAGGTTTCTTGACTACGAAACTTGACACCACAACCTCTTCTGAGAACTCCCAGGGAACCTGATGTGCCTCTAGGTTGGTCAGGTAAGATTTCCTCTAGTCAGGACCCACAAGTAACCTTCCTGACTACGATTGTGACTTTGAGGTCATGAAACCGGTGGAGTACGCTTCTCAACTGAGTAACCTTTTCTGAGACTACGACCCTCCCTAACCCCCGTCCTCTTCTTCCCCTGCTGTCTCTTACTCTACCGACCTTCCGTAGTGGTTGATCTACCTGTACGCAAACTCACTTAAGGGCCTCAACCACTACCTGTCTCTCCGGACCACACGACACTAAGTACCCCAGTGTTTCTCAGCCTGTGCTGACTCTCTGACTTGACTTGACTTGTTGGGTATAACTCCTTAAGAGTTGTAAAAGTCCTTTCTTGTCATGTAATCACTCGATAAACATAAACTCTACACAATACCAACTTGCTACTTAAGTAAGCTTTCTAAATTCTTGAACGAATCTACCGAAACATTCGGTCCATTTCCGTCGTCATGGTCATGTATAATCCGATTAAGGACAATAAAAAAAAGAAACACGTAAACCCATCTCAAAACCCGAAGTGACCACCACTATCACCAATTTGTTAGAGGGATGGTTACATCCTCTGTGTTCTCTGTGCCCAATTTAGGGTCTAGTCCTTCTAGGGGACTTCCACCCGTACCGTCGGGGTCCATAAGAACAGACCTCTTAGGGTACCTGTCTCTTCGGACCGTTTGATGTCAAGTATCTCAGTGTTTGTCAATATGTGTTGACTTCCCTGAATCGTGTGTGCGTGCTTGACTAATGAACGTCTATTTGTAGGTGTTTATTTGTAATGATGACGACAAAGACAATGATGATGTGTATCGGTATAACTATCTTCGTCTTGAAATTTAGTGTAGACATAACACTTATTCGTATTTGGTAAAAATTAATTCGAAGTCTGAAGTTTTTAGTCAACAAAAAGCGTTAGGAGTAACTTAGGTTTGGTTTTAATTTTCACTTTCCCTTTTGGTTAAACCTGATTGTAATGATTATGTATGAAATAGTGTCCTTCACTGTCAAAATATATAACTTTTATAAAATTCTCTTTTTATAATGACATTCAAAACGAGAGACCGAATTTTTATAAACTATCTAGGATACATCATCCATCTATATTCATACATTTCTGTGTACACCATGGTATGAAAACTAAAGACAGTTTGGACTTAGTCATTAGAAGTTAAATTATCAACACACTCGAAACCATTCAATGAAGTAGGTAAACTTGAAGTTGAAAAAGTAGAAACCTTTACCCATATTTCCGACAGACGATACTCTAACACCATTTTCCATGTTTACTTTTTTGAAGACATTTCAAAAATCGTTCCATATATTACGTGTCAACAATTGGGTACCGTACAAGTGATCAATAAAAAATATTAATTTTAAAATTATTTTACTTAAAAAATTGACATTAGTTCAATCGTGTGAATTTGTAAACCCCCTCTTATTCGTCATGCACAGTATATACAATCTTCCTGAAGGGTCCATCGAATCACCATTTCTTAGGTGGACGGTTACGTCCTCTGAGGTCAAGTTAGTGACCCAGTCCTTCTCAGGGACCTCTTCCTTTACCGTCGGGTGAGGTCAGAAGAACGGATCCTTTAGGGTACCTGTCTCCTCGGACCAGAAACATCGAACCGATGTCAGATACTCTAGTGTTTCCTCAGCCTGTCCTGAAACGTCGATTTTTTGTTGCACAATCTTTGGAAACATCATTCATTATTTGAGGGTGTATTTTTATAAGTTATCGATCTGTCAATGGAAGTATAACTTTTATGTATTACTCAGAAACGGATTGAAAAGTCAAGTATCAACTTAATGTAGTACCAGATTACATCTTTACTCTCTCTAGTGGTAATTTAGATGACACTCGAAAATTCATATATTCCATGTTCAAACTGATTCAACAATTAAGTTCCGTTTTATATATATATATATATATAACGAATTACAGACATGGAAACTCATGTGTCAAAAGAACCGTGTCTGTGGTTGTCGAGTCAGTTTCGAGTGATTAGGCTTGGAAAAATATATAAAGACCCTATACCGGTTGCAAAAATGAAATCTAAAAGTATAAGAGTTAATACGAAACAATCCTAGGAGTCGGTGACACGTTTACCCTTGAAATTGGAAAAAAGGGTATCCTAGAGCGACCTTTCGATACTGTTTGGATCTCTTTGTCGGTATGATGCTCCTCGTTCGGGCAGAGTCGTTCGTCGTGGACCTCTTCATGGGACTGATGTTCATGTTCGGGTCCGGCTTCGCGTGGACGGACCACCTACCGTTTTTCGACGCGTAACCCCTTATGTTCCGTTAGTACGCTTTGGCCGCCGTCCTTTACGCCGTCATGAAGTTACAACCCATTCCTCGAAGGCCAGACCAAGAAAAGGGTATCCCTTGAGAAGGCCAATGAGAATTCCCCAACCTTTCACATAAACAAATCGACGTTTCGTCGTAAAACTCTTTCTTGGACCGTGTCACATAAAACACACTGATTCGACAAGGGGAATATTATAACTCCTTCTTGTAAAGTTCACTCAAGTGAGGTCCGAGGATCTTGTTACCGAGACTGATCTCGAAACAAATTTCCGACCAAACTTTTATTTTACTCTCATTTCGTAAAACTTCGAAGGATAATTTTTGCATCTTCAGAATGACCAAAAGAAAAAAGAAAAAGAAAGATGGAAAGTAATGAAGGTTTCGGAGTGTCAGATCTAAGGAATCGTTGATTGTTGAATTAACTCTATTATACTATATTTTTACTTAGTTTTCTTTCTGAACAAAGACTTATATCTCCCCAGAGACCCGAGAGTTCCGTGTATGGACCGGAATCTTTTTTCTAGTGTATTTCATTCATAAGACAAATCCCGTATTGTTCCAACACTCACTTGTTCAAAGGAAGACTTAATTCCTCCGGAGTGAGTCATACCCCTGAAGGGACCACCGAGTCTGCCATTTCGCAGACAGATGTTACGTCCTCTGGGTCCAAGTTAGGGACCCAGTCCTTCTAGCAGACCTTTTCCTTTACCGTTAGGTGAGGTCATGATAACGGACCTTTTAGGGTACCTGTCTCCTCGGACCATCCGATGTCAGGTACCCCAACGTTTCTCAACCTGTGCTGAATCGCTGAAGTGAGTGAGTCATACCCCGAAGGGTCCATCGAGTTACCATTTCTTAGACGGACGTTACATCCTTCACGTTCTCTATCTCCAAGGTAGGGACCAAACCCTTCTAGGGGACCTCATCCGTCACCGTCGGGTGAGGTCATAAGAACGGACCTTTAAAAGTACCTGTCTTCTCGGACCACCCGATGTTAGGTACCCCAACGTTTTCTTACCCTGTGTTGACTCGTGGGTGAGTCACATAGAATGGGACGAGGGATACCGTTCCGGTTTTTGGTGTGACGTAACCGTCTTAAAAGAGTTTTTTGTGTCTTTATTTCAAAAGTATAAACCTTGTCATTCTATGACACTCGAGACTTTTACCGTTCTTCTATGAAATTTTTTTTTTTTTTTTTCTTTCTTTTCGAAAAGTTTATAGAGGACAGGGGAAGTAAAGGTACTTACACAGACGAACTAGTCAGGTTTACCAGACACTAAATATAGAGTCACGGACTGAGAAGTACACCTCGAGTTTTGGGTCGGGAGGAACCCCTTTCTCATTTGTACTTACTTACTTTCTTCTGTATTTACTTGTAGTAGACAATTTAGGAAGAATAACTCTGGTTAATGTCCTAGACACCTAGGGTTACATTATACTTTCACGTTTCACTTTCACTTCAGCGAGTCAGTACAGACTGAGAAACACTGGGGCACCGGACATCGGATGGTCCGAAGAGCCAGGTACCCTAAAAGGTCCGTTCTTATGACCTCACCCAATGGTAAAGGAAGAGGTCCTCTAGAAGGGTTGGGTCCCTAACTTGGACTCAGAGGGTGTGACATCCGTCTCCGAAATGACAGACTCGGTGGTCCCTTCAAGGGATTCAGGAACAATTTTTCAAAAATTCCTTAAAGTTCTATCACTGCTGTCTTGAGATTTGGTTTACACCCTAAAAACATTCGGGACCTATGACATGTCGACGTCTCCACCATGTGGGTGTTCCGGTCGGGTCGGAAGATGGGGGTGACTACTAGAGGGGTAAAGTCCCTACTTCACCTGGTACACGATCACAAGTGAAGATCACCCAAGACCCGTTATTTAAAAATACAATTCTCGAGTTCATGAAGTCCTAAAAAGGTAATTTTAACGTAATAGAAATCCAAATTAGAAAATTTTTAACAAAGTTGTACAATGTCACTTTCTTTTTAATTGAAACACAGTTCCTGAACTCAAGACAAATAATTAGAAAGACATGGAGTCAAAGAAAAGTCTTTAATTTTTTCATTGTCAGTAAAACTCTTAGTTTACCCGTTGTGCACTTTCACGGAACATTAGATATTTCGCAATATATTTTCATTCCACGAACCTGGTGTCATCCTATGGTAAAAGTTTGCAGTCCGTCATCCCACTTTTAGTTCTGGAAGCTGAACCAGTTCGGTTCGTTTAAGTAATATCTCATTCCGGACGTAGGTTGGGAGGTGAGTGAGTAAGTCCTTAAAAACCCTTAAGGAGAGATTGTCCGTTGTTCGTGTCTAGGGGTAGCGCTGCCGACCGCAGCACATGGGTCCTCGGTAGCGGTACCGACCCTACGGGAGGGGAGTGGACGGGAGCCTCGTGAGGTCGCACAGGTCGTCGGGTCTCGGGCCGTACGGACAATAGGTCTCGTGCATACCACACTTTCCTCTCCTCGGTGTGTAGTTTCTCCTCTAGGTCCGACTCCTGTAGTTGCCTCTTTAAATACTACTCATGCTGCTCCTTCTCCTACTAGGCCTACATCTAATACCCTCACTGTCACTTTTGGTATAACGGCCTGTTCGGTTGACTATTCCCAGTTTTCTAACAACACTGGAATCCTGAATTTCTTCGGGATCGACCAAGTAGGAATGGTCACCGGTTCGTGTAATTGAAAGAGTATGTGACTGACAATGAAATTGACAATCAGAATTGATCAACCCTGTAGTCGACTGATTATCTGGAGTCGGAGTTTTCCGAACCTTTCCTTTATTTTTATGTTGTTCGTCTGTTGTTATAGTTGTTGTTCTCTAACTTTATTCGATACCCATTTTATTACGGTCATTAAGTCGACGATGTAGGTTCGTGACTTCAGAATGGGCAGTTGAAAAAAAAAATTATTTGAAATACCGACAAACAAGATGTTACAAGATCTTTAAGAGTGAGTCCATGTGTCACGGTTGTTCACCGAACACTTACACAAAACAACAAAACACGATGTTAAAAATTTTCTTTATTCAAAACAAAACAAAAAGCCCCAAAGACCCAAAAAGGAAAAGAAAAGAAAGGAAACCAAATAAAAAACAAACAAACAAAAACAAAACAAAACCATTACGTGGACTGTCTTTTTTTTTCTTTCTACTGAAAGAGAAAGTAAGAGAGGTGGAAGAGGTAGAGATATGAAATTTCTACCTTCAGACACGTACCCCCGCCCGCCCCCTTCTCCCTTTTTCTCGGACAAAAATTTTTTGAAGGAACCATAGGTGGTGTTTTATTCGTTAGTAAAAGAAATCTCCTGAAAGGAATAGACAACGTGTGGTGTGATGTAGAAACTCATTCACGGTTTAAACATGACTTCACAACTGGGTCAACTAAAAAAAGGGAAAGGAAAAAGGACAAGGAAGAATTTAATCCTGTCACAATATAGAATCTGTTAGGGAACTTTTTGGACTTTATGGTCGTCGACCACTCTAAACTGAAAAAAAAGAAATTACCTTTGACATCCACGACAAGAGTCCACTTTTCTCTCTCTCTCTGTATTCTTTAAATCTCTTTTTTTATAAAAGATTAGAACCTAAAAACACACATACATACACACACTAATACCATGATTATCCTTATTACAACCTAGTAACACTCAATTTGGGTGTAGACCCCTACTTTAGGGTGTAGGAAGATTTACTGACCAGACCTTCGTAGGAACTGGAACTGAAACGTGAAGTTTACTGTTGAATTGGTTATATCCCGAGTCTTTAATATAAAAATTTAAAGATTATACTAATAATAACCTACCTAGTCCACCGGGACATATCATCTCCCCACGCACACATTGCACCTTCGGCTTAAGAGGGTCTACAAGGTGATTGTAAACGATGAATTGCTAAAGACAAAACAAAAAGGAAAACCATTGAAGCTCGTTTTGTCAGCAAAGGAAACTTATATAAACGGGTAAAAGATCTTTATATCCTAATCGAATAAAGAAGTTGTAAGGTAGGAAAGGACTAGTTCTTTACCTTGACTACTAAAATATTCCATAAGAATTAGGGAGGTACTTTACTCTACCTCCGGTAAACGTAAAGTCTTAACACCCGGTCCATGTAAAGCACGGTATTTTTCGTCCTAAACAAGTCTTCAGTAACGTTGCGAACGGTGACGAGATGAGAACGACATTCTACATAGGAGACTTCAGGTCAAAGACTAAGGTCGTCTCACACACGTGTCTCGTTGTTGACTACCACTTTCCTGACGAATCAATCTGAAACGATCGGTTCACGGTTCCGTCAACATCCCGAACAAGTTTATTTACCCTTTAGTCGATTTCACTTAGTCGCGACGAGTACGACTTCGTAATCTGTCATTTATGAGGTTGGTCATCTAACCTACACGATACCAAAAGTGAGGTCAGTAGTAAAAGGATAGGGTGGGAGGGGTTTGGACTGGGAATTCAAACTAAAAATGTATATTTATTCTTTTTTTAGGGAAAAATAAAAAGAGAGAGAGCTTTCTGAACGAGACCCCAAAACGAACCTCCTCGATTAGTATGGGACGTACAGTCTCTGGAACAAAACAAACAAAAAGACAAACAAAAACTACTGACATAAAAGTAAACTTGACGGAGAAAAACGATCACAACATTACTACTACTACTACTATTTTATTATTATTATTATTATCATTATTATTATTACCAGTCGACAAGGGTCTAATCATTCAATACATATTAAATAAAGAGGGAAAGATAAAATAAGAGGAGACTAAACCTTCACGTCAGTTATTCAACAATCTATAAATTTTGTTTAAAGGTAGAGGTTGTGCACACACGTATATATATATATGTATGTGTACACACATATACACACATACATATATGTGTGTGTGTGTGTGTGTGTGTATAAGTGAGTGTGACAAAGCAAAGAGGAAGGTATTCAAAAGAGGAAAAATTTTTAAACCGGGGTTGTTTGCAGTTCAAGACCACAAAATTATGTATGTTCACTTAATGATTCTCCCAACACAAGTCAGAATTAATTGAATACGAGAGAAGTGAGTAAAATAAATTAACGGTGTCAGTAGATCTCGGTTAAAACAAAAACAAACAAAACAAAACAAAAATTCGTGAGACCTATTTTTTTTATCTGTGAACAAAAATATAGCAATGATACATGTTACACTTTTGTCTAAAAATTTTTAAACAACACAAACAATTGTTTAAGAAAGACTGAGTACACGCAAGTGGAGAGTGAAAACGACCTATGAATAAAGGGTGGTACAATTTTTCTACGAAACAAAAGTAAAGTACTGAAACCCGATGTTCTTATGAAACAAAATTGAGGTCCATCTACGGAGTCTCCCGTAAGTACTGGCTGTGGTCAAGATTGTGTGAATGGTCACTTAACTGTTTTGTGAAAACAACTCAGTAAAAAACAAAAAGCAAAAAAAAATAGAACAAAATAAACTTCTCCTTTTACTTTAACAATTACCACTGGAAATTGTCGACTTTAAGTTCTCAACTAAAATTACAATGTATCAATCCAAATACAGTCTCTCTACTTTTACACGTACCCAACTTTGCTTCTCGTTCAAGTATCGAAACGTAAGACAAGAGAACAAAACTACAGGTTAAGTGACTCCCAGTGTTAACAAAACGGAATTGAAAGGGGTTTTCTTTTGTTGTTTTAGTACAATTACAAATTTTACGAAACTTCAGTAAACTATTTTCCACGATACTTACCGTTTCATAACCCAATCGTGTAACGGAAACCCCGTAAACTAACCAAATATTCAAAGCATTTTCTAGGATTTTGGACATAAGAAAAAGAGACGGGGCATTACTGGTTTTTTCTGGTCTCTCTCCCTTACGCTCATTCTCGTTTGAGTCTACTTGTATTTCAGAGGGAAGAGAAAGTAAGGGATGGATGGACAAGTGAAAAGTGTATGGTGGGGGGTGGGGTCAGAGAGAGAAAGAGAGAGAGAGAGAGTGTGTGTGTGTGTGTGTGTGTGTGTGTACGAGTGGGGCCATGACTCCCTATTAGAACGGTCTTAAGACAAAAACAAAAACAAATACCGACAACATTAGTTAAAAATATTTTTACGAGTAAAAAATTATACTTAGATCCTCTCGTAGTGACCTCTTTTATCCAATGTCAATAAGTATATATTCTATGATTCTTAAACCGGTCATTGATGTTAACTTATTTTATGTTCTGATAAGAAGTCAGGTGAATATGGATTTAATCAATTCAGCTAAGAATTGCAAATAAAACCGTAGACGTCAATTCTCAATTGGTATATATTTTAGGGAGGGTTTCTCGCATTAGTAATAACGTTGGTTTAGGAGAAATATTCTTTGTTTATATTTTCTTAAAGAAACTACTTTGGTAAAGTATCTAAACTAAAACTGTATCCGTAAAATGGAAGTAAGTAAATTTCTTTTAATAGAAATTTATAAAATACCAGGTTGAAGTCTATAAAAGAATTAGGTCTTCTACAATAACAAGGGTCTTCTTTACAGAATATAGTGTAACTTTTGTAGTTTTTAGTAATGTAAAAGTAAACAGGACTACCCATTTAATAAACTTAACATTATTTGTTGACATATAAATGTTTGTCCAAATATTTTATAAACAGATAGTTCAATTATCATTTTATTTTTAATATCCCAGACGCTCCTTTTTATACTTCGGGTGAATTTCACCAAGTCTCTAGAGCAAGTAGAATATCCCGTATCCAAAAACAAATCTGTCCGAAAATGTCATAAATTAAAATTACAAAGGATATTGATAGCCAAAGGGTCCAACTTCTACAATCCAAAAGATGACTAACTAAGGACAGGAGGGGTCACAAAGACAGTGACCAAGTGATCTTGTCATAAATATGTCGAGGTGACCGAGATTTCGAGAATCAGGAAGATTGTAAAACCTAAAATACTCATTTTTACCCTTTTTCATCTTTTCTCTGTTAGTTTACGGACCTCGAATTTTGTTTCATACACGTTGGATGGTAGAGTGAACTTTAAATTATTTTATTTATTAATACATTTATATTGTATCTCAATATCTAAATATAAAACAAGTATTGTGTATCACATTATATTCAACATATAAAAGTACAAAAACCAAAATACAATAGTAAGTACGGTGTTATTTTTATTTTGTCCTCAAATACATGAGAATTTTTTTTTCTACACCCAACGGTGGTTGGACAAAAAAAAAAAAAAAAGCCAAACCAAAAACAAAAATAAAAAACAAAAACGTAAGAGAAAAAAGTCATAATGACGGTACGTTCCGTGGTTATTTTTGTCGTTTACACAAGAAATGGATAATATGACACAAAGAAAAGTGTTAAGAACAATACCACCAAATCAATAATCAAAAGAATACTTTTTTTGTTTTCATACTGTCTATTAAAACGAAAGTGATATTTATTGGGGAGAAGGTTTTGACTGAAACTTGACTCTTAATTCCCAAATTTAGAATCTCCGCTTGTAAGTTCCTTCGGAGAAGTATTCATAGAGAGTAGTCTCTCGAAGTGATATTACAGTTTTCAATAGGAAAACATATATTGACTTAGATTATCCGAACTTTTAGGACGTCGGGTTTCGTGGGATTTATACAAAAAGGATTCAAACTGTGGTAGGGACCCCGTCCGAAAGATACGAAATCTTAATTTAAAGTAAGATAACAACTATATCTTTAAGAATTAAAGTCTAATACTTTAATTATTCTAGATATTTAAGTGAAATGCCATAGATTAAATCTTATTACCTATAAAGATGTAACAAATTGTAAGACTGAAATTAAAGACCTAAGATAAGATAAGTTGAAACATTCGTTTACAATGTTGTTCTTCCGAGTAAAAGAAGGTCACCGGTTAAAACGAGCAGAGAAGGTGGTATTTTACAAAAAGACAGACACACATTAGTAAACGGTATTCCCAAAACCAACCAACCAACAAATGAACCAACCAAAAATCTATTCATAGTTCTGTGACCCAGTCTATTGTAGACCAAGTTTACTTATACTTTATTTATATATTTCTTCCATACAAGATGTAAAACGGGTAACTCAGGGAAGTGTCTTCATCAAATGCTACAGACGAGGCACCCGATGGACGAAATCTTAATTGGTAAATGTTTACATCTAAGAATCCAGCCGGAGGTCTACAGTTCTTAGTCTTATAGATCCTTATCCCGATTTCGACAACGATAATTGGTCGAGGTTTATTAATAAGACGTACGGGACCATTTTGTTGGTTCGCCACCCAGACAAAAGGAGAAAATAGATGGATAACATGTACAGTTTAAGACGTTTGCCATACGGGATGGTGTCAAATTGGAATCCGGAGATATTTTTGGAGATACTTCGACTCCCAGTCACTAATCCGTTCTCAACCTCTAACCTTTGTCGAGTCTCAGACAGGGACGTATCTGACAAAACCCCCCGTAAACTAGATAGTCTTGTACAGCTGTACAATAGGAACAAAGAGACACAGAGGAAAACAAGTAGTATCGTTTCGTCATCCGAAGTCTCTGAGGTACGGACACCTTGTGACTTTTATGTTGTCTTTGTGTGTAAAGGTAATTATGGGTGAATTATAAACGGTTTTGTAACTCCATGAAAACTTTCTTTTTATAGGTCACATCATCACCTCTTTGTTAGTAGGGTAGATCACAAAATCAATCCAGTGGATAATCAGTAGTGTCAGAGTAGGATAAAGAAGTCCTTTAACGTAGTAGTCCCAAACAATTCATGTATACCTACCCCTTTAGAACAGACGAATACTTTGGAACTGAGTGGGTTCCACGGTTCAGGGTGGAAACCGAAGAGAGGATGGTTTATTTCAAGTGAAACAATACAGGACAGTGTGATAAAATTTTTGTAAGAAAAGAACTTGAAATACAAAAAATTAAAGAGTACCTTCTAAATCCTGATCGTCGTACGTTATTATCTACCAAAAGAATAACGGTTACGGAACTTGTTGGTTTTTTTAAGACCGTTATCACTTTTCTTTTGGTAAGAAAAAAATAAAGGAGTTAAAACTTTTAAGATCTTCAACCACAAACTCCTTCAACTGTACACACAAAAAAATTTTTAGTTCTAAGACAGTAAGAATGGTTTAAAATTTCAAGTCTTCAGTAAGTATGAATATTGAACTGTAGTAGTAACTTTGGAGTTAATATTGTTACCTCCACTTCCATTCGTACTTAATCAAGTTATAGATTCAATTTCTTATAAATACTTTTTTTAAGATTAAATAAAAAGAACTCAAAGATTTCCTTGGATTTTTGATCGATACTTCTGGACAAAATATTCATTCGTAACATTAATCATACATTTCGTATACGTTATCATAACGATTTTCAAGAATTTTTATCAATACAAAATAATTTGTCCGAATTGTAGACAGGATGTTAAATAAAACAAGATGGTTAAACGAATCGTTTGATAAAAATGGTGGTCCTTACTTGGTCAAGTCGAGACTAGTGTCATAAAGTAGTAAAACGTTACTCAGGTCATGTATACGCACTCTAAAATGAGAGGGATAATAATGGTAAAAGATTTATATTCTCACTTATACCATATCTTACCATGAAACAACCATAAGCGTTATATTGGTTCTCCTACTTTTAACAAAATAGTAATTGCAGAGATAACTAAGTTAAAAATTTTCTTTTTTTTAATTACTCTTGTTAACATCCTTAGGTTATCCGGATTCATTCGTGGTAGTAAAACATGTAACGGACAAGTTAAATCATGATTTAAAGTCTCAGACCTTTCGTTGGGATTAATGTGTGTTTGACATTTTATATAAACTTTATTTCAGAACAAATATTTTAGTGACGACATTATTGAAAAGAATTATTTAGGTACACCAGGACCATCCTTCAACCTCTTCGGTATCTTTTACAAATCTATCAATGAATATACCTTCTAACCGAAAAAAGTTGAACAAAATTATAACCGGAAGTCATTCGTAAGTAAAACGGAATATAAAGTTTAGATGTCAACTGATCTCATGTTTAAACATTTAATACCAACGTACTTGAATTCAAACAAGTCCTGATGTCAGTAATAAGTCAAGTCAAGTCAAGTCAGCGAATCAGCACAGGTCGAGAAACGCTGGGGTACTTAACGTCGTGCGGTCCGGAGGGACAGGTAGTGGTTGAGGGCCTCAAGTGAGTCTGAGTGTAGGTGACTCAGTCACTACGGTAGGTCGGTAGAGTATTAATCACCCGGAGTTTATTAACGTGTTGAACAGAAGAAACCTTTACTAGAAGTTCGTAGTAGTAGACGATGATACAATTGTACGTGCTCTCCTTAAGTAGACGAAAGAATACCCGTCCTGAATGAACTGTAGTCTTTTTAATTTAACGGTCACCATATTGTCACCCGTGTTTACAATTGGTATCTATAACTCCTCTCTTAAAATCTAAGAGGAGTAATTTCTCAATCGGTAGAGGGAGTTCGGGTGACTAAAATACGTAGATGTTCGAAACTATAATATTGAGTAATGTAGTGTATAGAATCTGAGAACGAATATTTTAGGAGATCACATCACATTAGAAACAGAAGATAATAATTTTATTTTTGAAAAATTCCAGTGAATTAAAAAGTCTATGAAGTTCTAAGGGGGTTTCAAATACAACCGTTTGATACTATTTCAAAATATTTACAATACAAAAAGTACACGAAATTTGTGTGTTACGAACTCAAACGTTGAACTTTTTTATAAATCTGTGAAAATACTTATGTTTTATGTTCAGTTCATTTTACTATTTTTAGTATCCTCCACCATACCAAACAGAAAGGAACAGAATTACTAATTCATAAACCGTTTATACCTACTACGATTGGACCAGGAAGACCGTTATTTTTCGGTTTAAGAGCAGTTTCAACTACTCAGAGACGAGGGGTCACGTAGTACAACTGAAATATATTTACGTGTCCGAGAAAGTGGGTGAAAGTTTTAAACCTCACCGAATGTTATTTATGTGTTCATGTTTTTTTACGGTCGTATCAATCGCGTATCGTTTTATTTCTCTTTTATTCATTTCTCATTCTTTATTTTTCTTTAGTGTGTATACGGGTGTGTAGTATCTGTGTGTGTGTGTATACGGAAAAAGAATGTGAAATGGAAAACAGAGAAATGTTTTCTCACATACACACACACACACACATGTGACTCCTACTGTTGAGATTAGTGATTTGTTTCTTGTCGATAAAAACATCGTCGGTGTCGTTCCTTTGATGTACCTAATCTCTTAAGAGTAACGAATTAACTTCCTTCGTACGTTCAAATAGTACTCTTTATTTGGAAGTAAGGGATTTAAGAGTCTACTAAAGTGTGAATTCCCTATTCCTTGTTATGTTTCTCAGTGAAAATACATTCATCTAAATGTTTTCGACATCTAAACGAAGTATATGCGAATGAGACAATCAGGAATTCGTCTCAAAGTATTTCTGTTAAACGTCCCCCAGTCTCTCTTTCTATCATATGTATACTTATCTATTGACCTATATACCTAATTCGTTCCTAAATGTTTCCTATTTGGACCTTATTAACACTAACACTACTTATAAATAGTACAGGGTGTCTGATCGAAAAAGTTGATAGTCTACAAAATTTAACCGAAAATTAATACGACACAAGTCATAATACTATCAAGATACGTTCTATATTTCGTTTATTCTGATCGTATATAAAATTCGTTATTTTGTCCTATTCTTATACTAATTACTTGGTTTGACATTCACTATACCCTAAAGTTTAGTCTTGTTCTTAGTAAAATTATAAATGACTCTGAAGTCAAAGATTTATTTACATCACTCGCTACTTACCGGTTGTAGGGGGATCTTTTTGATCTTTTTCGACCTTTTTATGGGGGGTTTAATATAAAATCCCGTAACCTTTCGATACCTTCTTAACTCCCGATCTACTTGGTATTACAGTCTTTTCGTTTTTAAGTAGATTCTACTTCGACTACTAACGATCGGTAAAGACAAACCTCTTTCGTAGTTTAAGATCCAAAACGATATTTTCTAAACCGTGGAATTCAATTTCTCTGGGATCGTTTCATCAACACACCGAGATTTCACGGACTCACCTTTGAACTTTCACTTTCTTTCACTTTAATAATCAGTGGACCAACACAGACTGAGACGATGTGACCTGACATCGGGCGGTCCGATGAGTAAGGTACCCTAATATGTCCGAGAGTTTATGTTCTGACCAAATTAATTATCGTATAAACGACTCAAGACCCAGAAACACCCTACGACCTCTAAATACCGTTCTAAGGTTTTCTTTCTGACTTTAGACACAGTAAATCAGGAAACCTTTGTTTCCGGTCGACATTTATACCCTGTACTGTGATCGTACGTCGGTTAGAGGGAGAGTTCTGTGAACGGCATAAAATGGAAGTTCCCCATTGTATGACCTGTCAACACGGCCTTTGGGACATTCTCGTCTGGACTTAGGAGACATCTAAAAGTACCAACCCCTCTGTTTATAGGTGGTACGAGTGTTCTTTTCGGAATCTTTTAATGTGGGACTTTGTTTTATGTCCATGGGACTCATGATGATTTTGACGGTTCGTTGGAACTGTGTCTATTTAGAGACCATTTCCATTTTACTAGTCGGGAAGTGGGTGGACAGATCCTGTTCTTATACTTTAAGGTGAGATCACCTTCTAATTTAGTATGTCCAAGAAATTAAATTTTCTATTCTCCTTTTTTGATTCGTGTATCTTTCCCTTTTTAACTAACTATTTCCTTTTTCTTTGTCTACATCCAGATGTCTACTATGACTATAACTTCAATCGTTTCCGAAATTATATTGACGTTTTTTATTTAAATTTTTTTATCTACTTTTATCTGTGTTATCTACTCTAGATGTTTATTATTAGTCTATGTCTTCTCGTGTCTTAATTACTTTTACAAATTATTTAATTTATATATTTCAATAGTTTTCACTAATTTCTCTAGTAGTGACTCTTGATAAGTGTATTTTCTATGACGTGGCTAAATTCTTCGAGTCAATTAGGTTCGTCCTATTTAAAAAAAAATTTTTCGTGTGTATATTTAAAAGATTACTTTGGTGACTTTTGATTTGAGTTAAAAAAATTTTGTCGGTCTCCTTTCTTGTGTAGAAACAGGTTTTTCGACCCGTCGACTGAAGAGTTGTCTTTTTTTGTTACCTTAGATCTTTGTTACTTTAACATAAAATTATGACGATGGTCGTCTTGAACGGTTTTATCTCAAGATGTATGATATTACTTCAACGTTATTTCAATGAGTCTTCGTCCGATTTCGAACCTCCTGGGTAGTGGTTACCGAGACTGATGTACGTTATAATTTCCGTTCAGAAGTTCGACTTCCTTTTACTAAGATGTGTCTTTTTTTATCTTGATTTCCACATTTATCATGACCTTTACTATTTTACACACTCTATATATTTCTCAAACCACACATCTTTTACAAAACAGTTTAAAAATCATGTGTATCTTCATTCATGTATTGTGAATGTTACCTTTCCCTTGCCCTATTTACTTAATGAGTTCATCTACTAGTAAGAATATTTTTATTATAGTATAAAAAGTCACATTATGACTTTTCAGTACATCCTTAACAAACACATCCCTGTAATAATATTGTAAAACCCCCTTTTGAAGTTAAAGTGTGAAACCAAAATGATGAATCACGATATCAACGACACAATCAAATGATCCCGACGGTATTTTCTCGGGTGTCTAACTCTCCGAATTTGAAGACCTCCGATCTCTTGACTCACTCTACTTCAACAATCGTCCACCCAAAGAAGATTTCACAGGAAGGAACCGAAGTCTTCCCGTGTTAGAGGAATATAGGAGTGTTCCAGAGAAAATACATGTTTGTAGGGAGAACAGAGAAACAAGATTAGAGGAGGAGAATGTTTCCGTGAACAGTCTAACCCAATCTTGGGAGGAATTTCTGGAGTAAAATTAATGAAGGAATTTCCGGAACGACTTTAGTTCGTCCTGGGAGGAGTCAAGTCAAGTCAAGTCAGTTATTATTACCTTTTCAGCACAGGTTAAGCAACGCTGGGGTACTTAGTATCGTACGGTCCGAAGGGACAGGTAGTGGTTGAAGGTCTCAAGTGAGTTTGAGTACAGGTAGCTCAGCCACTACGATAGGTCGGTAGAGTAGGAGCCAGCAGGGGAAGAGGAGGACAGGGGTTAGGGAGAGTCGTAGTCTCAGAAAAGGTTACTCAGTCAAGAAGAGTACTCCACCGGTTTCATGACCTCACCAGTAGACTCAATTTAAGTGGGTAAGGCCAGGTAAAATCAAGAGACTAAGGATCTTACAGCTACAAGTGAGAACGGTAGAGAACAAACTGGCGAACGTTAAACGGAAGTGAGTACCTGGACTGTAAGGTCCAAAGATACGTTATAACGAGAAATATCGTAGCCTGGAACGAAGATAGTGGTCAGAGTAGGTGTCGACCCATAACAAAAACGAAAATAAAGTAGGGAAGTAAGAAAGACCTCAATAAAGAGGTGACTAGAGGTCATCGTATAACCCGTGGATTACTGGACCCCTCAAGGAGAAAACCATAGGATAGTAAAACGGAAAAGTACCCCAAAAGTTCCGTTCTTATGACTTCACCGAACGGTAAGGGAAGAGGTTACCTGGTGCAAGACAGTCTGGAGAGGTGGTACTGGGCGGACAGAACCCAACGGGACGTCCGTACCGAACCAAAGTAACTCAACCTGTTCCGACACCAGGATCACATTAATCTAACTGATCAAAAGACACTCATACCAAAGTCACACAGACGGGAGACTATGGGAGAACGTTGTGGATGGTAGAATGAACACAAAGAGAATGGAACCCGTACCCCATAGAGAAGTACCGACGAGGTCATTGTGTGTCGACGACGGGGAATGGAACCTGTTCCCCATAGAGGGATGACGACGGCAAGGACCGGAAGTTACACCCTATCGTGGAGATCCGGGAGGTAAGTCCATACTGGATTTAGTTTAGGGAATACTAATATATCACTTTCAGTCTTTATCTAAATTCCCGGATCTAGACTATCTATCTCACGGACTACTTGATACCTTACTCCAAGTACTGTAACGTGTCCTCTGTCCCTAGTTCTGGTAAGGGTACCTTTTCTTTACGTTTTTTTTCGTTTTACCGACAGACCCCTCCGGAATGTTTATCGACACTTTTCTTCTCTCCACTTTTCGTTTCCTCTTTTCCTTTCTATATTTGTAGACTTACGTCTTAATGTTTCTTATCGTCTTCTCTATTCTTTCGAAAGAAATCGTTAGTTACATTTCTTTATCTCCTTTTGTTGTCTTACCCTTTCTGATCTCTAGAAAAGTTCTTTTAATCTCTATGGTTCCCTTGTAAAGTACGTTTCTACCCGAGCTATTTCCTGTCTTTACCAGACCTGGATTGTCTTCGTCTTCTATAATTCTCCTGCACCGTTCTTATGTGTCTTCTTGACATGTTTTTTCTCGAAGTGTTGGGTCTATTAGTACTACTACACTAGTGATTATATCTCGGTCTGTAGAACCTTACACTTCAGTTCACCCGGAATCTTTCGTAGTGATACTTGTTTCGATCACCTCCACTACCTTAAGGTCAACTCGATAAAGTTTAGGACTTTCTACTACGACACTTTCACGAGGTGAGTTATACGGTCGTTTAAACCTTTTGAGTCGTCACCGATGTCCGGACCTTTCCCAGTCAAAATTAAGGTTTGGGGTCCTTTCCATTACGGTTTTTTAAGAGTTCGATGGTGTGTTAACGTGAGTAGAGTGTACGATCATTTCATTACGAGTTTTAAGAGGTTCGGTCCGAAGTCGTTATACACTTGACACTTGAAGGTCTACAAGTTCGACCAAGATCCTTTCCGTCTCCTTGGTCTCTAGTTAAACGGTTGTAGACGACCTAGTATCTTTTTCGTTCTCTCATGGTCTTTTTGTAGATGAAGACGAAATAACTGATACGGTTTCGGAAACTGACACACCTAGTGTTATTTGATACCTGTTAAGACTTTCTCTACCTTTATGGTCTGGTGGATTGGACGGAGAACTCTTTAGACATACGTCCAGTCCTTCGTTGTCAATNGGTCTTTTTGTAGATGAAGACGAAATAACTGATACGGTTTCGGAAACTGACACACCTAGTGTTATTTGATACCTGTTAAGACTTTCTCTACCTTTATGGTCTGGTGGACTGGACGGAGAACTCTTTAGACATACGTCCAGTCCTTCGTTGTCAATCTTGACCTGTACCTTGTTGTCTGACCAAGGTTTCTCCTTTTCCTCATGCAGTTCCGACATATAACAGTGGGACGAATAAATTAAATATACGTCTCATGTAGTACTCTTTACGACCTGACCTTCTTTGTGTTCGACCTTAGTTCTAACGGTCCTCTTTATAGTTATTGGAGTCTATACGTCCACTGTGGTGGGAATACTGTCTTTCACTTCTCCTCGATTTTTCGGAGAACTACTTTCACTTTCTCCTCTCACTTTTTCAACCGAATTTCGAGTTGTAAGTCTTTTGCTTCTAGTACCGTAGGCCAGGGTATTGAAGTACCCTTTATCTACCCCTTTGACCTTTGTCACAGTCTGAAATAAAAAAAACCCCCCCCCCCGAGGTTTTAGTGACGTCTACCACTGACGTCGGTACTTTAATTTTCTGTGAGGAACCTTCTTTTCAATACTAGTTGGATCTATCGTATAAGTTTTCGTCTCTGTAATGAAACGGCTTATTCCAGGTAGATCAGTTCCGATACCAAAAAGAACACCAGTACATACCTACACTCTCAACCTGACACTTCTTCCGACTCACGGCTTCTTAACTACGCAACCTTGACACCACAACCTCTTCTGAGAACTTTCAGGGAACCTGACGTTCCTCTAGGTTGGTCAGGTAAGACTTCCTCTAGTTGGGACCCTAAAAAAACCCTCCTTACTACGATTTCGACTTTGAGGTCATGAAACCGGTGGAGTACACTTCTCAACTGAGTAACCTTTTCTGAGACTTCGACCCTCCTAACGTCCGTCCTCTTCTTCCCCTGCTGTCTTCTACTCTACCAACCTACCGTAGTGACTGAGCTACCTGCACTCACACTCACTTGCGACCCTCAACCACTACCTGTCCCTCCGGACCGCACGACACTAAGTACCCCAGCGTTTCTCAACCTGTTCTGACTCGCTGACTTGACTTGACTTGACTTGACTTAGCCCCTTCCCTTCTCAACGTCTCTATTCCCTCCTAGTACGTTCCTTGTTACCATCTAGGAACCCCGTCCCAGGACCAAGGTGGAGTTCCCTGTTTGTGAAAAATTCTTATTTTGGGTCATTTTCCTTTGATGTCCGTATAAGATATGGTCTCTTCTGGTGGACTCTGGTCTGATTTCTTTTGTCTTTTCGAGTAGTTAATGAACTCAACTCTAATTTCCTCCCGTCCGGGACGTGTGTGTGATTAGAAGGCTCGTTGGGGTGGGAACTTGGTAACGATATTTTGAGTGGTGGTTTGAGGGGTCCCACTCTCTGTATCAAAAACTCCCGTTCTCTTCTTGACATGTTTTTTCTAGGAGTCCTGGGTCTGTTAGTGCTACCACACTAGTGAGTGGATCTCGCTCTATAGGACCTTACATTCAGTTCACCCAGAATACCTCGTAGTGATACTTGTTTCGATCACCTCCACTGCCTTAAGGTCAACTCGATAAAGTTTAGACTTTGCTACTAAGACACTTTCACGACATGAGTCAAGTCAAGTCAAGTCAAGTCAGTAAGTCAGCACAGGCTGAGAAACCCTGGGTAACTTAGCGTCGTGCGGTCCGGAGGGACAGGTAGTGGTTGAGGGCCTCAAGTGGGTGTGAGAGCAGGTAGCTCAGTTACTACGGTAGGTCGGTAGAGTAGGAGACAACAGGGGAAGAGGAGGACGGGGGTTAGGGAGGGTCGTAGTCTCAGAAAAGGTCACTCAGTTGAGAAGTGTACTCCACCGGTTTCATGACCTCAAAGTCGAAGTGGTAGTAAGGGAGGTTTCTTTAGGGTCCCAACTAGAGGAAGTCTTACCTGACCAACCTAGAGGAACGTCAGGTTCCCTGAAAGTTCTCAGAAGAGGTTGTGGTGTCAAGTTTTCGTAGTTAAGAAGCCGCGAGTGGACAGAAGTATCAGGTTGAGAGTGTAGGTATGTACTGATGACCTTTTTGGTATCGGAACTGATCTGTCTGGAAACGACCGTTTCATTACAGAGACGAAAACTTATACGATAGATCCAACTAGTATTGAAAAGAAGGTTTCTCATTCGCAGAAAATTAAAGTACCGAAGTCAGTGGTAGACGTCACTGAAACCTCGGGGTTTTATAGTTCAGTCGGTGTCAAAGGTGACAAAGGGGTAGATAAAGGGTACTTCACTACCCTTATCTACGGTACTAGAAGTATAAGACTTACAACTCGAAATTCGGTTGAAAAAGTGAGAGGAGAAAGTGAAAGTAGTTCTCCAAAAAATCAAGGAGAAGTAAAAGACGGTATTCTCACCACAGTAGACGTATCGACTCCAATAACTACAAAGAGGACAGTTAGAACTAAGGTTGAAATCAAAGAAGGTCCAGTCGCAAAGAGTACTACATGAGACGTATCTTCAAATTTTTCGTCCCACTGTTATACGTCGGAACTGCATGAAGAAAAGGATAAACCTTGAACCTTGGTCAGACCAAAAGGTACAGGTTAGGATTACCGTGGTTTAAACCTTTTGAGTCGTGACCAATGTCCGGACCTTTCCCAGTTAAAAGTAGGTTAGGGATCCTTTCCGTTACGGTTCTTTACAAGTCTGATGACGTGTTAACGTGAGTAGAGTGTGGGAATTTCATTACCAGTTTTAAGAGGTTGAGTCCGAAGTCGTTATACACTTGGTACTTGAAGGTCTACAAGTTCGATCAAAATCTTTTCCGTCTCCTTGGTCTCTAGTTTAACGGTTGTAGACGACCTAGTACCTCTTTCGTTCTCTCAAGGGCTTTTTGTAGATAAAGACGAAGCAACTGATACGGTTTCCGAAACTGAAACACCTAGTGTTATTTGACACCTTTTAGGACTTTTTCTACCCTTATGGTCTGGTGGACTGGACAGACAACTCTTTAGACATACGTCCAGTCCTTCGTTGTCAATCTATTCCTGTACCTTTTTGATGATCAAGGTTTATCCTTTTCCTCATGTAGTTCCGACATATAACAGTGGGACGAATAAATTGAATATACGTCTCATGTAGTACTCTTTGTGACCCGACTTTCTTCGTGTTCGACTTTAGTTCTAACGGTCCTCATTATAGTTATTAGAGTCTATACGTCTACTGTGGTGGGAATACCGTCTTTCACTTCTCCTTGATTTCTCGGAGAATTACTTTCACTTTCTCCTCTCACTTTTTCAACTGAATTTCGAGTTGTAAATCTTTTGATTCTAGTACCGTAGACCAGGGTAGTGAAGTACCCTTTATCTACCCCTTTGTCACCTTTGTCACTGACTGTTAAAAGAACCCCAGGTTTTACTGACGTCTACCAATGACGTCGGTACTTTAAATTTTTACGAATGAGGAACCTTCTTTTCAATATGGTTGGATCTGTCGTATAATTTTTCGTCTCTGAAACGGTTGTTTCCAGACAGATCAGTTCTGATACCAAAAAGGTAATCAGTCCATACCTACACTCTCAACCTGATATTTCTTAACTACCAAAACTTGACACCACAACCTCTTCGGAGAACTCTCAGGGAACCTGACGTTCCTCTAGGTTACTCAGGTAGGATTAGCTCTTGTCAGGACTCACAAGTGACCTTCCTGACTACGACTTCGACTTTGAGGTCATGAAACCGGTGGACTACCCTTCTCGATTGAGTAAACTTCTCTGGAATTACGACCCTTTATAACTTCCGTTCTCCTCTTCCCCTACTGTCTCCTACTCTACCAACCTACCGTAGTGGTTGAGTTACCTCTACTCAAACTTGTTTGAGGCGCTCAACCACTACTTGTCCCTCTGGACCTCACGACATCAGATACTCCAATTCTTCTCAGCCTGTCCTGACTCACTGACTTGACGTGATTAGACTTGACAGGTGACATAGGGGAACACGGACCGTATGGTTATGTCAATAATAAAAGAGGTAGTGGACTTTGACACAGAGACTCAAAGTGAAGACTTGGTCCCATGTCACTCTGACTCCAAAAACCGTAGTAATGGTGGTTTATCTCAGTGTAAAACTCCAAGACCCCTTAATTCCGAAGTTGTATACTTAATTCTCCCCTGTGTAAAATCAGGTATCGTCAACGGAGTTCTCCTAACATTCGTTGTTTGATAGTAAAGTCGATTAGAAACTTAGTTTTGGACTTACTAAAGAGACCAATTTGGGTCCTGACAAAGGATATCTCTAAGGTGGCCATAAAAAAGGGAGGGGAAGGAAGAGAAAGGGAAGGGAAGTGTTTACAAAACGAAAGATATCTATTCTTCTTGTATAACGAGATTAGTAAGTAAGTAAGTGAATAAATTATGAATGACGGAAAGTCAATTATCCGTTTCGTAGTTCCTATTTTCAAAGATCAAACCATCCTTCTTCCTTTGTGTATCTTGTTACCTACACTTGACAGTCGGACAGGAGACTTTAAGAAGGCATCTAAAAAACCTGTCGTGTAACAAAACAAAATTTGGTTTAATCTTACGTAAATTCAACCCGGACGTGAGAGGTGACCCGTTGATGTAGTAACGGGTAGTAAAATGGACCGACGAAGTGTGTCAATTGTTTTGACGGGAGGTGACTTTCGTAAACAATGGTTTATACCTAATTCGTGATGAAATATACACACATATTTTATACTCTCTTGTTTCCCCTTTCTAATAATTAATGTCGATCTTACAATTCCCTTATAAAGAGTCTTTACTTTGAACTGGGGATTTATCATTAAAATCATTCATCTCTTCTCTTGTACTACAGAGGGATTTTCCTTCGTTACATTTGTTTATCCACCCTAAAACTTTCGGACACCGTAAAAATTGTCACTGGAGAAGTATGTATGTCACACCTTCTTTGATAGTCTAGTCCGACCCCTCTCTTTATTCTTAGACTGGTTGTTTCAGGAACGTTTTGGTAAAAATTTTTGGAATAGTAAGTATCATAGAATAAAGTAATAAAAGCAATAATAAGATTGTTAGCGTTCGACGAAATAACTATACGTTAAGTGTATAGTGAGTCAGGTAGGTAAATTTCCATGTTGAATTACAAACAAACAAACAAACAAAATGTCATAAGTGTCACAACCCTTCGGTAAAAGTGTCAGTTAAAATCTCGTAAAAATAGTGGAGGTTTTCTTTGACAGGGGTAACTGTCGGTGAGAGGATAAGAGGGTCAGAGAGTCGGGAACGTCGGTAGGTTCGTATTCATAAAAGTTCGTTGTCTTAGTATACCAGTACGGTAACCAAAGCGAATTCCTACTCTCTGACCAATCCTCCGACTCTTCTCCCTTAAGAGACCATCGGGTCACCAATCCTGAGGTGCACAAGTGACAGCGTTCAGGTCTAACGTAGGAACCGACCCTTTGATTCTAGGGTGTTTGGTATGTCGTGTCGGTCCCCTTTTTTTCTCCGACTTCTCTATCAGGTCTACTCGTCATTATTCATCTTGATATCGTCTAAACGGACCTTCGAGTACTTTGTATTCGTTGAATTTTTCTTTCCAGAACAACAATCCACTTACGAAGGAAAGTGTCGAAGTTTAGATACTAAACTTCAACTATGCCATTCCTGAGTTGATTCTCCTTTTGGGTAGTGTATCGGAAAGTAGTTGAGACTCTGAGATAGGTGAGATTTTATGTAATAATTAAATATTTAGTGATTCTTTCACTTTCACGGTTAATTAGATTCTATACGAAAAAAAGTACCCTCGAAGGGGACACCACGATTGCCATTTCTTGGACGGAAGATTACGTCTTCTGTTCTATGTGTCCAAACTAGGCACTCAACCCTTCTAGGGGACTTCCTCCCACACCGTTGAGTAAGGTCATAAGAACGGACCTTTTAGAGTAACTGTATCCTCGGATCGTCGATGTCAGGTACCCCAACGTGTCTCAGTCTGTCATGATTTCGTTAAATCGTATGTGTGTGTACCTAACGTACCACGTATGTCTAAAATCTCTGTAATTTTTATACCTCTTTTTACACGTAGAACCTTAGGTACTTTATATCTCGTTATAATAAGTATCGTTACTTAATGTCAAGTAAGAAAGAATTTATTATATAAATAAAACGTTCAACATAAAGTGCTTCATAAAATTCAAGGTTTTCGTTGAATAAGGTAAATGAATTACGTTCACCAATAAGTATCTTTTCTTTTGAAAGAGTTTCTCAATGAAAACGACTAGTTGACCACCAGACACTTTTGAATCTCCCCACCCTACCTCACCCCTGTCACCCTCCCTCCAAGTTCTCCCTCCCTTATGTACATACGAATACCGACTAAATGTGACAATATACCGTCTTTAGTTACGTTGTAACACTTCGTTAATAGGAGGTTGATTTTTTTTTTTCAGAATTCAAGTCATTTGGTACGGACAACAGAAAAAGGTCACCGAAGGATGGGACAGACCAATGTTTAGAAGTCTTTTTTCCTTCAATGGGTTCAATGGGTTCACTGATAACCGTAAAGACAGGAGGAAAAGGAAGATAAGGACAAGACGAGGATCAAAACAGACGAGGACCAAAGAGACAAGTATAAAAGGACAATTATGAATAAAATGAACAAAAAATGGAAAAAGGAACATAGAATACATCGAAAACGACGAAGTGGTGAAAAGGAAACTCACAAAATGAGCAGTCAACCTGATAAGGAAACTCGAAGAAGAGAAGATAGAGAGAAGGGGGTTTATCATCCCTATCCCGTCCCCTCTGTCCTGTAACCCTCGAAGGTCGTCAGAGAACTGAATCTAGTACTGTGGTCCTCCAGACTCAAGTGTGATCATATTAGACGATTTTTGGATTGATCCAGATAACTTGTACTGTTCTTATGGAGTCAAGTCTATTGGCAGGGTAAGACCCCGTGTGAGTGAAAGTAAAGACCCATCAGTACGTGTTTCGAAAGAAAAAGTAAAGAAGGGTTGTTTATAGGTGGTTCACACATTTACACACAAATTCTGACCGAACAACAACAAGTCAGAAAGTCAGTACAGACTGAGACGTTGGGGTACTTGACATTGTACGGTCCGAAGGGACAGGAAGTGATAGAGGGTCTCATACGAGTTTGAGATAATTCAGACACTACGGTAGGTTGGTAGAGTAGGAGACAACGGGGGAAGAGGAGGACGGGAGTTAGAAAGGGTCGTAGTCCCAGAAAAGGTTACTCAGTGGAGAAACGTAGTCCACCGGTTTCATAACCTCAAAGTCGAAGTCGTAATCAAGAAGGTCACTTATAAGTCCCAATAAAGGAGATCCTAACTGAATAAACTATAGGAATTCCGGTCGACGGGTCCGAGATAAGGTCAACACCCAGAAGGAACACCTTGACCCTGTACCAACTACTAAGTCAGCCTCCATCTCCGAGGAGTACAATGGTTTTTGATATATACGGAAAGTTACCCAAAACTTGGTTCTCTACGGTTGATTCGGTTTCTATTCTCTCTTCCCTCCTACATAATGGACTTCGTTTGCTCTTGTAATTGATGGAAAGGGTTGCGTTACAGAGGGGTCTGTCGTTTTGACCCCTTCTAAATTCGACTCCCATATACGTATAAGTACTCCTCCGAACTCGTCTCCTCTTAAGTCGTATCTTAACCCCGTTTCCAGTTATCTCACGTTCGAAATTAACTAACTTCAGTCTTACCAGTTGTAGTAGTAAGATGGGAGATGTACCCACTCCTGGAATCGACGACGTCTTGAGTTTCTGACATAGTTTACCAACGACAAAAACAAGTCAGCGACAGTACAGACTGAGACACTGGGGTACCTGACGTCGTGTTGTCCGAAGGGACAGGAAGTGAGAGAGGGTCAAACGAGTTTGAGTTCAGGTGACTCAGACACTACAGTAGGTTGGTAGAGTAGGAGACGGCGGAATAAGAGGAGTACGGTAATTAGGAAGGGTCGTAGTCCCAGAACAACACATATATAAGAACTCCTCCTTGATCCTGAGACAAAATGACGACTTCATGACAAAATAAATAAAAAATTATAAATAAATAAACCGACGTGGCCCAGAATCAACACGTTGCCCCCTAGAAATCAACGTAATACACGCCAGATAAAGAGACTGGTCTCTAGTTTGAGACCGAGGACCGTAACCCTCGTTCCTCAGAATCTACGATCTGGTTTTCCCTTCAGGACTTAATAACAAAGAACTGACAAAAAGGAAACTAGGACTTAAGGGAACGAGGGGTCTTTTAGTGACTAATGCTTCTGGACCAGTTCGTGTTCGTGACACTAGACGGAACCCAGTTTTTTACCGAAGATAATACAATTCTTTCGATACGGATCAAGTGAATGGGGTCCCTGGGGTATATACGAATGTTACTGGGAAAGACTATAATCAGAGAGGATTGATTTAGTCCTAAACAAAAAACAAAATGTTGTACTTGGGACTGTATCTTACATTAAGGAAAAGGAAGTAAAACGTGATGTTTCACAACTACGGATGTCATCCAAAAGGACTTTTAACTTCTTCTGATTCTCCTAAGTAGAACGTCGGTCTGTTGACTTAATTTTACGGTCACTACGAAGAGGTGACGAGAAGTCAAGTCAAGTTAAGTCAGCGAGTCAGCACAGGTTGAGAAACGCTGGGGTACTTAGCGTCGTGTGGACCGGAGGGACAGGTAATGGTTTAGGGCCTCAAACGAGTCTGAATATAGGTAGTTCAGTCACTACGGTAGGTCGGTAGAGTAGGAGACAGCAGGGGAAGAGGAGGACGGGGGTTAGGGAGGGTCGTAGTCTCAGAAAAGGTTACTTAGTTGAGAAGTGTACTCCACCGGTTTCATAAGGAAGGTTTCTTTAGGGTTCCGACTAGAGTAAGTCTTACCCGACCAACCTAGAGGAACGTCAGGTTCCCTGTGAGTTCTCAGAAAAGGTTGTAGTGTCAAGTTTTCGTATTTAAGAAGCCACGAGTCGGAAGAAGTGTCGGGTTGTGAGTGTAGGTATGTATTGATGATCTTTTTGGTATCGGAACTGATCTGCCTGGAATCAGCCGTTTTCATTACAGAGACGAAAATTTATACGATAGATCCAACCAGTATTGAAAAGAAGGTACCTCATTCACAGAAAATTAAAGTACCGACGTCAGTGGTAGACGTCACTAAAACCTCCGGGGGGGGGGGGTTTGTTTCAGACTGTGACAAAGGTGACGAGAACCTAGGACTGTTAAACCTCGAGGTCGAACTTACGAAACGAAAGAACTCATAGGAGAGTAAAAGGGTGTGGGATTAGGGAAACGTAAAGAATAAGACTTGGTTCAATAAATAAAACGAAAACGCAAAGTAAGTATGGGAGATCCTAAGGGTGTGGGTACACGAACGTTTATAAAACTCCTGTCTTCTTCCTTTGGTCTAGAAAGGATTTTGTTTACAAATTGACCTCTACCTGTGATGATACTGATGTATCATCTTGTCAAATACGTGTTCCCTGTTAGATACGTGTTCCCCTCTACGGGTGTGGTGCACGAAGACCCGGACGAGATGTTGATTAGTCGAATTACTAGAATGAGTTCAGTGAATGAAAAAGGTACTACACTTTCTTATTCCTTAATTACCGAAGTTTATAAGGAAAGTTAAGTTTCTAAGGTATTTAGTAAATTAGATTTGTTTTACTTCCAAGTTTTTTCTTTCTTTACAGAACTTATTTTTACCAGAACTTTTCATCCGTGTCCTTACTCTCTTTACAAATGTCTTCCGAGTGTCTGTTCCTCCACACCCATACTCGTCTCAAACATCACCTTTCTCGTACTCGAACCTCCTCTATTACCAAACCTAAAATTAACTAGAGGAATTCGAAGTTAAGATTATCTTTTACCATTTAGTCAAAACAAAACAAAGAAAAAAACCATTCTTAAGGTTTCTTAACCATTCCACTCTCATAAAATATAGTAAAATCACTCCAAAACGGTACCAAGAGACGAATTACAGAAGACACTTACAGAAGAAAAGATTATGAGGAATAAATATCATCTTAAATACTGAGAAAACAACACACAGAGGAACACTCGAAGTATATAAAATTTTATAATAAATTTCATGTCATAATATAAATAATAAAACGTTGAGAGCAAACGATTAATCTGACACTTGAAGAACTCCCTTCCCTCCCATATAAAAGACTAAGACTTAAGAGTAACGGATGCTACCAACCATGTACTGTGAACTGTTATTTAAAACGTTTTATTTTTTCCGTTATTTTATTACCTACCTACCAAGCACCTGTTACCCCCGAAACGATTACCCAGAACCCGTATTAAGGAATGGTCACTTAAAAGATAAGTATAAAAGTTTTCGTTTTGTAAATTTTAATGAGTCTCTGACTTGAATTTTATTCATTTACTAGAATTACTGTATGACCCTAACAATGATTTAAAACTTCTTACTGTGGGGAACTGTGAATTATTGAACGAGAACTCCAACCAGTTTGACATTGAGTCGGAAGTCCGTAGTTTGGACAATCACAGAGTTCCGACAAAAATAATTTACGTAGTTGGTTGGATTAGATTCGTTTATTAAGTAATATATAGGAAATGAGAAAGGAGGATTAAAACCTTCGTAAGAGATTAACAATTGAAGGACTTTTTGTTTTGACTTGTTCATTTTGTATTAATCTTAGTAAAATCGTTATTGTGTGTATGTGTGTGTGTGTATTGGACGAGAGTCTTTGGTACAGAAAATGTCATAAGACATTACATGTATACAATAATGAATTTCGTCTTGTTTTTTTTTTCGTCGTCTAACCTTGACGATGAAAAGGACTCAAAGAGACAACTTATGTAAAGTCACAGAATTCAAAAGTCAAAGTCTTTCATAAAAAGACCGAAAAAGAAAGTAGTCTGTCGTCCTGTTGAACACTTACCCAACTAAAACTCTCCTTCAAACACTTAGAAATCTGGAATTAATTACAAGTCGGAGACAATCAAAGGTTTAAGGTGGACTTTCCTTGTGACTCCTTTACTTCATCTTCGCTAAAACTAAGAGTTTCTAAGAAAACAGAGAAAGGACTATCCTTCGTTTCAAGATACATCCTCCACCCATCACGGTAGCATTGGATGAAATAAGACGGACTTATTCCTCCCAGTTACATAAGAGGATAGTTCCTCCTCCTTTAACGTATCTGTTGAAGACCTTACTGTCATTTCTGCAGGAACTGTCGTACAACTTTTGTCACCATTTTGAAAGAAAAAAGGGGTATCCCTTTTTTTCTTAGTCACAACTTTACTGTTCATTCCATCTACTACCTGTTTTGCGTAATAAGAACTTCACAGAGGGTCAAAAAGACTTTCTTGATAATGTAAAGTTTCTGTCTTAAGTTTACTAAAATTATTATTGTATAGTCGAATAGTTATTCTGTCACCTCGACAAGAAACTTCGGTACAAAATTTTTAGAGATTACAATCGAAACAGAGATTCGTAGGTGACGGTATTTTTGTTGACTCTTTTTTTTCTTTTTGCAGAATGAAATACAAGTATATCCTTAAAAAATTATCTCAAAGGTCAAACACCTGAAATTGAAGTTCTTATTGTTTATACCCTCAAAAGTTTTACAATCACTGATAGAAGAACTTCTGTCTCCTACTGTCTCCGTTGTCGCCTACTCTACCAACCTACCGTAGTAGTTGAGTTACCTGTACTCAAGTTCGTTTTAGGCCCTCTATCACTTCCTGTCCCTTTGGACCGTACAACTCAGGCACCCCAACGTTTCTCAGTATGTGCTGAATCGTTGACTTGTTGTTGTTGTCTAGGAGAACTTCTCAAATTGGTTTGACTTTGATGGAAGGAAACTCGGTCATTAGAAACCCCGTCGAATCGTTAAGAAAAAATATTAAATTGAGACGCTTAACGGTGTTACTGTCATGTTAACCCGACCAGAACTAAAATTGATGGTACCAAGGTGGACTATTCAATGGTAAGAACAAGATGACATAGTCTATCTATATAACCTGAATTGGGTTTTGTCTCTAAGTGTTATGTTTTCTTACAGTCAAATTCCATAGTACTAGAATGTAATTATTAAAGCATTAGGTTTTCCTTGTTAAACCTACTCGTAGAAAACTTTTTTTTTTCATAAAGAGAAACCAAAATTTTCGTTACACAACTTTTACACCCTTCATATTTTGTCCTTTTTTACATTCTTTATCAGTGAAACTTCAAAAATGTGGACCTCTGGATGGAGATGTGTACTGTGAATTGTTTTAACTCTGATGTTCAAAAGGAGGTGAAAACCACCGTGAAACAGGACTTATTTAACTGTTATTCAACTTTTATAGGACAATTTTACGTATTATACACTTGGATTATTTGTAGTATCGAATCGGATCGGATGGGATTTGTATGAGTCTTGTGAATGTAGTCAGTTGTCAATCCGTTTTGGTAGATTGTGTTCGGATAAAATAAATTTTATCACAACTTATAGAGTACATTAAATAACTTATAACATGACTTTCACCTTTCCTCTTATCTACGTTCACTTAGGGAACAAATAGGAACACTAGTGTACCTACGGGTCGTAGTACTTTCTTCTCTCTTATACCATGGTACATAGTGTTCTGGACCTTTTCCAGTCTTAAGTTTTAGGTTTCTTGTCAAAGATGACTTACGTATAACTAAAGTGTAGAAGTATTTCAGTATTTTAGTATTTAACTTCAGCTCTAAGAGTCAACTCTATTAGACATGTTACTAACACTGTAAATATAGGAAATAACAAATGTTAGAGTTACACGATTAATTTGTACATCCATTAAAACTTTAAAACAAAATATTTATTGTAAGAACAGTCGTAAATATATACATTTAGAAACAACCATCCAACCAAAAAAAAAAAAAAAGTAATATCTATATTCGTTCAGTCTTACAAACTTTACAAAGACCGACTTAAAGAAAGGTCTTTTACGTAGTATGGGTGAAACTCCGTTAACATAGAGACAAGGTTTAGAGACAAATTGAGTTTTTTCTAAAGACAAAACTTTCATTCCTTGGATCTTAGAAATACCTTCCTTATTTACTGGAGGTAAATACTATTTCCTGAGAAAAAGTGTGTGTTAAAGTTGTAGTGCTCAGTTTATTTAGGGGAGTGAAGACGGGCCCTTTAAGAATTTCCATTTTTATCGTATTTTTACTACTTCACTACTCATAAGTCTATGATCCTAACCTACGGGTCGGAATGATGGTCGACATACATACACTAGACTCCCACAAGTCAAATCAGAAATGAGGACATTTTTCTACAGTAACCTGTTCTACTAGAAAGTTTCAAAAGAGGGTCAACGTTTTTTTTTAAAAAAATTCTTAGTGGAAGAAATCCTCATTACATACGTACGGATCCGCAAGTCAGGGAAGTCAGTACAGACTGAGAAACGTTGGTGTCCCTGAATCGGGAGGTCCGAAGAGCAGGTCCCCCTAAGAGGTCCGTTCTTATGACCTCACCCGACGGTTCGGGAGGAGGTCCCCTGGAAGGACTGACTCCCCGACTTGGGTACAGTGATTACCGAGGACGTAACCACCTACCCAAGAAATGGTGATCACGGTGGACCCTTCGGGAATCCTCATTGTATATATGATGATATATATTTTGTCTATTTGTCATTCTCGGATGACATATCGTGTCCCTTGATATAAGTAATAAAACATTATTGTATATACCCTTTTATGAGACTTTTTCTTAAAAAATTTTTTGAGTAGAAAAACTTCGAGAGAAACTAGTGGAGTTAGTCATAGTTTAAGAGGACCCTGAAGTCACCATCAGGTCACCAATTCTGAAACGGAAGACTACGTTCTTTTCACCGGGACTAACCCCTCTAATCTAGGGTATACAGAACACGGGTTCTTTTGTTTTGTATTTTACCTTTGTCGTAACATTGATTAAGTCATTTTGAATTTTTTTTTCACCAAAAAACTTTTTTATCTTAAGAGGGAGAAAAGGAGAGGTCACCGTTGAACAACAGACAGGTTGTGGAACTAGTTGTGTATGTGACCCCTTTCTGTTGAAACTTAATTATTAAATACACTTAAAATTTGATAAATTATTTATAATAGTAGTACAGGTACTACTACCTGGTCCAGTGGACCGAACGTTTATTATCTAGAAAAGTAGAACTGTTATGGATTTGTTCGGGTTAGGGAAGAAATTTTTTTTTTTAAGACTTTATTATGCATCGACAAAAAGTTAATGATTGAACACAAGTTGAGAAACGCTGGTGTACTTGACTTCGTACGATCCGAAGGGACAGGAAGTGATAGAGGGTCTCAAGCGAGTTTGAGTATAAGTAACTCATCTACTACGGTAGGTTGGTAGAGTAATAGACATCGGGGGAAGAAGAGGACGGGAGTTAAAAAGACTCGTAGTCCCAGAAAAGGTTACTCGACCGAGAAGGGTATTCAACCAGTTTCATAACCTCGAAGTCGTAGTCGGGAAGGTTACTTATAAGTCCCAACCAAAGGAATTCCTAACTGACCAAAGTTGAGGAACGACAGGTCCCTGAGAGTTTTCAGAAGAGATCGTGGTGTGAAATTTTCGTAGTTAAGAAACCACGAGTCGGAAGAAATACCAGGTTGAGAGTGTAGGTATGTACTGATGACCTTTTTGGTATCGAAACTGATCTACTCGTAAACAGTCGTTTCACTACAGAGACGAAAAATTATGTGTCAGATCCAAGTAGTAGCGAAAGAAAGTTTCGTCTTTTCGTAGGAAATTAAAGTACCGACGTCAGTGGTAGACGTCACTAAAACCTCGGGTTCTTTTATTTCAGAAAGTGAAAAAGAGGTCGACAAACGGTACTTCACTACCCTGACCTACGGTACTAGAATCAAAAAACTTACAACTCAAAATACAGTCAAAAAAAAATGAGATAAAGTGGGAGTAGTTCTCCGAGAAATCAAGGAGAATCTAAAGACGGTAAACTCACCATAGTAGACGTATTGACTCCAACAACTATAAAGAGGTCCGTTAAAACTAAGGTCAAACATTAAGTAGGTTGGGACGTAAAGAATACTATACGAGACGTATATTCAATTTATTCGTGGAGTAGTAAAAATATTTTAGATGAATCAACAAAACTTACACAACAACCACAAGTCAGGGGTTCAACACAGACTGAGAAACACTGGGATACCTAACGTCGTGAGGTCCGAAGGGACAAGATAGTGGCAGAGAACCTCAAACGGGTTCAGGTAACTTAGTCACTACGGTAGGTTGGTAGAGTAGGAGACAACGGGAGAAGAGGAAGACGGAAGTTAGAAAGGGTCGTTGTCCTAGAAAAGGTTACTCAGTTGACAAACGTTGTTCACCGGTTTCATAACTTATGTCTTGTGTCAAAATCCCTTAGAACATCTACAAATTCTTAATAATCTGATAATTCAAAGATGAAGTACAATATCACTCTTTAATTTTTATTAGTGATAATAAAATTAATTTTGGAGTGTGTCCAATGTTACTGATAATAATTTTTTCTATTCTCTATCGTTCACAACAATTTCTACACCTCTTTTCTCTCGGGACATGTGACCACCACCCATCCACTTAAGTACGTCGGTGATACGTTTTGTCAAACCCCCGAGGAGTTCAGTAAGATTTACCTTGATAGTATACTAGGGTGTGGGGTGAAGACGCACATATATGTTTTCTTAACTTTAGTTCTAGAACTTCTTTATAGACATGAAAATACAAGTAACGTAACAAGTATTAAAGATTCATTACCTTGGTTGACAACTACAAATAACTGTTTACTTATCTTTTAATCTTACGTATATACATATGAAAATTTCCGACACAAACACCGTCATAACGATGTTCCGTGATCTATTGGTAGACAACAACAAATCTCCGATTCAACACAGGTAGAGAAACGCTGTGGTACCTGACATTGGGAGGTCCGAGGAGACAGGTACCCTAAAGGGTCAGTTCTTATGACCTCACCCAACGGTAAAAAATTGTTCCTGTTGTAACTAGGTATCCCATTTCAGGTAATTACCCGACCTTTTCGGGGAATAGTTGAGTGATTAAGTAAGTAGTACCTTCTTGTTGGATTGAAAGGAGGCAAAGAGTCTGTTGAGGTTTTAGGTTCGTCTATTAACTATGACAATATGTAATAACTCTTACTAATTAAAAAGTAATGTAAACTTACATTACTATCAATTTAAAAATAACTTCATATCAACTGAATGTTATAACACAATCAAAGACCAAATATGGTTTCACTAAGTACACATATATATTACACATGTACATTTAATATACATATACATATACATATACACACACATATATAAATATACATATATAAAAAAGTCTTAGATAAGGTAATGTCCAATAATGTTCAACGACTTAAAGTAAGGGACCCGGTATGTATCTATATGTGTCCAGGAACAAAATATAAACAAAATATGTACCATGACTCATAGACAATTAGGATTAAATAGAGAGGGACGGGAGATAGGGAAAACCATTGACATTTAAACAAAAGATACAGACCTTCAGGTAAAGACAAAACATTCATTTAAGTAAACATAGTAAAGGATCTAAAATGTATATTCACTTAAGTATATTATAAACAGAAAGAGACTAAATTATACTATTAGAAATCCAACAAACGTTACTATAAATTATCAATAGTCTCTTAACCTCAGTTCGGTGAGGATTTGTGTCTCGTGTTGTGTTTCTTCTCCCTCTTTGATCGACTGTCACCACCAAAAGAAGTTCTTTATCATTAATTACTAATGCGATCTTTCACGAAAGTCATTTTACCTGTGTCCTCAAGGTCCTTTCTAAGGATGGTTTGATCAAACAAACTCACCAAGGTCAAAAATGTCAATTCTTTAGTGGTGGAGTCCTATGTGTGATAAAAGAAAGAAAATTGTATAAAAACGGACTATGTACTTATGTTCAATTTAGTGAGACTTTTAGAGGCACAGACGTCGAGATCCATAAACTTTTATAAGTTTTCTTCTAAAGTGTTGAAAATTTCCCGTAATACCAGTAAAAACGATTTATTTTTACTCAGGAGTTCTTTTATGATAAAACCCCACTGTTTCACTATTACTTTCTTTACACGAATTTTACCTGTTGTTTATACGAAAGTTTGACTTTTCTAATTTATTTCTATACGGACACCTACACTAACTTTGACCTCTTCACGACTTTAAGTCTCGACACGTGTCTTGTAGATTTGACCTTATCGAAATCACTACAGACGGTCCTTTTAGTTTGAAGTAAATTTTTAACAAGAATCTTAAAGAAGTACAGTCACTGTAAGAGACACACTCCCGAGGCAATCGTATGTTAGATTGTCTTCGACACATGTCGACTAACCTCTTTCTTATGGTACTAAATGAGACCATAAAATTTTACACGATAGGAAGGGAACACAAGACTTATAAAGACAAGTACCTTTACACTAAAAAAATTGTCCTCGTAAAAAAAATACTGTAAAATCTAGAGTCGGTGAGTTGAACGGAATGATTCGGGTTCGTTTCCCGAAAAGTTTCTTATTTCACCTTCCTTTCACATCGAGACCTCAGTACACTGACCTTCACCAAAGATTGGAACTGTAAAAAGAAACTGTTACTTTCCTTTCTTAGTTACTCAGTGTTAATGAAGGACTTGTACTTCCGTTTTCCTTACTTCCCCCTTTTCACACACACCCTAAAGTGTAGGTAGAGCGTCAAAGGAATTACCATATCTAAAAATAATCATGAAAAAAGTACCAAAATTCAGACGTGAATGAAAAATATGAATCATAAAAAGGGGAAAATCTAGTTCCCTACTTAAAGTGTCTTAAACTAGTCAAGAACCTATTAGGACTTATTCCGCAGAGAGAGAAAAAAAAAAAACCATTACACAATCACTTACAAGTAAAGGAATGTTTTTAGAGTTCTCCAAAAATACCACTAGAGTAACTGGACAAAATTGTGTGAGGTTCTCTACTTGTTACCCTTTTTTTATTCTTTTTAAATACGATAATCAACTTTATAATGAGTCTTTGGTTTTTGAATTTCCAGCAAGTAAATATGTAAACATTCTTTAATTTTGACTTGGGATAGGTAGGTCCAGTCACAAGACGATTTTTCAAACAAACTTTATTAGGTCATAATGATAGTACTTAAATGGAGAGATAGGTATGGGTGTTGAATAATGGAGGGAGTTGTACTTATTGTAGGGATATCTATTTTATAAATTCAAAAACGTCATGTCATTTCAATGGGTATTTCAACACCCTCTGTTACACGTGTTACACACACCCCCTCTTAAAAAATTGGTTCTACCATATGATCTTTGTCAGTCTCTTTTTTATTTATAAAATTATAAACTTCTACATTTTAAAAATATCCTTTTTTATGGTGTTTACGGTATTTCTGTTTTAATAAACTTTTTCTATAAACACTAAATCTCTAATTATTCCCGGAGGGCCCACGGAACCACCATTTCTTAGACGGACGGTTTTGTCCTCTGTGTCCTCTACCATCAAGGTAAGGACTTAACCCTTCTAGAGGACCTCTTCCTTTACCGTTGGGTGAGGTCATCAGAACGGACCTCTTAACGTACCTGTCTCTTCGGACCGCCCAACGTAAGGTACCCAGCACTTCTCGACCTGTCCTGACTCACTGACTCGTACGTGTGTCTCCAATTATTGAGATTGTTTCGAGAATGTGTAACTACTCTTTCGCGTTAATTTTTAACCCGTTTCGTTTACTTCATCGTTAAGTGTCTCTTCATTTAGGTTCACCGGACGTGTGTAAACTTTTCTACAAGGTTAAATGAACAACAGCCTTTTTTTACGTTTAATTTACAAATTTTATCTAGGGAAATATTAGTAGTATCACAGTTTCGATTTTTCTAGATATTGTGGATATGAGTCGGTCCTTCTTTACACTTCAATCTGAAAAACTTTTCGTTTGATGACAATAAATCACTTTGTGTGTGTCTCTGTGTGTAAATAACTACCTATTATGAACGACGAGAGGTTATAGTTAAAAAGAGAAAGGATCCGTACATCAATCTAATATATGAAGTGGTGGGGAGGGAGGTGTTAGAGTGAACTAACTTGAGACCGGTTACCGACTCGTCATGATCATCCAACAGACCAGAGAGAAGAAAAACAAACTTGTGATTAGGGTAGGTCCTTCGGGACGGGGACGTAGATTTGGATTAATGGAGGTCCTTAGACACACACGAACGTGCGAGTCAGTGATTCAGGACAGTTGGGGTACCTGACATCGGGTAGTCCGAGGAGATAGGTACCCTAAGAGGTTCGTTCTCATGACCCACCCAACAGTACGGGAGGAGGTCCCCTTAGAAGGACTGAGTCCCTAGTTTGGGTAGAGACTACAGAGGACGTAACTGTCGGTCTAAGAAATGTTGAGTCAGTGAACTCCGATGTGAAGATTTATGTGAACGAACTATTTAATCCTTAACCTGTATCCTTACAACCCCTACCCTATGTTCGTAAGTTAGGTATTGTCCTAGTACTCAACCCTTCGGTCCTTCTACCGTTCGGATTCAGTATGATAGGTGAGATGACCATGAGGGTAACTGGATCGTTAAGGAGAGAACCCTTAGATAAGATTTCTTGACTTTCGTGGTTACACATACCTTTATACATGTTCCTATTAATAACGTCTTAACAAGTGTCATCTCAAATTTTTTAATTTTTTTGATCCTTGGTTATCTTACTGACACCTATCCATATATTAACTTTTTTATACCATTAAAGTATGAAACCTTATAGTTCACCAGGAATTTTGCTTCTCGTCGTGTGATGAACTGGACTTTCCTGAAGGTTCTTGAAAACAACTTCTTCTCTTTCTATACCTTTCACATGGATAAACAACCCTGGACTGGACTCGGTACTGTCCGAGCTACCCGGTGTGATCCGGATCCGGAGTCCAAGAGCATTCGTACTCAGTATTAAGACCCTTCGGGGTGGTTCCAGGGGCTACTGTGGTTCCAGGGACTATTGTGGTTCCAGGGGCTACTACGGTTCCAATTCAGTCAGTGGTGCTACTGGGTTCCAACTCAGTTAGTGGTGTGCGGTTGATGTGATAACGACTCTGTTTTCTGGCGGACATATATTCGTCGACACTAAGTCTCGAGCCCCGAGAGCAGTTCTGAGATGACGCGACCTACTCTGAACTCGGGATCGAGCTCGATCGTTATTTGGGGAAATACGAAAACGTAACGACACCTGTAGAATAAGAGAGTCAAAACCCCTGAACCTGTGACCCGTATTGTGATAAGAGTACGATAAAACCATTTGGTCATACACACACGTACACGAACCAGTAAGGATGAGAAACACCTTACGGTCCGAGGAGACAGATACCTTAAAAGGGTCGTTCTTATGACCTCACCCAACGGTAAAGGATGAGGTCCCCTAGAAAGATTTGGTTCCTAACTTTGAGGTAGAGAACGTAGGGAACGTAACCGTCCACCTAAGAAATGGGGACACGGTGGACCGTTCGGGATCCTTTTGATTAGTTTTCGGATTTTTAGTGTGTATATACAAATACAAACATATCTGTTTATATACATAAGTGAATTAACACATTCGTACCTTAATATTTGACCTGTACCTTGTTGTCTGACCAAAGTTTATCCTTTTCCTCATACAGTTCCGACATATAACAGTGGGACGAATAAATTGAAGATACGTCTCATGTAGTACTCTTTGCGACCTGACCTACTTCGTGCTCGACCTTAGTTCTAACGGTCCTCTTTATAGTTATTGGAGTATATACGTCTACTGTGGTGGGAATACCGTCTTTCACTTCTCCTTGATTTTTCAGAGAACTACTTTCACTTTCACCTCTCACTTTTTCGACCGAATTTCGAGTTGTAAGTCTTTTGCTTCTAGTACCGTAGACCAGGGTAGTGAAGTACCCTTTATCTACCCCTTTGTCACCTTTGTCACAGTCTCAAATAAAACCCCCCGAGGTTTTATTGACGTCGGTACTTTAATTTTCTACGAATGAGGAACCTTCCTTTCAATACTGGTTGGATCTACCATATAAGTTTTCGTCTCTGTAATGAAACGGTTGATTCCAGGCAGGTCAGTTCCGATACCAAAAAGGTCACCAGTACATACCTACACTCTCAACCTGATACTTCTTCCGACTCGCGACTCCTTAACTACGAAAACTTGACACAACAACTTCTGAGAGCTCTCAGGGAACCTGACGTTCCTCTAGGTTGGTCAGGTAAGACTTCCTCTAGTCGGGACCCTAAAGAAACCTTCCTTACTACGATTTCGACTTTGAGGTCATGAACCCGGTGGAGTACGCTTCTCAACTGAGTAACCTTTTCTGAGACTACGACCCTCCCTAACTCCCGTCCTCCTCTTCCCCTGCTGTCTCCTACTCTACCGACCTACCACAGTGCCTGAGCTACCTACACTTAGACTCACTTGAGACCGTCAACCACTACCTGTCCCTCCGGACCGCACGACACTAAGTACCCCAGCGTTTCTCAACCTGTCTTGACTCTCTGACTTGACTTGACTTGACTATATATGATTTGACATTCTACCGAAGGGACACAGTCACAAAAACCCTCCAAGACCGTTATAATTTTGTTCTCTCTTTAATACTTCTCTTATATGATTTTTCGTGTGTCTCATATGTAATATAGTATCATACATACGTAAATACATTTCAATATTAACTACCTAAAGTATATACTTTATTTAACTAAAGTTTCAACCCTGATATATATATAAATTTTTTATAAAGATACGACGGACTCTAGGGGAAGGACATAGGGAGTAATGTAGAGATAAATAAAAATAATTTTCTTTAAACATATACTTTGATAAAGAACCGTAATTTTATAATAAAGAAATTAGTGATGAAATAAGTTTAATGGGAAACAACAACAAGTCAGTGAGTCATTACAGACTGAGGAACTCTTGGGTACCTGACGTCGTACGGTCCGAAGCGACAGGTAGTGGTTGAGGGGTTCAAACGAGTTTGAGTACAAGTAGTTAAGACCCTATGGTAGGTTGATAGAGTGGGAGACAGTAGGGAAAAAGGAGAATGGAAGACAAAAAGGGTGGTAGTCTCAGAAAAGGTTACTCAATCGGGAAGTGTAGACCACCAGTTTCATAACTTCGAAGTCGAAGTCGTAGTCGGAAGGTCACTTATAAATCCCAACTAAAAGAAATCCTAACTGACTAAAGTAGAGGAGTGTCAGGTTCCCTAAGAAGAAGTTGTGGCGTCAAACTTTCGTAGTCAATAAGCCACGAGTCGGAAGAAATATCAGGTCGAGAAGGTAGACGTGTACTGATGACCTTTTTGGTATCGAATCAGAGATACCTGGAGATAGTCGTCTCATTACAGAGACGAAAAGTTATGTGACAGAACCAAGTAGTGTTGAAAAGAAGGTTCCTCGTTCACAGAAAATAAAAGTACCGACGTCAGTTGTAGACGTCACTAAAACCTCGGGTTCCTTTATTCCGGACAGTCAAAGGTAAAAAAAGGGGATGATAAACTGTACTTGACTACCCTGGTCTACGGTACTAGGAACAAAAAACTTACAACTTAAAATTTGGTCCAAAAAGTGACAGCAGAAAGTGAAAGTAGTCCTCCAAGAAATCAAGAAGAAGTGAAAGACGGTATTCTCACAACAGTAGACGTATAGACTCCAACAACTGTAAATAGGGTCGTTAGAACTAAGGTCGAACACTAAATAAGTCGGGTCGTAAAGGGTATTTCATGAGACGTATATTCAATTTATTCGTGCCACTGTTATATGTCGGAGTTACATGAGGAAAGGATTACAACTTGGTCAGATAAAAAGGTACAGATCAAGATTGACAACGAAGGACTGGACGCATGTCTAAAGAGTTCTCCGTCTAGTCCACCAGACCATAAGGGTAGAGAAAGTCTTAACACGTGTCAAATAACACTAGGTGTATCAGTTTCCGAAACCGTATCAGTTATTTCGTCTTTATTTACAAAAAGACCTTGAGAGAACGAAAAAGGTACTAGGTCGCCTACAACCGTTAAACTAGAGACCAAGGAGACGGAAAAGATTTTGGTCGAACTTGTAGTCCTTCAAGTGCCAAGTGCATAACGACTTCGAACCGAACCTCTTAAAACTCGTAATGAAATGATCTCACACTCTACTCACGTTAACACACCATCAAACTCGTAAGAAACCGTAACGGAAAGAAACCCTAACCTTACTTTTGACTGGAATAAGTCAGGACACCGGTGACGACTCAAAAGGTTTAAACGACCGTATAACTCACGTCGTGAAAGTGTCGTAGCAGAAAGTCTTAAACTTTATTGAGTTGACCTTAAGGTAGTGGAGGTGAGCGAAACAAACATCACTCCGAAAGATTCCGGGTGAACTGAAGTGTAAGGTCCTACAGACCGAGATCTACTCACAAGTATGGTAGCACTAATAGAACCAGTACTTCTAGAAAAAAACATGTCAAGAAGACACATAAGAACGGTGAAGAAGAATTATAGATGATAAAGACAATCCAGGTATGGTAAAGATAGTAAATAGTTTCCTGTAGAAGAAGATCGTAGAAGATTGTAGAAAGTCGATCGTAGACTTTACCCACGTTAACACTCCATGAAATTTATAAGAAACCGAAATGGGAATAAGCCATAACCTTACTTTTGACTCGAAAAGGTCAGGACACCGGTGACGACTCAAAAGGTTTAATGGGAATACGCATATATTTAATCTTCTTGATCATCTTTTTCATTATGGTTATGTGTTCATCATGTAATGTTTCTCAAAATATGTGAAGGGTACAAGAGTCGACTTCCTCAATTTACTCTTATAAACTGTAGTCAAACACTTTCTATAAGAAGTAGAGTTTTCTTTGGACTGATTCATTCGTAAACGATTCTTGTCCATGTTAAGACGGTATATGTTTAATAAGTGGTTCTCATTCTCGATTCCTGAATTTACCCTTACGAAAAAAAAAAAAAAACCGAACCGAACCGAACAAAGTAAACCCGTACACGGGTCTGTCACACCCAGTTTCCAAATTACTTGAAGACTACGTTGAAACCAACTTACCTAATGAACCCTGTGACCACAGGAAACCAAAAACAAAAACAAAACACAAAAATTTGGTCGATGACGACGTGTCAATTTGTTCAAAGGAAATTGTTTACTCTCCCTTCTACTGGAACGATTGGGGTCTGAAGTGTTCCTTTTCGGGTTTTCGTCATATTATAACTCTACTCTGGTTTCACACTTGTCTTTGATTCCTACCACCGAGTAAACAGTGGTCGCCGGATCCATTACAAAAGAAAAGATGATTTAAAACATTTGGTAATTTCGATCTTTATTTCGGTGTACGGACAGGATTAGGAAAAATAAAAGGTGGAACTAAGACAGAAGGTTTTGAATATCTCAACAGAGCCAGTTATGTCCGATGATATAGTTTTCATAGTATCTGACCCACCGAATTTATTATTTGTAAATCAAGAGTGACAAGACCTCCGATCCTTCAGATTCTAGGTCCATAAAAGCCTAAGTCATAGACCACTTCTAAACGAAGGTCTAAACGTCTACCGATAGAAGAGTAACATACGGGTGTACTGAATTCTCCCACTCGAAGTTTTAGAAGGAGAAAAATACTGCTGTACAAGACCGAGTCTACCAATTCTCAGATGGACGTTACACTCTTTGGGTCCAATCTAGAGACCCAGTCCTTATAGGGGACCTCTTCCTTTACCGTTGGGTGAGGTCATAAGAACGGACTTTTTAGGTTACCTACCTCCTCTGACCGCCCGATGTCAGGTACCCCAACGTTTTTCGGTCTATCATGACTCACTAAAAGTTAGGATACTACCCCCGAGGTGGGTGTGCTAGAGTAATTTGGATTAATGGAGTGTTTCCGGGGTGGAAGATTATAGTATGGTAACCTTCAATCTCAAAGTTGTATGCTTAGTCCTCCTTCTCACCCCTGTGTTTGTACGTCAAGTATTGTTCCCGATACAAACCAAACCGAGAAAATTATAACAATCCCTTGAACTAAAACGACTTTTTAAGGATGGGAAAAATAATAAAAAAAAATTGGTGTTCATTTATATCACAACTTTAATTAAACTGATGACTAGGAAAACTCCAACTTCTACACTAATAATTAGTCAGAAGATACCACTTTGGTCTACCTACAAACTCTAGATAAATAAAAGTTTTTACATATCTAGTATTATGGATAGGAAGTCTCTACGACATTCGAACATTAAATATGTCATTACACGGACCGGGTAATAACCACTAATGACTAAGGTTTAACCCTTTCTTCATACAGTTCCGACATATAACAGTGGGACGAGTAAATTGAAGATACGTCTGATGTAGTACTCTTTGTGACCCGACCTCCCTAGTGTTCGACCTTAGTTCTAACGACCCTTATAGTTATTGGAGTCTATACGTCTACTGTGGTGGGAATACCGTCTTCCACTTCTTCTTGATTTTTAGGAGAACTACTTTCACTTTCTCCTCTCACTTTTTAAACGGAATTTCGAGTTGTAAGTCTTTTGTTTCTAGTACCGTAGACCAGGGTAGTGAAGTAACGTTTATCTTCCCCTTTGTTACCTTTGTCATTGTCTGAAATAAAAGAACCCGAGGTTTTAGTGACGTCTACCACTGACGTCGGTACTTTAATTTTCTACGAACGAGGAACCTTCTTTTCGATACTGGGTTGGATCTGTTGTAATATTTTTCGTCTCTGTAATTAAACGATTGTTTCCAGACAGATCGGTTTCGATACCAAAAAGTTCATCAGTACATACCTACACTCTCAACCTCATATTTCTTTCGACTCGTGTCTTCTTAACTACGAAAACTTGACACCACAACATCTTCTGAGAACTCTCAGGGACTCTGACGTTCCTCTAGGTTGGTCAGGTAGGATTTCCTCTAGTCAGGACCTACAACTAACCTTCATGACTACAATTTCGACTTTGAGGTTAGGAAACCGGTGGACTACGTTTCTCGACTGAGTAACCTTTTCTGGGACTACGACGCTTTCTAACTTCTGTCCTCCTCTTCCCCTTCTGTCTCCTACTCTACCAACCTACCGTAGTGACTGAACTACTTGTACTCAAACTCGTTTGAGGTCTTCAACCACTACCTGTCCCTTCGGACTATACAACGTCAGGTACCCAAGAGTTCCTCAACCTGTGCTGACTCACTAATTTGACTTGACTATTTATGATCACCTTACGGTAAACATGGAGACGTTAGATCCAGTTCAAAGAAGAACTCAGAATTACAAGAGTATATACTTTCGTTATAACTATTTAAGAAAGAATTATTTAGTAACACTCCTTAGAAAATTCTATACACTTTTATGTTCATTAAGACGTAGAGTTGTTAATTCCTACCATTTTTCTTGTAAGACCATTGCACAGTAGAGTAAAAAAAAGGTGAAATCGATAGTCTTAGAACTCACTTTAAATAGTGAACAGTCATTTTTTTTTTTACACGAGAAGTAAAGTCGTACATGAAATACTGAGTAAAGACCGAATTGTAAGGGTAGGGAGAAAAAAAGGAAGTTAGTAACGTGAAAAGTAAAGGTGATAGTATACTTAATACATATAGGAACTTTTTGTAAATTTTAATAAGGACCCATTTGTTTGGACATATGGATGAAAGAGTTAATGGTGTAATCAGTATCTGTCTATGTGAATCCAGAACTATAATGGGTAGGAGATTAATATAAAAAGTTTTATACAAACCGTTCAACAATTATAGAGAGTGGACTTTTATTTCAAGGTTTAAAAGTTTTCGACTCTTTTATAGACTGATTTGTCTTAGTTAAAGAATTGATACTCGGAAATACACAGTGGTACTTACTATATATGACATGAGACCTTACTACATGAGACCTTGTGTCTCCTGTAGTAAAGAGTCTTAATCAAAACGATTGAGTCTTAATTTATCTTTTTATTTTTTATTTTTTTGTGTCCCTAATGGGAGAGGGAGAGGGAGACTCAGGTTTTCAGGCAATATGTGTAGACACAGAAAAAACGACAGAACGTAAGATTGTACATATGATAGTACATTCTTAGCTTAGCGGTCAGATACAGACTGCGTCCTATGTCGTACGAACCCCGACCACGTACTCCTACTGGGTCTCTCTACAATACCCCTCCCTCCACCCTCCCCCCAAGTACAAACCCTTGCGTACATTCTTAATTTCTAAAATTTTAATTTTTTTTATTTTTTATTTTTATTTCATTTTTTTGTTTTGTTTTGTTTTGCGTCCCTAATTAACTCTCGTTAATTGGATGTGTCCAATGGACAAGAAAAGTTTCTTACGATACTCTACTCGTGACCTAGTGACACAGAACCCAAAACTGTCTTACATTTCGTCAGTGTGAGACGAATACTTTGTTTCAAACCGTGTCCCTTTCGTGGATACAGTTCGGTAGTGGAAAAGAAGTAGTTTAATATACGATCTAAAACTTCAGTGGTTTTCCTACCTATTCTATTCTTTCGTCTGTCATTATTCAGAAAATTCCTATACCTTTTGAATATAACGACCATCTTTCTATTTTAACATGTCGGAGAAACCTTTTATCGAACCATAAAGAAGTTTTTAATTTGTGTCTTAATTGTTTGTACGGTTGTTAAGATGAGGATCTATGTGTGAGGTTCTTTTACATACAGGGGTGATCTGGAATATACGTTTATAACTATCGTCTAAAGAATAGGTTTTTTCACCTTTTTGTGTTTAAAAGTAATTGACTACTAATGTATTTGTTTATACCATATCGGTATGTTACCTTATAATAAGCTGGTATTTTTCATGAATATGTACGACGTTACACCCACGTGGAATTTTGTAATGTGATTCACTTTCTTCAGTCGGTGGTTACTAGTGTATAACACTAGTGTGAAGTACAGTAAATGACGTTTCCAGATCTAATCCATGTAAATGTCTTTCTTTTTAATCTAGTTACCAACGGTCATGGACGACTTTCCCCTTACCCCTTATTTACGATTACCCATGTCCCAAACAAAACCCTAGTACTTTTACAAGACTTAAATCCACTACCAGTACCAAAGTGTTGAGAATCTTGACTTACTTTGTTTACTATTTAATATATGAAATTTTGTCACTAAAAATTTAACACGATTTATACGTATTTTACAAATGGGAGACTTGTGACATGTAAGTATCATTTATGAAAGTGTAATGACAAGTTGACAGTGACTTTGAAAGAAGTGGAACGTTTTGACTTTGAGATATAAGTAATTTGTTATTAGAGAGTAAGCAGGGAGAGAAACATTCGATGTTAAGATGAAATACTTAAGCTGATGAAATATCCAGGAGTATATTCATCTTAGTATGTTATGAACAGGAAAACACTGACCAATCAGTGAATTACAGAAGTTCCAACTTAAAATACTATATACCTAACATGAATGACAATAATTTTTGTATACACATTATATATATATATATACATATATATTAATCTCTAAGTCTTTTTCTTCACTGTTCTTTCCTCGTCTTAATATTGGGAATTCCTATTTTTTTCCATGTTGACTGTCTAAGTTTTTCGATTCTATTGGGTCAGGTTCTATTTGTCTGGTTTTTTGGATGGATCAGGGTAACCTCATTTGAAGACTCCTGGTTTCTACCCTTCTTTTGGATTCATCGGTAACCCCTTTTCTGTGTAATGGAAGTTTCATCGTTGTTCTGACTATTGACTGAAAATTTACCTTTATTATTGGTTGTTCCTATGAAATTGACTTCACCGTGAAATTTACGTCTCTCTTTTCGAAAACTCATAGAAAAATTTTTACTTTCATTTCCCTGAAGGGACTTTCAGGTCACCAATTCTTAGGTGGACCGTTACGTTCTCTGTACCTAAGTTAGGGACTAGGTCCTTCTAGGGTGTATGACAGCTCGTTGGTTCGGGTAAGTGGTGTTGATAACTCGAACACGGGATCTCGAGTACGAGGTGTTGCTCTTCGGTGTCGTTACTCTCCGGGTACGTGGTGTCGATCTCTCATGAGGGACAGGAGGCGTTGATCTCTTCCGGAGGTGGGTCGTTCCTTCTGGACCGTTCCGGTTTTATTTATTTATTTGTTAAGTTTTTTTTTTTAAATTTCTGTAAAAGTCTGTTTGTTTTGTTTTAAAAGTTATCGTACGGATATGATTTTGTGTGATTTGGTTTTTTTTTTTTTTACACTTAGGTGTCTTTCTTATTTTTACTAGGAACTATGTAACACAACGTTTTCCCTTACTTACTTGTGATCTTCGTTATTTATGCACTCATTGACTTTAATTATAACTGACAAGTTTTGTTGTTATAATTACAAAACACTATAAAATTTACATACGTGTCGTTTTACGTTCTCTTATTATTACGTCTTGTATCGTCTCCTTCTTGTCTGATTTTACAGTATGCAAAGTCCATCATTTAATCATTTTCATTATTAGACATAATGTTAATGTACCGATGTACGACATTAGAGATCCATTGGTCCTTTTCACTTCGCTTTCACTTCAGCGAGTCAGTACAGACTGAGAAACGTTGGGGTACCTGACATCGGATGGTGCGAGGAGAGAGACACCCCAAAAGGTCCGTCCTCATGATCTCACCTAACGGTAAAGGAAGAGGTCTCCTAGAACGGTTGGGTCTCCAACTTGGGTCTAGAAGGTATGACATCCGTCTGCGAAATGGTAGACTCGGTGGTCCCTTCAGTTGGTCCTTTTTCTTTTATGTTTATTATTATTTGTCTATTGATTGATATTGTATATTGATCGTTTAATTATCTACCTTTATATCTAATGTTCGAAAGACAATTAATTAGGTTTCCCTCTCCTTTATTATATATCTCTACTTGGTATTTACATCGAATTTTCATCATTCTACCATCTGTTTTTGGATTGCTCCATACATCCCTTAATGTAATTTACATTCGTACAAACGTAGTTCGTTCTATCTCTTATAGACAATAACTTACTATAATCTTCTTTTCTACGAGAACCCTAAAGTCTCATGACTCCCTTTAACCTCGTTAATCTCTGAGTTTCTCCTCCCCTCTATAACCCTTAGTTTCAGGTACCCCACCGTCCCTCAGTGGACTTGCCATTGTTTTCCATTAAACTCCATGACCACACACAGTCGTGAGTATTTACTAGTTAAGGAATTACACACGGTCCTAAGCGTTTATTCTTCCGAGTATACGTAGGTTTTCATAGTCCAGAGTTTAGTTGTAGTTTTTCATTACACACCGTTCCCAGAATAGACAGAAGTCAAGTCAAGTCGGGTCAAATCAACGAGTCAGTACAGGCTGAGAAACACTGGGGTACTTAGCGTCGTGCGGTCCGGAGGGACAGGTAGTGGTTGAGGACCTCAAGTGAGTTTGAGTACAGGTAACTCAGCCACTACGGTAGGTCGGTAGAGTAGGAGACAACAGGGGAAGAGGAGGACGGGAGTTAGGGAGGGTCGTAGTCTCAGAAAAGGTTACTCAGTTGAAAAGCGTACTCCACCGGTTTCATGACCTTAAAGTCGAACTCGTAGTAAGGAAGGTTTCTTTATGGTCCTGACTAGAAATCTTACCTGACCAACCTAGAGGAACGTCAGGTTCCCTGAGAGTTCTCAGAAGAGGTTGTGGTGTCAAGTTTTCGTAGTTAAGAAGCCGCGAGTCGAAAAAAGTGTCATGTTGAGAGTGTAGGTATGTACTGGTGACCCTTTTGGTAGCGGAACTGATCTACCTGGAAACAACCGTTTCATTACAGGGACGAAAACTTATACGATAGATCCAACCAGTATTGAAAGGAAGGTTCCTCATTCGCAGAAAATTAAAGTACCGATGTTAGTGGTAGATGTCACTAAAAACTCGGGGGTTTTTATTTCAGACTGTGACAAAGGTGACAAAGGGGTAGATAAACGGTACTTTACTACCTTGGTCTACGGTACTAGAATCAAAAGACTTACAACTTGAATTTCAGTTCAAAAAGTGAATACCAGTTAATATATTTACTAAAGAGAAACCATGAAGATATCATAATTACTAGTGAGAAAAATTATGAATCATAATGGTTTACAGTTATAGTTCATTTATATCAAAAGTGTTCAGTAAAGACATATACACATATATATAAACAATATATGATGTATATTGAATATTATTTATACAAAGGTTCATATATAATAGTATATATTATTTTCATATTCATTCATTCATACAAAAGCAACAAGTTGTTACGGGTTGAGAAACGTTGGGGTACCTGACGAGAGGTACGAATGGTCCGAGGAGACAGGTACTCTAAAAGGTCCGTTCCTATGACCTCACCCAACGAGAAAGGAAGAGGTCCCCTAGAAGGGTTGGGTCCCTAACTTGGGTCCAGAGGACGTAACGTCCGTCTAAAAAAATGGCTGACTCGATGTTCCATTCCGGTTTTTTTCATATCGAACAATTATAATACTTGGTTATATCATATTTTATAATATATATAATTATACATACAATATATAATATGTCTGACATAATTTATATGTCTGTTTGGAGTAAGATAACATGAAGTAAAATAACGTGAAACGTGTACATTACTAAAAAATGTTTTCTTCCGAACACTATTGGGACGGAACTCGGTCTGATATCCACAGTAAAAAGATTCTGGTAAACGTGCGAAGTACAGAAACACAATGTAAAACCATTTAGAATATTATAAAGTTTGGGAAGTGGTCGTTTTTTTACTCCTGAGTGACTTCCAAGTCTACTACCATCGTAAAACACTAATATTTTTAAGAAATTAATTCTATATATGAAAAATTCCTATATACGATGAAAAATAAATTATCTGTTATTATATCATATTTTATTGAAGACACACGTGACTCTTGGGTTTTTTTAAGTACTCTTAGTAAAATAACTCTATAAACGAAATAACACCACCAGACTACGATTTGGACGTCATATTTATTTCAAACGAGATTGTAGTATATAATCTTATATATTATATACATAATATAATATATACTATTATATAGTATAGATAAGGTATATTTTAATATACTATAGATAAAAGAATCCTCTACGGTGTCTAAACTAAGGAGCCAACCCTTCTAGGGGACCTCCTCCCGTACCGTTGGGTGAGGTCATAAGAACGGAACCTCTTAGGGTACCTGTCTCCTCGGACGGTCCGATGTTAGGTATCCCAGTGTATCTCATTCTGTACTGACTTCGTTGACTCGTACTCGTGTAATATACATAAATATATACCCCTCTTTATTTTATAAAAATGTTATATAACTAAGTATTATCGTTATTTGATTGAAAAATTATAATGGACGAAAAAGAGAAAATACTGTCAAAATATCTCTACATTAAATGTTTGGTATTTTAAGTGGAGAAATTTCACATGTTCAGTTACTAAAGAGTAAATCAATGTCTTAACACATTTGTTATAGCGATAGATTAAAAACTTGTACTAGTAGGGTGGGTTTTCCTTAAATACAGGTAATAGTCTTAGAAAAAAAAGAAAAATTTCTTTTGGAGACTTTCAAAATCATATTGGTGTAGTATTTTTTACTAAATGAAAAATAACTGTGTCATGAATGACACTAAAATTTTATACATCTCATACTACTTTGTGTGTCTTATTGAATACCAAACCCCCTTAAGTATTCTTAGGTGTCCTTAAGACTAAATAAAAAGAGTTTAGGACTTCTAAGTACAGACAGCCCTTAAACCTGTAGGATAGGAACTTATTTCTCTACCTCGTCTCGAAGGTCAACTGGGTACTACTTGTCTGTGGTACTCGTTCCCCTTTTGAAAGACAACTTGACAATTCTAAACACCAACGAACAATAGGTCAAATTGATTCGGGAGGACTAGTGACACTAGTATTTGGTACCAAATACCAAATACCAAAATATTTTGTATTTTTGTTATCGAGTTGATTGTTCTTACTTCCCTCCTATACTTCACCCTCCGTTAAAAGTGTTCGACTCTTTCCGTCTCTATCTTAAACAAATTTCTCCTTTAGCATCAACTTTTATTACGACGATTACGATTAAAAATTCAAAAAGTAGTAATAATTTTTTTTTGATAGTCAATTACTAAAAAGTATCATTCGTTGTCCTTGTTTACGATAGTTTCGAGTTCCCTTTTTCCAATTATCTTTCTATTATCGTATCCAGTGTTTTAGTTTCTCTTTTATTTTTGACCCTAGTCTTCCGATCAGTAATCTTTTCGAAACCCCCTGATCTATCGATCTAATTACTTGTTAAAGAACCCTCGAGACGGGAGTAACTTAGTCGAAAATCATAAAGAATGGAGTCACAATGAGGTGAATACTAAATTTATAGACCCTTTTATGTTACTAAACGTAAACGTTTTATTCGTAAATAGAGAAACGGTTCTAAACAATCCCGTAGAACTAACTAAGAGGATGAGCTCACCTATGTGACCCCGATCTGACAAGACGTTAAATGTTGTGATTGTGTTCCTTCTCAAATTTCTCATTTTCAAATGTCGAGATTGTTCTTTTCAGAAGTCATTCGTTTACGAAGTACCTTTTTTTAAGTTGTCTCCCTACCTATTTCTTTTGTACGATGTAAATATGTTACCTTATAATAAGTCAGTATTTTTCCTCACTTTAACTCAGTAGACAACTCTGTACATACCTAGATTTCTGAGAGAATGTTTACTTCGTTCAGTGTTTCTCTTTTTTTTTATAATAAATCATTACGTATACATATCTTAGATTTTTTTACTATATTACTTGAATAAATGGTCCGTATTTAAACTCCGTGTCTACATTTCTTGTTTACACATTTATGGTTTCCCCTTCGTTCCCCCTCACCCTACCTAACCCTCTAACCCTAACTGTTTATAATGATGATACCTATTTTCTCTATTGATTACTCTTGTCTGACATATCGTGTCCCTAGAGGTAAGTTACAAGACACTGGATTCCCCCTCCTTTAGGTTCCTTCTTCCCTATATACATATGTACACAAATTAAGTGAAACGACATACTGTCTTTGATTGTTTTTTACATTTCGTTGATATGGGGTTACCCTTTTTTTAGAGACAAGTTGTTTTGAAAGTGAAAGTAAAGTTAATTAAAAGAACTCCTTTATCAAAATCCCTTTTACAAATACACATCGTGCCAGAGTTAAAAATTTACATACATATGACCTCTTTAGATATGAGAAACACTCATTAGTCCTAGTTATAGTTATCACTATTTAACACAACCATCATACATAGAACTACACTACACTACACTACACTACTTTTATTGTGAAATTCGTATACCAGTAAGAGGGGTTTTGGGTATCGGGGTCAAATTAGTTCTCTTTTCGTCTGTTTAAAGTTATTTCCCTATACAATATTTTATGGACATGTCATAAAGAGTTTTGATAGTTCCAGTAATTCTGTTTCTTTCAGACTCTTTGACGGTATCGATTCTTCTAGTTTTCTAGTCTGTGGATTTTACACCAAAGGACCTACCCTAGGATTTTATGTTCTTTTTCCCCCCGTAATCCTTTTTTTCTGATTCCCTTACACTTATTTCAATTACCTGATAAAAAGGCATTTATATTTTTTTAGTAAGATTTGGAATTTCGAATAAAAATTTTCTCTGTAAAGTTCGTGAGATAACAAAATAGATATAAATCGATAACTTCTACAGACTTTTATTCAAGTGGTTGGATGAGATATGACTTTTATGAGTTTAGTAATAAAAATCGAGTATAAGAAGGAACTGGATGTGTGTGTGTGTGTGTTTATATGTGTAACATATAAGTACGTACACACACGGACAACGGTCTGTTTATAGAACTAGACCTGTACGAAGTCTAGAGTTGTATAGAGAACCATTCATTATTCAATTACTACGATACGTTACACAACATCCTCTTATGAAAGTTACAGTATAATATTAAATAAATTATTCACAGACACTTTTTCACTTTCACAATAAACAAGTCAGCACAGACTGAGAAACACTGGGGTACCTGACATCGGGTGGTCCGAGGAGACTGGTACCCTAAGAGGTCATCTCGTATGACCTCACCCAACGATAAGGGAAGAAGTTCCCTAAAAGGGTCCGGTTCCTCACTTGAGTCCACAGGACGTAATGTCCGTCTAAAAAGTAGTATAAAAAGGACTCGGTGGTCCTTTCGGATTATTTACGAATGTCCCACCGAAAATGTACCGTGAGAACATCTATGACATCTGAATAGACACTTCTTCTGTATGTGTACAGAACTATATTTTCAGACGTTAGATAACTCCCTTCGTCTGTACTCGTTTACAATTGTGATACTCGACACTTTCTTTGGTTTTAAACAAGAGTTGACATGGAATGTGGACAGAGGAAACGTCAAGAATGGTGTCTTAGAGGACATACGTGAATACATAAATAGTAAAGTCCATGTGACACGTGTATTTTTACAAACACCTTTATAGACAAAGGAAGAAATAAGTAAAGTAAACAACTTATTAATTGACGTCCTCTCCTGACGTGAACACCAACATAGTACAAATACTGTGACACCCGATTTACCAGTTCACTTTTCGTATGTCACTCAAAACTAAGGAAACTAAGATTGAAAACCGTGTTATAATTGAGTGAAACAGAGTTATTTTTTCTAGAAGTACTGGGTCTAGTAGTGCTACCACACTAGTGGTTGGATCTCGGTTTATATGACTTTACGTTTCAGTTCACCCGGAATCCTTCGTAGTGATGTTTGTTTCGATCACCTCCACTACCTTAAGGTCATCTCGATAAAGTAGAGGATTTTCTACTACGACACTTTCCCGACGTGAGTTATACTGTCGTTTAAACCTTTTGAGTCGTCACCGGTGTCCTGACTTATTCCAGTCAAAAGTAAGGTTAGGGGTTCTTTCCGTTACGGTTTCTTACAAGTTTGATGACGTGTTAACGTGAGTAGAGTGTGCGATCATTTCATTACGAGTTTTAAGAGGTTCGGTCCGAAGTTGTCATGGACTTGGTATTTGAAGGTCTACAAGTTCGACCTAAATCTTTTCCGTCTCCTTGATCTTTAGTTTAACGGTTGTAGGTGACCTAGTAACTTTTTCGTTCTTTAAGGTCTTTTTATACGTGAAGACGGAATAACTGATACGGTTTCGGAAACTGACGTACCTGGTGTTATTTGACACCTTTTAAGACCTTCTTTACCCTTATGGTCTGGTGGACTGGACGAAGAACTCTTTGGACATACGTCCAGTCCCTCGTTGTCAATCTTGACCTTTACTTTGTTATCTGACCAAGGTTTTTCCTTTTCCTCATGCAGTTCCGACATATAACAGTGGGACGAATAAATTAAATATACGTCTCATGTAGTACTCTTTGCGACCTGACCTACTTCGTATCGACCTTAGTACTAACGGTCCTCTTTATAGTTATTGGAGTCTATATGTCTACTGTGGTGGGAATACCGTCTTTCACTTCTTGATGTCTCGGAGAACTACTTTCACTTTCTCCTTTCACTTTTGCAACCGAAATTTGAGTGGTAAGTCTTTTGATTCTAATACCGTAGGCCAGGGTAGTAAAGTACCGTTTATCTACCCTTTTGTTACCTTTGTCACTGTAGGAAATAAAACCCCCCGAGGTTTTAGTGACGTCTACCACTCACGTCGGTACTTTAATTTTCTGTGAACGAGGAACCTTCTTTTCAATACTGGTTGGACCTATCGTATAATTTTTCGTCTCTGTAATGAAATGGTTGTTTCCAGGTAGATCAGTTTGGATACCAAAAAGGTCACCAGTACATACGTACACTCTCAACCTGATATTTCTTTCGACTCAAGACTTCTTGATTTCCAAAACTTAACACCACAACCTCTTGTGAGAACTCTTAGGGAACCTGACGTTCCTCTAGGTTGGTCAAGTAGGATTTCTTTAGTCAGGACTTACAAGTAACCTTCCTGACTACGACTTCGACTTTGGGGTCATGAAACCAGTGGACTAAACTTTGTGACTGAGTAAACTTTTCTGGGACTACGACCCTTTCTAACTTCCGTCCTCCTCTTCCCCTGTTGTCTCCTACTCTACCAACCTACCGTAGTGGTGAGTTACCCGTACTCAAACTCATTTGAGACCCTCAACCACTACTGTCCCTCCGGACAGCATGGCGTCAGGTACCCCAACGTTTCTCAGCTTGTGCTGACTCTCCGACTTGACTTAACTACTGAATCATTGACGAATACTGTCGATACCCCTGTTGGTAGGGACAAACGGTTCCTGAAAGGAGGTGAATCAAAGTTTTCAGGGTATAGGAACTTTTTAGAGTCAGAACCTATTTGGACCTACCACCCAGTGAGATCTTTTAATACCTCGTATAAATGTGGAAAAAGTAATTTTTATAGGAATTCTTACTTCACTAAGTCACCTAAACTAGTTATGAGTAGGACCTATCCTTTACCGTTGAGTAACGTCTTAAGAACAGACTCTTTAGGGTACCTATCTCCTATGACCGTCCGGTGTCAGGTACCCCAACGTTTGTCAACCTACGTCGAATCGTTGACTCGTGTGTGTGTAACAAATGGTACACGTAGAGTGAGGTCTGGAACGGAACAATTGGGAGTGTCGTCGGGATACTACTTTCATTCGTGTCTAATAATTCTGTACCTTGACCTAAAGTTAGGGTCCTAGCAGGTTTCGATTCTAATTCAAGAACCGGTGTCACAAATTTACGTCACTTTGTCATGTATTACAATGACTCAAAAAAGGGTTGAGAGTCTTTGAAGGTCTAGATGACGATTTAGTTGATTCGAAAAATCCACGAGGGAGGAAAATTTTTTATCATCTGAAACATTTACGTCTAGACGGAACTCTTTAATCGAAAGAGGCTTGTTTACACACACTTCGAAGAAGTCAAATCAACATGACTTTCAATTAGTTAAACCTCTTTTAGACTGGGAATAGAAGAACCTTCTAACAAACAAACAAACACATCGAATGTTAAGGGAACGGAGACACCTTATTAAGACCGACCTCAGTGAAAGAGGTTTGTAGACTAAATTTGTAAATATCAGGGAGTCTAAGGTACCCGAACCCACTCGAAAAGGTCTGTCCAATCGCTAAAGCTCAAACCGTTCGTGAAACCGAAAAGTCAGACAAACCTCACTTTTAGTTAAATGCGAGAAACGTTTGTACACTGTCGTATTTAGTCCGTTAACTCAAGTGAGAATTTTGTGTTATCCCCGAACAAAGTAAAACGACTCCTCTACCTGTCTTGTGAAAGATGCTCAAAGTTTGTATAGGGAACAGTATCGTACCGCTGAACTGTTCGTATGACAAGATGTCGAGAATTAAGTTATCTACTATTTTTGTCTTCACTCTCCCCAATCTAATAAACAGTTCCCGTCGTTCGTCCTTCCGTCCTTACTTCAGTCCGAGTCTTGAGTGTCCAAGATTTTGGTGACTGGTAAGACCCGACAATTTATGGAAAAACTTTGTGGGGACTATGAACTACGAGTGTAAACCATCGTAGGTAACAGGATTACCGAATTCTCTATTTCTTAGACGGACGTTACGTCCTCTACTTCCTCTGTGTCCAAACTGGGGTCCCACCTCCTCTCGAGGACCTCTTCCTTTACCGTTGGATGAAGTCATAAGAACGGACCTTTTAGGGTACCTGTCTCCTCCGACCATCCGATGCCAGGTACCACAGTGTTTCTCAACTTGTACTGACTCATGTGTGTGTCTATGTGTGTACATCTAACAGGATTGATCGGATAAGTATTTCAGAAGGGTAAGTCCATAGAAAATTAATTTCTACCAGATTTCTTTCACCTCGAAAGTTAGTTTTGAGGTTTTATCAACCCACGATATTTTGATTAAATTTTACCCTATTTCACCTTTTATTTACTCGACCAATGTTAATGTGATGAATCCAAAATTTACCGTTCATTAAGATCACTAATTCTTTGATAACTACATTACACCAAATTTTTTTTTTTCGTATCTCATTTTGTTTCGACTTTAACTCTAACCTAGTGAAAAGCGTAGACAGGACCCTTGTAATCATCCTCTAAAAAAACCCCCCCTCCCCCTATTCTACTTATTCAAAATAAATAAAAAAATTAATTAAATAAAATTAACCTCCAATTAATGAAATGTTATAACATCACCAAAAAACGGTATGTAACTGTACTTAGTCGGTACCCAAATGTACACAAGGGGTAGGATTTGGGGGAAGGGTGGAGGGAGGGGTAGGGTAGAGAGACCCAGTAGGGTCACGTGGTCGGGACTCGTGTGAGTACTTGGCCCTGACCGTTAGACAAAGTGTATACTATTATATATACGAAGTTACGATAAGAGAGTCTAGTAGGGTGGGAACGGAAGGGGGTGTCTCAGGTTTTCTGACAACTCGTATAAAACGACATTTTTTGATCTTTAGTGATTTTTAGGTTGTAAAAACATAAGAGATTGAAATAAACGTTTAAGAAATACAATAGAGAAACGAGTTATATATGTAAGACTTTATCAGACGATAATCGAAGAGTTACCTCTTCCGTTATCGTGGTGTTAGGTCATGAGAACGGACCTTTTAGGGCACCCTCCTCCTCGGACCATCCGACGTCAGGTACCCCAGCACTTCCCAGCCTGTTCTGACTCGCTGAAGTGAAAGTGAAAAGTGAAAGTACGTAACCTCTTCCTTTACCGTTGGGTGAGGTCACAAGAACGGACCTCTTAGGGTCCCTACCCCTTCGAACTACCCGACGGCAGACATCCCAGTGTGTCTCAGTCTGTGCTGACTTCACTGAATCGTCGTCGTCGTCGTCGTCGTCGTCGAAGAGTTATGAAACCTTTCTCTAATAAAACTGAAAGGGGGAGTCAAAGAATCGGATCAAAATAGTTTAATCCAGAACACAAAAAGTGTTAGCATCTGATGTAAAGACCATCTAAAATTACTAAATGGGGTTGGGGTTTGGAGTCCTTTTAGGATATTCAAAACACAAAATAAAAAAGAAAGACGAAACACAAAGTTTGACAGTCTTACGAGTTCTACGTCCTGACACTACACTCGAAAAGAAACCCCTTTTGATGAATTTTAAACTCGATTTCCTCTCTCGGTGAAATGGGCCTTTGTCTCAGAAGTCGACTTACACGTGTACATGCATAGAATTGACTATAACTTAGTGACACTGGTTTTACTTTTAGCAACTGGTCTCTCTCATTTAGGTTACAAATCCTGATGAGGTCACTGCCCGACACACGGCTGAGAGGACGATCAGGTTTGACAAAACTCTTTGACCGACTTAAGTAATGTCTTTTTAGTCAGTAACATACCGTCTATACAACACCACTGGGAATTATTAAATCATCTTTAGTTTATGTAAATGGATAAATAAAAATTAAAAAAGTTAAAACAATATGTTAAAATTGCAGATGAAAGGTAAATGTCAATAATGTTTTATAACTGGTATAAGGGGGACAATGTCTTGTGTAGGAACTCAGATAGACTATGGGTTCTCCAACAGGATGGATGGGGTGAAGTTATAACGAGGAGGGAGGGGGAGGGGTCATTAGTCACCGAACAAGAGACATCAACGCCTCAGACGAAGAAAAAGATAAAGTCCCAACCAAAAAAAACCAACGTAAAAAAATCTAAGGTGTATATTCACTATAGTATGTCGTAAAAAGAAAGTGACAGACTGAATAAAGTAATTCGTATTACGGGAGATTCAGGTAGGTACAACGACGTTGCCGTTTTAAAGTAATAAAGAATACTGATTCATCATTAAGTAACAAACACTCACACACACACATGTATATATATATATATATATATATATATATCCGAAAGGATCACCGAGTCTACCATTTCTTAGACGGACGTTACCCCCTTTGAACCCAAGATAGGGACCCAATCCTTCTAGGGGATCTCCTCCCGTACCATTGGGTGAATTCATAAGAACGGACCTCTTCGGGGTACCGGTCTCCTCGGACCGTCTGATATCAGGTACCGCAACGTTTCTCAGTCTGTACTGACTCGCTGATTCGTGTCGTAGAAGTATATATTAGAGATAGGTGAAGAGACAGTTACCTATAAATCCAGCGAAGGTATGGGACCGTAACATTTATTAGGAAGACATTTATGACCCGACGTACGTAGAAAGACTTAGTCACCAAATCAAAAATAAAACCCATATATGGGACCTAACCTTGAGGATTCAGTATACCATCGTAAAATTTGATTATAGTCCTCCGATGACTGTCTTCTTTGAAGTATTTCATGTTATCGTAAATCAAATCCTATCACAAAATAAAGGTGTAGAACCTGTGTAAGTCTGTGACCAGACAAACGTATAAGTAGAGGTAGTGGTGTGGGTCTAAGATCAGTGACTCTGAATGACCTTACTTGAGGTTTCGTATGTCCACGAAAACACTAAATTAGGTTCTCATTTGGAACTTATACTACCAACCCTTGTCAAATGTTTATAGAGGTACACAAAAGATTTGGATTCCAGGGTACCTCATCAAAGGTCTACATCACTAGTATCTACTTCAAATACAGTCGGGACTTTGAAAACTTCTGGTAAAGATATAAAATTCCATCGAAAAACGTAATATTAAGACAGAAGAGGTTCAAGTTCGGATCCTGAAGTAGAAAGACAGGGTTAACGTCCACTCTGTGTCGGTATATTAGATCCAGGGTTGTTATTCTACTTTGGTTCTACTACTGAAGGGATACCGTCTCCCTTGGGAATTCTTATTCCGGACACGTCGTAAGTAAAACGTCTGGACACATCTTTATATATTCCTACAGGGTCCACCACGATCACCATCTTTTGGGCGGACGGTTACGTCCTCTGTAATTCCTGTGCCTAAGGTAGGAACCCCACCCTTCTAGGGGGCCGTTGGGTAAGGTCATCAGAATGGGTCTCTTAGGGTACCTGTCTCCTCGGACCGACCGATGTCAGGTATCCCAACGTTTCTCAGTCTGTGCTGACTCACTGAGTCGTGCGTACATCTTCTTATACCGGGTCCTCGTGTCCTGTAACTCGATGGTCTACGTCGTCCCTGTCTCCCGGTTCTAATTGAAAGGTTCATAGATACGAGTAGAAGGGTCCCTTCCCCATGGGATACAGTCACTTTCACCGTAATACGGACGTTCGCAAGGTCACCATATAAACCTAAAAGAAGGACTACCTCTCGAAGACTCAGATTAACTAACCTGCAATCCGTCTAATACACTTGAGGTCTCATACTGAACTATTTAAACGAATCACAAATTTGATCGACCTTATCTAAGGTAACAAACGTTAATTCTTGTAAATGGTTACATCTTCTCGAAGGGTCCACCGAGTCACCATTTCTTAGGTGGAAGGTTACGTCCTCCGTGTCTTCTACACCTAAACTTGCGACCCAGTCCTTCTGGGGTCCTCCTCCTTTACTGTGGGGTGAGGTCATAAGAACGAACCTCTGAGGGTCCCTGTCTCTTCGGAACGTCAGGTACCTCAGCGTTTTCCAGCTTGTACTGTCTCGTGTGTGTGCACGCGGTTACGTCTTTGACCCTAGTCTTCACTAACATTCGTTATTTGGAAGTTCCTTTATCCTTAGACACCTAAATGACAATCCAACGTAACCAAAACGTTTGTTTTTTGTTCTTATTCAGTGAACAATTGTCACTTACCTCGACACCGTCGGGTGGTACTTTACACCGTTTTACTAGCTTTTTTGATAATGACATCAGTGGACCTTACTACACATGTACCTCCCTTTTCCTGGTATGGGATGTTGTGATAGTTTCGGTCCTCCGTACGATTCCGAAGTCTCAACCTTCTCAGAACTTTGACGTGATTTCTTATCTTCCCTCTTACTGATAGAGTCTGATGATTTGAGGTCCGAGTTCTACACTAGTCTGGTTCTCTTACGAGGTTTTATTTAGAAAACTGATTAGGTAACCCTTTTCTAATGGAAGATTGTAACAAAGAGAACTATAGTATTTCTATGACTGGTGATTACTATAGTATTTATTTGAGTAACTACAAGTATTATAAAGAGTGACAGTCGATGTTGGAACGTCATCCTTAATAAAAATTCTATGTACAGACGGAGTCAGATTGTTCTTGATTTTTTCAAATGTTTTAATCTGAAACGAAGTTCTAACGACAGAAGAAAGGAAAAAGGAATTTCAGATAAAAACGTCTTCCATCTGTACGTTTCAATAAAGAAGTAACTGTATTTTGAATTATTATTTTGTTCTCTTCTTTCGAAAATTAATTTATCCAAAGACGAAACCACCACGAAGGGTCCACTGTGTCACCATTTCTTAGATGGACGTTACATTCTCTGTGTTCTCTGTACCCAAACTAGGGACTCAACCCTTCCAAAGGACGTCATCCTTCACCATTGGGTGAGGTCATAAGAACGGACTTTTTAGAGTATCTGTCTCTTCGGACCACTCGATGTCAGGTACCCCGGTATTTCTCAGTCTGAGCTGACTCGTTGATTGGTGTGTGTGTGTGTGTGTGTGTGTGTGTGTGTGCGTGTCACGAGACCATTCCCGGCTTACCAGTTTGACAGAGGAAAATTTCTTTTATGAATATACTGGACTATCAAAGTTAACTGTTATACCTGGTTAATAACTGTAAAAAAAGATGTGTCGAAGAAAAGCTGAGAAGTTTACTTATAAAAATTTCGGGATTTACCAAAGAATGAAAACACAAAGACGAAACACAGAAATGAAAATTCCTCTTACAAAAATGGGAATTATTTATTATCTCAGTGAATAATCGTAAATTCTCCTTCTTACGGTTTTTCACCGTTACTAGATAATTAGACTTGGACTTCGGAATACCTCGAGAGTTCAAAGATATGATAAATATTTTATCAGATGTACTACATTAAAATGTAAGATAAATATAGTAATAAGAAATATGTTGTATTTGTATCTTGAGACACTACAATAATGTACAGTATTTACAGTAGTATTTAACAGAAATGTGTAGTATTTATAGAATCAAACACTGTAATAATGTGGAAGCCCACAGAGAAAGGTATAAATACCATTAATGTAGTTTCATAAATGATATTAATACAGTAAACTACTATAATGTCATTAATGAAGTTTTTTACTATCGGGTACTGATTACTTAATTTTATCGTACCTTTAAGTGTAATTTTTACTGTAATTTTATTACGATTCCTAGACTCTATTGGGTGTTCTTGTTCTTGTAAGTAATGACTCAAAAATTGGAGGTTTGAACCGAGATGTTCGAAAAGAGAACAACTTTTAAAATAGAAATAACTCCTGGTCCTTTATGAAACATTACCACACCATTGGTAGTTCTGTAAATTTTTTTTAACTTTGGATTAAGATTGTAATGAAAGTCGGTTAACAATTTCGGTTTTATATTGAATTTTTTATTGAATGATTGTTGGTGTCTTCTATTAAGTTTAGGAGGAGTTAGAGATAAGGTAAGTCCGGGAGAGTCAGATAATGGATATCATGTATTTTTGTCCGGATATTTTACGTTAAAACTATACATAAATATATGAGATCCATTGTCCTACCCACGTATAAGTGACTACTCCCTAAACAAAAACTCGACCTTAAATATAAGTATATAGTGTTTTGTATCTTGACCCTTTTGTCTCTTCAGTCATGTATATGAGAGACGGAGGTCTATCGAATGGATGATTGAATTGTTACCGACTTTTTACGGTGAGTTTAAACTCGGCAGAAGTACCTTTTTCTGGGAGGGTCGTAGGGTCCTTTCGGAAAAGACTCCAATGGAAACTAACAACAGTTCTTGTGTAAAGGTAGATGTCATACAGACGACGTATGCTTGTTCAAGACAAGACTCTCACGTAAACACCCAGGTTAGACAAGGATTTAAAACCGACTGGACCACCGAGTCTGTCATTTCTTAGACGAACGTCACGTCCTCTGGGTCCAAGTTAGGGACCCAACCATTCTAGGGGACCTCTTCCCTTACCGATGAGTGAAGTCGTAAGAACGGACCTCTTAAGGTACCTGTCTCCTCGGACCACCCGATGCAGGTACCTCAACGTTTCTTAACCTGTGGTGACTCGTTGATTGTGAAAAGTGAAAAGTTGTTTCAATCGGATCCATGGGTTGATTGTGTTATCCGATATATCATGACTTGACATTATCCAAATATAATTATATATTATTATGAAAAGTGTGTTTATTATGTATTTTTGTTTGTGTTTCTTATTTCTTTTGTAAAAATTAGAATGTCATGTCATGAAACTTATCATGTCATCATATCAGGGTGGTGTTGACTGTGAATTCCCGACCGTAACTCACTTGTCCGTTCTTCTCAATGACTGACCACCTCCCACTCCTCCACCCTCTATCATCGCGACTTCCTGGTAACCGTTATCCTCCGGTTCCCGGTCGACGTGAAAGTGAGGACGGACTCCAACTACCTTTCACATTCGGTAGAAGAAGTAAGTTTCTATTGACTTCTTCACACCAGTCCATTCTTTTACTCCTCGTCAGAAGACTACCTATTAGGTTATTCCTTACGAAAATTTTCGACGTTCGAATAATTTTAAACGTTTCGATACAAGCGATGAGAAAGGACTGTAAAAGATAGAATATATAATAGATATTACTCATGCACACGAATCAGCGAGTCAACACAAGAATACTTTACATCGGTCGACCCGAGGAGACAGGAACCCTAAAGGGTCCGTTCTTATTACCTCACCCGTCGGTAAGGGAAGAGGTCCCCTAGAAGGACTGGGTCCCTAGCTTAGACCCAGAGGACTTTACGTGCGTCTAAGAAATGGTCCCTATTTACCCTCCTCCTTTTGTACCATTCACATTCGACTCGGACTGACCTTCTCCCAATTGGATGTCTCATCACGTCATTCAAGGGATGTATGTTTGGAAGTTCAAAGATTGAATATTTCTACAAACATTTGAATATATCTATTATATATCCTATCTTACACCGTCCTTTCTCTTCACTTGTACCTAAACGTTTAAAATTATACGAACGTCAAAAATTTGTCTATACTGACTCTTTCACTGACGTCTAGGTTTGAATTTATTATTCCCTCGGTGGTCGCACAAACCTCCCTCTTGTACGTCCTTCTCTTCTAGACATTTTTCCTGAACTCCGTCGTCGGACAACAACGCAACCTTCCAGTTCCTTAGGACACACGAGGCCCTTGTTCCTTCCCTTAGTCTTTATCCTCTAACCAGTCATTCCACCTCTATCCTAAACGAAAACCTGGACACTTCATACTCGGGGAGTAACCGGTAGATTCATCCATACGTTTTATCCTTCGACCAATAAGTTCGGGTCTATACGTTTAAACCCTAAGTGGTCGTATTTCTACGATAAATTCCGGTTCTGTACCCTACTCTAACAAATCCCTCATCACGTTTACCTTACCTCTCCTCCCTATTCCGGTCACGGGACCCCTTGCAGTTACCATAACGAATCTTTCTTGTCCACCTCGGTGGTCTCTACTGACTTCTTTTAACCGGTCCGTTTTTTTTACTCTTCGTTATAAAACTACCTATTAGGTTACTTCTCAAACAAATTTGTCTCTCTTTGACTACCTATCACAGTTTATAAGGTCTTTCTGTTCACGGTGCTGCTAATTCCACCAGTAGGCTGTGTCATGATTTTACGTTGTAAGGGTGAGAGAGACTAGATCTGTAGACGTACGATTAATAGGTAGGAAACCTAGGGTTAAGTTCCAAGACGATTTCTTTTTATTATCACCCATATTTTTCGAAATATAAAGTGTTTCGGATATATATATTCAATGGTGTAACGTAAGAGTATCGTTTAAACGTATGTCGTCTGTTACTTTGGCTTTTCATCTTTCCAAATTTCCTGAGTACTTCAGAGTTTAGGTTCAGAAATTTGGATTTAAGTAGGTTATATCTGTGAAGTTTTGTACAGAGTAATTTCAAAGAGGATGAGAAGGGTAGAATAACGAGAGAGAGTCTAAAGGTTCCAGTCTCTAAGAATTTCACACCTGGTCACTGGGACCCCAGGGGTGTAGGATGTCTCCTGGTCACTACTTCAGTTTTGATAAAAGTATTAGTTTAACAACCGGAAAGAGAGACAGAAAAGTCCTAATCTTACACCTTAAAAGGTCTCCGAAGAACTGTACACCTTAGAGTTGTCTTACTTACGTATTCGTCACTCTTAGGTCGACTGGAGATATTTTGGTCTTTAATTTCTCTAAACTTTTTTTACAGTTTGTCACATTGAGAAGAATGAATCAAAAACAAAACGATTTACATCAAAATAAAGGAGTTTTATTTATAATGACAATCGTACTTTAATTAAAAATGGTATTTAAACTTAGATTTACTTACTTAAGAAATTTAAGAACGAAAATCAAAATTATACCTTTTATCGTCGTTTAACCAAATGTAAATTTCTTTTAGAAAAACCCAGGTATCATTAAAACTATTGGTGATAAATATCGTGAACTCAGGGAACGGATAGGTGAAACACAAGAAAATATATCAGCACCAATAAATAAAACCAAAGGAAATATAATAGAAATAAATAGGAAGGAGTTATTATCAGGAAGTATAACCTGAAGTATAAAATAAAAATAAAAACCACAGGAACTCTCATAAAGACGTACTCCCATCAATTCTTTAAAGATTTATTACGAATTACCAAAAAGTATCTAACCACCTAAAGGATTTATACAAAAGATCAATTAATAAAAAAGAAATTTTTCGTGAAAACCAACATTGAAGTGAACTTCTATTGAACTTCTCTCGAAGAAGAGAATCCTGAAGTTAATAAATTGTTTATAAATAACTCTTTACGATATGTCTTCCTAGGTTCCTTTTTTAGTTCCATCTACTATATATCAAAAGAGAAAGACCCTTAAATATTAGGTCATCCTTTCTCTTCACCCCTTCCGTTACCGCTGGGTGAGGTCACAAGAACGGACCTTTTAGGGTACCTACCTCCTCGGACCATCCGACGTCAGGTGCCCCAGCGATTCTCATCCTGTGCTGACTCGTTGAAGTGAAAGTGACAAGTGAAAGTACGTAACCTCTTCCTTTACCGTTGGGTGAGGTCACAAGAACGGACCTCTTAGGGTCCCTACCCCCTCGGACCACCCGACGGCAGATACCCCAACACGTCTCAGCCTGTGCTGACTTCACTGAATCGTCGTCGTCGTCGTCCTTTCTCTTCTGTCCCATAGAGTGGTATATATCATACCACTCTATTATATATAGAGTGTCATATAAAAACTAAGCTGGGTACATGGTACACACACACGTATGATTCAGTGAATACTCAGGTTGAGACACTGGGGTACTTGACATCGGAAGGTCCGAGGAGACAGGTATACTAAAAGTCCGTTCTTATGACCTCACCCAACAGTACGGGAAGAGGTCTCCTAGAAGGACTGGGTCCCTAACTTGGGTGTAGAGAGTACAGAGGACGTAACCGTCCACCCAAAAAATGGTGCCCGGTGGACTCTTCTGGTACATGGTACATGGGTCCATTAACACGTTGAGAAAGGGAGACTTTAAGACAAAAAGTTTTTGAACTATAAAACAAATAAAATTAAAGGGATAATAGGGATGTTTATACCACATCCCTATTATGTGAACAATCCGTCGATCGATCTCTACTCTCCACTCCTTACCACCTCCATCTCTGAGTCCTGGACACTTGATGGAATGGGGAGGGTCTGTTCCGACTTTATGTTGAACGCCAGTCAAATAGGAAATCTTCGTCCTTCCGTTTCCCTTGCCCTTTAAGGGATTCCGTACGTCCGTGTCAAACTCGGTTCACGATTAGCCTCGATTACGAGTCGAAGTAATGTAGTAGTAACAGTATATTAAATGTACACCAAAGTGGGACGGTGGTACCCGAATCGAATCACTTGAAACCTTTTGTTGTACATTGAGACCCCTTTTAGTACGTGTCATTTCCAAGTCAAGTCAAATCAAGTCAGTGAGTCAGTACAGGTCGAGACACACTGGGGTACCTGACTTTGTGAGGTCCTAAGGGACAGGTAGTCGTTGAGGGCCTCGAACACGAGTTTGAGTATAGGTAGCTCAGTCACCACGGTAGGTTGGCAGAGTAGGAGACAACAGGGGAAGAGGACCGAAGTTAGAACGGATCGTAGTCTCAGAAAAGGTTACTTAGTCAAGAAGTGTAGACCACCGGTTTCATGACCTCAAAGTCGAAGTCGTAGTCAGGAAGGTCACTTGTAAGTCCTGACTAAAGGAAATCCTACCTGACCAACCTAGAGGAACGTCAAGTTCCCTGAGAGTTCTCTGAAGAGGTTGTGGTGTCAAGTTTTGGTAGTCAAGAAGTCGTGAGTCGAAAGAAACATCAGGTTGAGAGTGTAGGCATACACTGATGACTGGTATCGAAAGAGAGATACCTTGAAACAGTCGTCTCATTACAGAGACGAAAAGTTATGTGACAGATCCAAATAGTATCGAAAAGAAGTGGTAGACGTCACTAAAACCTCGGGTTTTATTTATTCAGAGAATGACAAAAGTACAAAGGGGTAGATAAACGGTACTTCACTACCGTGGTCTCCGGTTCTAAGTCTTTTTTTTTGCAACTCAAAATTCGGTCGAAAAAGAGAGAAGAGAAAGTGTAAGTAGTTCTCCGAGAAATCAAAAAGAAACGAAAGACGGTATTTCCACCACAGTAGACGTATAGACTCCAATAACCATAAAGAGGGTCGTTAGAACTAAGGTCCAACACGAAGTTGGTCGGGTCGTAAAGAGTACTACATGAGACTTAAATTCAATTTATTCGTCCCACTGTGATATGTCGGAACTGTATGAGGAACGGACTAAACCTTGGTTAGGCCACAATGTACAAGGTCGTCACCGGAGTCCTGTCCTTTTCCAGTCAAAAGTAAGGTTAGGGCTTTTCCAGTCAAGTCAAGTCAAGTCAACGAGTCAGCACAGGCTGAGAACCGTTGAGACACTCAGCTTCGTGCGGTCCGGAGGGACAGGTAGTGGTTGAGGGCCTCGGATGGGTTTGAGTGCAACTAACTCAGCCACTACGGTAGGTCGGTAGAGTAGGAGACAGTAGGGGAAGAGGAGGACGGGGGTTAGGGAGGGTCGTAGTCCCAGAAAGGGTCACTTAGTTGAGAAGTGTACTCCACCGGTTTCATAACCTCAAAGTCGAAATCGTAGTCAAGAAGGTTCCTTATGGGTCCTAACTAGAGGGAATCCTACCTGACCAACCTGGTGGAAGGTCAGGTTCCCTGAGAGTTCTCAGAAGAGGTTGTGGAGTCAAGTTTTCGTAGTTAAGAAGTCACGAGTCGAAAGAAGTGTCAGGTTGAGAGTGTAGGTATGTACTGGTGACCTTTTTGGTATCGGAACTGATCTGCCTGGAAACAACCGTTTCATTACAGAGACGAAAAGTTATACGATAGATCCAACCAGTATTGAAAAGAAGGTTCCTCATTCGTAGAAAATTAAAGTACCGACGTTAGTGGTAGTCGTCACTAAAACCTCGGGAGTTTTTATTTCAGACTGTGACAAAGGTGACAAAGGGGTAGATAAAGGGTACCTCACTACCCTGACCCTACGGTACTAGAATCAAAAGACTTACAACTCGAAATTCGGTTGAAAAAGTGAGAAGAGAAAGTGAAAGTAGTTCTCCGAAAAGTCAAGGAGAAGTGAAAGACGGTAATCCCACCACAACAGACGTATAGACTCCAATAACTATAAAGAGGGCCGTTAGAACTAAGGTCGAACACGAAGAAGGTCAGGTCTAAAAGAGTATATTCAATTTATTCCTTCCACTGTTATATGTCGGAACTGCGTGAGGAAAGGGATAAACCTTGGTCAGACAACAAGGTACAGGTCAAGATTGATAACGAAGGACTGGACGTATATCCAAAGAGTTCTCCGTCCAGTCCACCAGACCGTAAGGGTAGAGAAAGTCTTAACAGGTGTCAAATAACACTAGCTGTGTCAGTTTCCGAAACCGTATCAGTTATTACGTCTTTATCTACAAAAAGACCTTGAGAGACCGAAAAAGGTACTAGGTCGCCTACAACCGTTAAACTAGAGACCAAGGAGACGGAAAAGATTTTGGTCGAACTTGTAGACCTTCAAGTGTCAAGTGCATAACGACTTCGGACCGAACCTCTTAAAACTCGTAATGAAATGATCGCACACTCTACTCACGTTAACACACCATCAAATTCGTAAGAAACCGTAACGGAAAGAAACCCTAACCTTACTTTTGACTGGAATAGGTCCGGACACCGGTGACGACTCAAAAGGTTTAGACGACTGTATAACTCACGTCGGGAAAGTGTCGTAGTAGAAAGTCCTAAACTTGATCGAGTTGACCTTAAGGTAGTGGAGATGATCGAAACAAACATCACTCCGAAAGATTCCGGGTGAACTGAATGGAATGGTCCTACAGACCGAGATCCATTCACTAGTGTGGTAGTACTAATAGACCAAGCACTTCTACAAAAAGCATGTCAAGAAGACACATAAGAACGGTGGAGAAGAATCACAGAAGACGAAGAGAATCCAGGTATGCTAAAGACGGGAAATAGTTCGGGTAGAAACGTACTTTATAAGGGAACCATAGAGATTAAAAGAACTCTAGAAATCAGAAAGGGTAAAACAACAAAAGGAGATAAAGAAACGTAACTAGTGACTCCTTCCGAAAGAATAGAGAGGAACGATAAGAAACCTTGTGACGTAAGTCTACAAATATAGAGAGGAAAAGAGGAGACGAAAAGTGAAGAGAAGAAAAGTATCGATAAACATTCCGGAGGAGTCTATCAGTAAAACGAAAAAACGTAAAGAAAAGGTACCCCTACCAGAACTAGGGACAGAGGATATGTTACAGTACTTGGAGACAGGTATCAAGTAGTCCGTGAGACAGATAGTCTAGAGACAGATAGTCTAGGGAACTTAAATAAAGAGTGAAAGTCACATATTAGTATTCCCTAAACTAAATCCAGTATGGACTTACCAGATCACCAAAAGGGATGAAAGAAGTTAAATGCAGACTTAAACCATTATTTCTCAAGTACTAGACTCGGTGTCAGTCGAGGACCAGAACAAAAACAACTGACATATCTCGAAGAGGTAGAAACCGACGTCTGTTATATTAGTCAGACTAAAACCACAACTGGTAGACCACTACAGGTACACATCTCAGAAGAGAACACGCCAACCTTCTCTCACAAACGATACTGGTCACACAAGAGAACCGTTTTGAGATAGTTGTAAACGGGACGAAGTAAGACGTAAGGTTCCGGTTTTAACGGACAATGAGGTCCACAAAGAACTGAAGGATGAAAACGTAAGGTCAGGGGATAGTACTTTTCCGGTAGAAAAATTCCACAATCCGGAATTTCCAGAACATCCAGAAGTATCTTGGTAAGTTGAAGTCGAAGAAATCACAATGACCAACCTCGTATCCGAACCTCATGGTACCATAACTTACCAAACGGACCTTTGTTGTCTCTAGTAAGACAGCTAGAACTCTAACGTGGGTTCATGACGTAAAGTCTGAGAAAACAACTGGTACTACCGATGAGGTAAAGAAGATTCCCTAAGGACGGGCGTCACCATCTGTATTACCAATAGACTCAATTTAAGTGGGTAAGGTCAGGTAAAAGCAAGCGACTAGGGATCTTACAACTGAAAGAGAGAACGGTAGAGGACAAGTTGGTGAAGGTTAAACGGAACTAAGCACCTGGACTGAAAGGTCCAAGGACACGTTATAACGAGAAATGTCGTAACCTGGAACGAAGATAGTGGTCAGTGTAGGTGTTGACCCATAACAAAAACGAAAGCGAGGTAGGGAAGGAAGAAAGACCTCAATAAAGAGGTGACTAGAGGACATCTTATGACCCGTGTATGGCTGGACCCCTCAAGGAGAATGTCATAGGATAGTAAAACGGAAAAGTATGATAAATACCTTAAGAGTTCCCTTCTTATGACTTCACCAAACGGTAAGGGAAGAGGTCACCTGGTGTAAGAAAGTCTGGAGAGGTGGTACTGGGTAGGTAGAGTCCACCGGGGTGTTCCTTACCGAATCAAAGTGACCCAATCTGCCCGACACCAGGTACACTAGTCTATCTGACCGATTAAAACACACTAATACCAAACTCATAAAGACGGGAGACTATGGGAGAACGTTGTGGATGGTAGAATGAACCCAAAGAGAATGGAACCTACACCCCATAGAGAAATGCCGACGAGGTCGTTTCACGTCGGTGAAACCTGTTTGCTATCGAGGAGTGTCGACGAGGAGGACTGGAACTTGCACCTCATCGAGGAGAGTCGATGGTGAGGAACCTGCACCCCAACGAGGAGAACCGGTTAGGGCTTCTTTCCGTTACGGTTTTTTACAAGTTTGATGGTGTGTTAACGTAAGTAAAGTGTGTGATCGTTTCATTATGAGTTTTAAGATGTCCGGTCCGAAGTTGTCATACACTTAGAACTTAAGGATCTACAAGTTCGACCTAAATCTTTTCCGTCTCCTTGGTTTCCAGTTTAACAGTCGTAGGTGACCTAGTACCTTTTTCGTTCTCTCAAGGTTTTTTAGCAGATGAAGACGAAATAACTGATGTCGTTTCGGAAACTGACACACCTAGTGTTGTTTGACACCTTTTGAGAAGTTCTCTACCCTTATGGTCTGGTAGAATGGACGGAGGACTCTTTAGACATACGTCCAGTTCTTCGTTGTCAATCTTGGCCTGTACCTTGTTGTCTGACCAAAGTTTAGTCCTTTCCACATGTAGTTCGACATATGACGTGTCATATTAGGCAGTGAGTTTATTACTTTGGACTAGATTTGGGTTGGGGATAGGAATCTGAGTTTCGGGAATATTTGTGTGAAGGGGACATAGCGACCTGACGAAAATGAGGGGTCTCTAATCAGGTGGGAGGGATACGGGCACATAGGTCGAACTTTTATGAACGAAACTCGAATTTGGAGTTCACTATCAGACGGTAAGAAACGAAGAATAGTGTACCTGGTTCTAACGACCAGAAATAGGAATGGAGGAACGAACTTTCTGACTGTATTGAAATCGGTTGGACCATTGTTCCGGTCGTAAAGACTGGCTCTGAAGTAGTTCTGAAGATTGTAGTGGATTGACTCTTTCCTGACAGACGGTCTACCCAGTCAGTCAGTGCGTCGACATAAACCGAGAAACACTGGGTACCTGGTATCGGGTGGTCCGAGGAGACAGGTGTCGTAAAGGGTCCGTTCTTATGACCTCACCCATCGGTAAGATAAGAGGTCTTAGAGAAGGGGTTGGTCCCTAACTTGGGTCCAAAGGACATGATGTCCGTCTCAGAAATGGTAAACTTAGTGGTCCGGGAGATATTAAACAGTTCTTTCTATAAAAGACAATACCAGGGTGAACTACACACCTAATTTACAGTACCTTAGGAGTATAAACCTGATATACAACTTTTCTTTCACGGATTATTCCCCCTTAAACTATGAGACAGATGGTCTAAGAAAGACGTGTTAAGTATGGTTCTAGGATACGTTAAACGGTGTACCTAAATATATGTCCTACACTCAAGTTTCTAATATTTCAATAGTAATGTCATTGTGAACTAAGTGGTTAATTAATCGACTTTGTCTAATCGACCTATTAGTACTGACATTCATTCAATTATTAATGACATTCTAATCAACCTATTAGTAACGACATTCATTCAATTATAAAAAGAGAAGGGTAAAAACCCTCTTTCTTTTTTATGTCTTTAAGTTAGTGGACAATTTCACTTGTTTTTTCGAGTACATATTTCTACCAGATCAAGAAAGATAGTAGGTTTGTTTCTAAGTAATAATACTAAAAAATAATACAATAACTCTATCGACGAATAGATATACCTTTTTAATCATTCTGAACTTTCACTTCACTTTCACTTTCACTTTCACAATCAACGAGTCAACACAGGTCAAGAAACGTTTGTGTACCTGACATCAGGTGGACCGAGGAAACTACACCTTAAGAGGTTCGTTCTTATGACCTCACCCAACGGTACGGTAAGAGGTCCCTAGAAGGACTGGGTCCCCCAGTTTGGACTCAGAGGACGTAACGTCCTTCTAAGAAATGGAAGACTCGGTGGTCCTTTCGGATCATTTCTGAACTTTGATTTCGTTTTTAGTTTTGTTTAAAATTTTTTTTGTTTTTTGTGGAATAGTCCTTTAGATAAAGCAGAGTTGTTTTGTGAGATAGGAAACGATATTAAAATCACAGAACAATAATATATGATAATACACTGACAACACTCACTTTGTTATGAATATTATCGTAAAAGATCAAACCTCAATTGTTTTGTCCTCTTTTTACGTTGTTTAAAAATAATAAGAACAAAGACGGAGAGAGTCTACTTCCTTTTTTTCCTCTTTCAAAACGTTTTTGTACTAAACCAAGTCATAGATTCACAAATTAAAACCGGTACAAAAGGTTTAATAAATGGAATTACGACGAGGTACCGAAGTTCAGACAAAGACGTAATTACGACGTAAACATTGGTATAGAACCATCCTCACAATCGAACTTTCCTAATCTTCATTCTATACCTTAGACCAGGGGAATCCAGTAAACAAACATAGGTCGACTTCAGTCGTCACCGATTTTAAGTAATGGTAGACCGTCAAAAAGGTACCGGAGACACTGTCTTGGACACCAAGATCGGATCATGTATGATCTGTCTACAGACCCAGTATTTTTAGTGTTGCTAAGAACCGTAACACAGTGGGGGAACAACTGTCATGGTAGTGTGTCCGCTCTCTAGCTTCACCTTATTTCTTACTCGACAGAAGTAGGGTAGGTCACCAGGTAACCGTTTGTCTATGAGTCTGGAATACATAAGACACACCCCCTTATTACGAGAACCGATATCAGTTTCCCTTACCTTTATTACGATTACCCATGTCGTAGAGCGTCGTGTTGTACTAGTCCATAAGACTAAATAGAGGAACGTGGTCATGTTTTAATCTATTTGACCAATTCGAAAGTTTATAAAGGAAAAGTTACCGTTCGCTACAAAGTACATGAGTACAACAGAATTCCGAAGGGTCAATAACCTACTTCACACCTATCACTCCATGTAGACATTTGAACTCTCTCGGGTACGTGTAACTTACAGAAATGTTCAGTCATGACATTCGGGGGGAATGGATGTCTAAGGTATAGGTTCCTCAGTTGGTTCCTTCGAGTCCGACACAACAACAATAAGTCAACGATTTAACACAGGCTGAGAGACGCTGGGACACCTGACGTCGTTCGGTTCGAGGAGACAAGTGGTAGAGGGTCTCAAACGAGTTTAAGTGCATGCAACTCAGTCTCTACAACAGATTAACAGAGTAGGAGACGGTAGAGGAAGAAGAAAACGGAAGTCAGAAAGGGTCGTAGTCCCAGAAAAGGTTACTTAACCGAGAAACGTAGACCACCGGTTTTATACCCTCGATGTCAAAGTCGTAGTCAGGGAGGTCACTCAAAACCCCCAACTAAAGGAAATCGTCTTTGACGTCAGGCTTCCGGAGAGTTCACAGAAGGGATCGTGGTCTCAAGCTTTCGTAGTTATGAAGTTGAGATTCTGAAGAAATACCAGGTTGAGTGTAGGTATGTACTGATGACCTTCTTAGAATGAAACTGATATACCTGTAAACAGTCGTTTCACTACAGAGACGAAAAATCATACGACAGATCCAAACAGTATCTAAAGGAAGGTTCCTCGTTCGTAGAAAATTAAAGTGCCGACGTCAGTGGTAGGTGTAACTAAAACCACGAGTTCCTTTGTTTAGATGGTGGCAAAGGTATAACGGGGTAGATAGACGGTACTTCACTACTCGGGTCTACGGAAACAAAAAAAAAAAAAAAAAAAACTTACAACTCAAAATCCGGTTGAAAAAGTGAGAGGAGAAAGTGGAAGTAGTTCTCCGTGAAATCAAGGAGAAGGAAAGACGGTAATTCCGTAATCAATAGATAAAATAAACATAATCACATATATGCAGTTAAGGTTAGAGGATTAAGTAGGGTGGGGAAAGAAGAGGGGAACTGTAGGTTCCAACAAGAGATGTAGACATAGAGATAGACAAAACATTTATTCAAATAGACATAGTAAAAAGATCTAAGGTGTATGATCGTTATAATATGTTATTAAAAGAGAAAGACTGATTGAAGTGTGACATACTGTTAGAGATTCAGATACGTACAGAAACTTTTACCGTAATAAAGTAAGAAGAAAAGAATACCGATGATCGTGGAGAAGAACTATTCTCATAAGAAAAGTTAAATTAACAGAACTATAGAAATATTTTTAACGTACTCACTATTCAACGAAGTCAGTAGAGACTAAGATACACTGGGATACTTGATTCTCGGGTGGTCTGAGGAGACAGGTATCCTAAGAGGTCCACCCTTATGACTTTACACAACGGTACGGGAGGAGGTCTCTTAGAAGGACTGGGACCCTAACTTGGGTTGAGAGGACACCGAGGACAGAACGTCCGTCTAAGAAATGGTGGCTCGGTGGTCGCTCAAGTGTCATTTATATTTCCAAATATAGACCTGATAGTTAAGATGAGATAACTAGACACAAGTAGGAATACGTTTATAGTATGACAGAACTAAGGACATCGAAACATAATTTAAAATTTTAACCTTTCAAACTCAGGAGGATAAAAGAAATATAAAGTTCTAACAAAATTAAAACCAGGGAACTTATCGTCGTATTTTAAATTCTAGTCAAACATTAAAAAAACGTCTCTTAACTCTAACTTTTGGTACTGTCCTCCGCTATCACCATTTCTTAGGTGGAGGGTTACGTCCCCTGCATTTTCTGTGTCCAACCTAGGGACCCAGACCTTCTCGGGGACCTCCTCCTTTACCGTTGGGTGAGGTCATATGAAACGACCTCTTAGGGTACCTGGCTTCTCGAACTACCCAATACCAGGGATCCCAGTGTTTCACTACTTCTCGCGACTTTACTGAATCGTGTGTACATACTTTCTTTTTTTCTTTTTTAACTCTGTTTATTCTCCTAGACATAAACCTTAATTACAACAAGTGTGATAGACATCTGTACCAACTATATGTGTTTACTTTCTTCTCACTTAACAGTGGAAAGACAACTACGAAAAGTAACTCTACTATTATAAGGTTAACTTCATATTTAACTATTTAAACAGATTTAGAGTTCCGATAGTCAAAACAGTAGTTAAGTCAATGCAGTGATTCAAGACAATCTGAGAAACTCTGGGATACCTAACGTCGTGTGATCCGAAGGTACGGGTAGTGGTTGAGGGTCTCGAAAGAGTCTGTATACAGGTAGTTCAGTCACTACGGTAGGTTGTTAGAGTAGGAGTTAACAAGGGAAAAGGGAGACGGAAGTTAGTAAGGGTCGTAGTCCCAGAAAAGGTCACTCAGTTAAGAAACGTAGACCACCGGTTTCATAACCTCAAAGTCGAAGTCGTAATCAGGAAGGTTACTTATAATTCCTGACTATAGGAAATCCTACCTGAGCAACCTAGAGGAACGTCAACCTCCCTGAGAGTTCTCAGAAGAGGTTGTGGTGTCAAGTTTTCGTAGTTAACAAACCACGAGTCGAAAGGAATATCAGGTTGAGAGTGTAGGTATGCATTGATGACCTTTTTGGTATCGAAACTGATCTACCTGGAAACAACTTTTCATTACAGAAACGAAAAATTATACGATAGATTCAACCAGTATCGAAAAGAAGGTTCATCGTTCGTAGAAAATTAAAGTACCGACATCAGTGGTGGACGTCACTAAAACCTCGGGTTCTTATATTTCAGACAATGACAAAGGTAGTAAAGGGGTAGATAAAAGGTACTACACTATCCTGGTCTACGATACTAGAAGCAGAAAACTTACAACTCAAAATTCGGTTGAAAAAGTGAGAGGAGAAAGTGAAAGTAGTTCTCCGAGAAATCAAGGAGAAGCGAAAGACGGTATTCCCAATACAGTAGACGTAAAGACTCCAATAACACAAAATAGTATCCTATATTAAATATATTCCATACGTTTTAGTGTTCGTCATGTTCTCTATTTTATTAAATTTCACCATTATAGTGTACAGTCTTATTTTTGATAAAGAACACCCGGAATTGTTACAAGGATCATACTAATTAATCTTTCTGTACCTTAGTCTGGACAGATGGTACAAATTCTGGTCGATAAATTTCGTGAGAATACATTAGAAAATAAAGTAATATAAGTCACTATATTAATCTTCCGTTTGTTGAACAAAGATTTTTAGTATTCATCTACGTAAAACATAGGTCTTCAAAACTGTCGATAATGACGTCGAACGGACACTAAAAAGGAAAGTCAAAGATTAAACAACATGTTAGAGGTAGAAACTCAATCCAAACATTTGTCGTATAGACAGAAAGTAGAACTTAGGAGTTACGGATTAGGTCATGAGGCACTTTCGTCCACTAGTTATTTACGAAGAACTTATTCACTTACTTTGAATTCCGTAAGGAAATTCATTCTATACACTCGCCAACCCACGGCATTTAAAGTAAACTTGATCGATTCCATTTTACTTGTCGATTTATATTCGATCCAATTGATTCCTTCTCCTAGTATCGAAGTGAGTAAGAGTCGAGAGAACGATATGTAAAGTCTCTTTTTCCTACTTTACCGTTCCCTACTCGCCGTTCTTACTGTATCTTGTCAATGAGACGTAAATCAGTTTACAAAAGATAACGTGTATAATCGTCAACAGTAAGGAAGGAATAAAGTTAAAGGGCTGACATTATTCCGATGTTTTACACGTTAGAACGGTAAGTCTACTCCGGCTCAAAGAGATAAGTATATTAGTGTTGGGTTCAATAGTACTTAATTCAGTATACGGTAAGTCTTTATACTACAAGGGTAAATACTTTCTTAATTATACACGTCAATGAAACGGAAATTGTTTAATAATCATCCGTCCCATACTTTACGTAACCCTTCTTTATGAATTGTCTACTACGACACTGTTACACGATAATTCGTACAATGACATTACAGTTATAATAATTCGGATACATGGGTCGATTAGGTACTTATATTTAATGAAAACATAGTCAGTGTGAAATAATAAATAATCCTAGTCACATTATCGATACTGATAAGGTACCTCCGTTTGATTCCCGTACAGAGGTAGTTTTGACCTCGGATCTCTTGGCAACGTAGGTCTAGAATAGATTGCCACGTAGGGAATCCGTGATAAAGAGGTCTGAGAAAACAACTTAGTCTACACTGATTTTCTACACTAACAAAAAGTCACGGTTAGTTCTATCGGTACTATTGATAAGGGTATTAAACAATTCAGTATGGTCGATGGACCGTGACATCGGTTCATAAAGGTATATAACGGCATTTAATAGAGGGTCAAAGACATTCCATAGTAGGGGTTTACGTCCTCCTTTTTTATACTGATTGTCTCTCATCTTTCATGGGTCAGATTTCTCTGTATCGAAGTCACGTTTTAGAACCCAGGTCTGAGTCAACAGAAACAATGGCTAACATCTAAAAATGCATCCTGACTCAATACCTTATTCGGTACCTGTATACCTTATTAACCTTTTAAACCTTATTGAGTAAACTCAAGTGACGGTCGACTACTATGACAAAAAAGGGGGAATCGAAGAGAGAAACGTTTTGTCTCTACTGTGAAATAATATTTTTAGCAACACACGGTATTCACATTTTAATAAAATTTTCCAAAGGGTGTTTTAGTGACGATAAAGATTTCATGTTAACCTGTAAACCAAAATAATAGGGGTAATCTTTTCAGATCACATTACGTGCTCTAATACAGGAATAAAAGTCGGGAAGAAGATGGGTCAGATTACATATCAAAACTCTAAAGCCCTAGTAAGAAGTATATCCAACAGAAGATAAAGGGTCATAATCAAAATAGTCATTAAAAGGGGCGAAAATCCAGAAAACCTATTAATTTATTTATACATATACACAAGTGTATTTTGAAAGGAGAACAAAAGTACGGGAAGTTTTAGACTTCCTTCCATCTTTCGTACCCCAATCTCCTCTCTCTCGTAAACAACTCTACTCCCTCTTTTCCGGGGTCACAGACGCCGAGGTAAACAGAAGACATAAGACGATTTATGTTTGTTGTCTGTAACGTTGAGTTTGACTGGAAAGGAGTCTTTATACGGATCTCGGACAATATGTCTCACTTCATTCAGTCTTTCTCTTTTTGTTTATAGTATATAATTGTACATATGTACCTTAGATCTTTTTCCTATGACTACTTGTATAAACGTCCCGTCCCTATGTCCGTGTCTGTATCCCTTGTCTGAACACCTGTGTCGTCCCCTTCTTTTCCCACTTTCCGTAGTTCTCGCATCGTGACTTTGTATATATAATAGCATACATTTTATCTGTCGATCACCCTTCAACGTCATATTGTCCCTCGAGTCGGACTACGAGACACTGTTGGATCTCCCCACCCTACCCCACCCCCTGTCCTCCCTCCAAGTTCTCCCTTCCCTGTATACATATAAATGTCGACTGAGTACAACAACTCACCGTCTTTGGTTGTGTTATGACATTTTGTTAATAGGAGGTTAATCTTTATCTAAATTTTTTTTATGTGGTACATCCCTTGAGATGAGTCACGAGACGTCACTGGATTTACCCTTCCTTTAGATTTTTTCTCCCCTATATACATATATATATTCACTGAATGAAATGACATGTCAACTTTGATTGTGTTGTGACATTTCGTTGATATGAGGTTTTTTTTAAAAAAAATTTACGGTAGAAGGACTGTCATGAGGTAGATTATGAGTAATCGTCAATGTGTATAGGGTTTGTGGTCGTCTCAGGAAATTATAAATCTAAGTAAAAATGTCGAGGGTTCTTGTTCTACGTTCGACGTTCAAAGAACCTTTCCTACAATTCAGTTGTCGACCGGTAAAGAGAGAAGAAAGAGTACCTCTAGACACAAAAAGTGTACTAAGACGAGTTTTTACTTTGACCCCTTACTTGAACACTGTGATACGGTATCTGCCGATTTTAGCTGACATACGAGAACGGGACAGAGGAGGAAGGTAAAGTTAAATAAAAATAAAAGCATCGGGTCGAGAAATGAATAAACTTCCATTTTTGGTCTCCTACCTTGGACACAGAACTAGACCCTTCCAGGCATTTTCGAGGTATCTCCTCCACTGTTAATCTTGACTTAAAAAGTAAACTTCCACACACAAACGAAATAGTTATCCTACCTGTCTGTTCGTTCATGGAGTCCGACACGAAAACCTCACTACGTTTTCCTCTTAGAGGAAACGAATTAAGATTAATTGGTGTAACAAAAAACAACAACAAATTAGAGATTCAGCTCAGACTGAGAAAAGTCTGAGACACCTGACATCGGGCGGTGAGAAGACAGGTACCCTAAAGGATTCATTCTTATGTCCTCACCCAACGGTAAAGAAAGAGGTCCCTTAGAAGGACTAGGTCCCTAGTTTGGATATAGAGATCGTAACTATCCGTACGAGACATGGTGACTCGGTGGTCCCTTCGTGGTCAATTCGTCTAATACCAACGTATCAGTTAAGTCAAGTCAAGTCAAGTCAAGTCAGGGATTCAGTACAGACTCAGAAACGCTGGGGTACTTAGAGTCGTGCGGTCCGGAGGGACAGGTAGTGGTTGAGGCCTCAAGTGAGTTTGAGTGCAGGTAGCTTAGTCACTACGGTAGCTCGGTAGAGTAGGAGACAGCAGGGGAAAATAAGGACGGGAGTTAGGGAGGGTCGTAGTCTCAGAAAAGGTTACTTAGTTTAGAAGTGTACTCCACCGGTTTCATGACCTCAAAGTCAAAATCGTAGTAAGGAAGGTTTCTTGTGGGTCCTGACTAGAAATCTTACCTGACTATCCTAGAGGAACATCAGGTTTCCTGAGAGTTCTCAGAAGAGGTTGTGGTGTCAAGTTTTCGTAGTTAAGAAGCCACGAGTCGAAAGAAGTGTCAGGTTGAGAACGAAGGTATGTACTGGTGACCTTTTTGGTATCGGAACTGATTTGCCTGAAAACAACCGTTTCATTACAGAGACGAAAAACTATACGATACATCCAACCAGTTTTGAAAAGAAGGTTTCTCATTCGGAGAAAATTAAAGTACCGACGTCAGTGGTAAACGTGACTAAAACCTCGGGTCTTTTTATTTCAGACTGTGACAAAGGGGACAAAGGGGTAGTTAAAAGGTACTTTACTACCCTGGTCTACGATACTAGAAGCAAAAGACTTACAACTCGAAATTCGGTTGAAAAAGTGAGAGGAGAAAGTAGTTCTCCCAAAAATCAAGGAGAAGTGAAAGACGGTATTCCCACCACAGTAGACGTATAGACTCTAATAACTATAAAGAGGGCCGTTAGAACTAAGGTCGAACACGAAGAAAGTCGGGTCGCAAAGAGTACTACATGAGACGTATATTCAATTTATTCGTCCCACTGTTATATGTCGGAACCATATGAGGAAAGGGATAAACCTTGGTCAGACAACAAAGTACAGGTCAAGATTGACAACGAAGGACTGGACGTATGTCCAAAGAGTTCTCCGTCCAGTCCACCAGACCATAAAGGTAGAAAAAGTCTTAACAGGTGTCAAATAACACTAGGTGTGTCAGTTTCCGAAACCGTATCAGTTATTACGTCTTTATCTACAAAAAGACTTTGAGAGAGAACGAAAAAGTTACTAAGTCGCCTACAACCGTTAAACTAGAAACCAAGGAGACGAAAGGATTTTGGTCGAACTTATAGACCTTTCAAGTGCCAAGTACATAACGACTTTAGACCGAACCTCTTAAAACTCGTAATGAAGTGATCTCTAATGACTCTAACGGACAATGAGGTCCACAAAGAACTGAAGGATGAAAACGTAAGGTCAGGGGATATTACTTTTCCTGTAGAAAACCCCCACAATCTAGATTTTCCAGAACATCCAGAAGTATCTTGGTAAGTTGAAGTCGAAGAAGTCACAATGACCAACCCCGTATCTGAACCTAATGACACTATAACTTACTAAACGGAACCTTTGTTTGTCTCTAGTAAGACAACAAAAACTCAAACGTAGGTTCATGACGTAAAACCTGTGTAAACAACTGGTACTACCGATGAGGTAAAGAAGATTCCCTAAGGACGGGTATCATCATCTATATTACCGGTAGACTCAATTTAAGTGGGTAAGGACAGGTAAAATCAAGCGACTAAGGATCTTACAGTTGCAAGTGAGAACGGTAGACGAGAAATTGGTGAAGGTTAAACGGAACTAAGTACCTGGATTGTAAGGTCCAAGGACACGTTATAACGAGAAATGTCGTAGTCTGGAACGAAGATAGTGGTCAGTGTAGGTGTTGACACATAACAAAAACGAAACCGAGGTAGGGAAGTAAGAAAGACCTCAATAAAGAGGTGACTAGAGGTCATCGTATAACCCGTGGAGGACTGGACCCCTCAAGGAACAAGTCGTAAGATAGTAAAACGGAAAAGTATGACAAATACCCCAACGAATTATCGTCAACGATTTTGGGTGACAAAGACAAAATGTCAATAAGTAAATCTAGTCCAGGAATAATCCCACGCAATGGATACAAAAATTCTTCTTTTTTTAAGAACATCTTACAACTATAGGGAGAACGTCCCAATTTTAAAGTTAGTCTAAAATTAGCTAGACTACGGGTTTAATTGGAGTTAATCCCGTAGTAGTAACAGTTCTAACATTATAGCAATTAACGACTCGACTTACAAATAGTGAAAGTCGTCACTTTTTTTATCACAATTTCACTTATCTCACTTTATCAACCTATACTTAAATGTAAATGAACTTTATACGTATTAAAATTCTTAAACTAAAAAAATAATGTAATAGAAATAATGTTTCTACTTCCCGAAGGGTCCACCACGATCACAATTTCTTGTACGGACGATTACGTCCTCTGTATTCTCTACGTCCAAGTCAGAGACCCAACCCTTCTAGGGGACATCGTCCCGTACCATTGTGTCAGGTCATAAGAACGGACCTCCTAGTGTACCATCTCCTCGGACCACCCGATATCAGGTACCCTAACGTCTGAACCTGTGTTGACTTTACTAAATCGTGTGTGTGTGTGTGTCTAATCTTTTGAACCAAAACACGTTGTAAATAAATTGTAATTGAGTAAATCGTTTTTGAGTGACTTACCAGACGACGACGACGATTCAGTGAAGTCAGCACAGGCTGAGACACACTGACGTATCTACCGTCGGGTGGTCTGAGGGGACAGGGACCCTAAGAGGTCCGTTCTTGTGACCTCTCCCAAAGGTAAAGGAAGAGGTTGACTTACCAGATGAGGTATAGTTAATGAAGTACATAACACGATCCACGATCCTTTCTCCTTTAAGTATTCTGGGTCAAAGTGACTTTAGACGAAACCAATATTCGACTATTAGAAGACGTTAAAGTTGGACAATAAAACAAGAAAGTCAAGTCAAGTCAGTGAGTCAGTATAAGCTGAGAATCGTCGGGGTACCTGACGTCGTACGGTCCGGAGGGACAGGTAGTGGTTGAGGTCCTCAAATGAGCTTGAGTACAGGTAACTCAGCCACTACGGTAGTTTGTTAGAGTAGGAGATAATAGAACAAGAGAAGGACGGAAGTTAGAAAGGGTCGTAGTCCCAGAAAAGTTTACTCAGTCGAGAAACGTAGTTCACCGGTTTCATAACCTCAAAGTCGAAGTTGTAGTCAGGAAAGTTACTTGTAAGTCCTGATTAAAGGAAATTCTACCTGACCAACCTAGAGGAACCTCAGGTTCCCTGAGAGTTCTCAGAAGAGGTTGTGGAGTCAAGTTTTCGTAGTTAAAAATCCACAAGTCGAAAGAAAACCTCTTCCGTTACCGTGGGGTGAGGTCATGAGAACGGACCTTTTAGGGTACCTGCCTCCTCGGACCTTCCGACGTCAGATACCCCAGCGACTCCCACCCTGTGCTGACTTACTAAAGTGAAAGTGAAAAGTGAAAGTACGTAACCTCTTCCTTTACCGTTGGGTGAGGTCACAAGAACGGACCTCTTAGGGTCCCTGTCCCCTCGGACCACCCGACGACAGGTACCCCATCGTTTCTCAGCCTGTGCTGACTCGCTGAAGTGAAAGTGAAAGGGGGAGTCATACAGATAGGGTAGTTTTTCGAAAGTATTCGGAGAATAGGAAGAGGTAGTCTCCCGTCTACTGACTTTTGGTGTTAGTGTCTTACAAAAAGAACTGAATCTAAATTACCGAAAAATTCCCGTATACTCTTTAAGTTTATCATAATAAATTACAGTAGATCCTAATAACCTTTTCTGAGACTACGACCCTCCCTAACCCCCGTCCTCCTCTTCCCCTTCTGTCTCCTACTCTACCGACCTACCGTAGTGACTGAGCTACCTGCACTCAGACTCACTCGAGGTCCTCGACCACTACCTGTCCCTCCGGACCACACGACGCTAAGTACCCCAACGTTTCTCAACCTGTACTGACTCACTGACTTGACTTGACTTGACTTCTAATAATTTTAAAATTCTACAGTGTAGTTTCGTGGATCATGAAACAGAACACATGGCATTCGTGAACTGTGTTTTTATAAAAATAATACGACGATGATGATGAAGATAATGATGTTTATGATGATGATATAAATTCGACGTCCAGATTACGACGTTAAAGAACGTAGGACCTACGTCTTCTTAATTTTAGAATACTCTTACAACCGTAGGTTTTATTACGGTTTCATTTCTTAAACGTCGATACTAAACACGATGTTTAAAACGACGTTCAAATTTATCCTAGAACTTTAAGGAACTCATTAAACCACGTTTTAAAAGAGTCGGTTTGATTTATTTTAAACATAGAACTTATACCAAAACTGGTTGTCCAATTATCCTTAACCAGTTAAATTAATTGTACCAATATAGAGAACGAACTCGTCTGTGTCAGAAAGAATGAACTCGGTTTAACGTTTAAACTCCAAAAGAACCTAGTGTGAATAAAGAGGACAACTGGGGAAATAATGACTCATTTGACCTAATTCATCTCCGGTCGGTTTATTTTCCGTTGAAAAAAAGAAAGTATAGTGAGGTAAAGGAGACACGAGACAATTTAGAGGGAAAGAGTGGGGAACTTTATAATACACAACTAGGGTTTAGGAAGGAGTAGTAAAAGTTAAACTTGATCAATAAAGTAGAAGATCAAGATCATTTTCAATACGATGTGATATACGATTCAGTGAAGTCAGCACAAACTGAGAAACGTTGGGACACCTGACATCGGACGGTCCGAGGGGGTAGGTACTCTAAAAGGTCCGTTATATGACCTCACCCGAAAGTACGGGAAGAGGTCCCCTAGAAGGACCGTGTCAAGTTAGATTATAAATTTATAATTTAGAGAGTAGGTTAACTTTGTAAAGAAAAAGAGGATGTCAAGTATTTTAGAATAATAAAAGGGGCAGAACAAAAAGGTGAGAAGGAGGAGACAAGTGACACCAGAGTCCCGAGGAAAGTTCCCTCCTTAGCTTCTCCCCTGTCTCCGTTTCCTATGTTCCCACATCGAACTGACCATTTACAAGTTAGACTGTACCCTCGTCGATAGGTCTATAACTAGAAAGGAGACTTCTCGAGAAATCTCTAAGGGGTTACCCTTGAGACCGAAATCAAAGGTCTAATGAAAGGGATATGGAGGGTGTGTTAGGGACCCGAGGGGTTCAGGTGAAAAGACACGAATTTTGAACGTATCTCAAAGTTCTCTTGAGTTCCAGTCCAAGGAAGTAGTAGTCACATGTATACACCGAAGTTCTCTCTTTGGAAATGTGACAGTAACCATACTGATACCATGTAAACAAAACTATAAGGTTGTTTCTAAGTCGGTCGGAAAATGTAAATCTGATGAAAAGTCTGTACTCAGTCTATGACCAAGGACTTAGAGAGTGTAAACTCTTTTGTGACCTTACCCAGGGTTATTCCACGAGAACTGTAGGAGAGGAAGGGGTAGGGACACACGAAAGTTCCACTCACTACTGATTCTGAACGGACTATATAACACTCAGTAGAGAATCCTACTAGATTGTGTATAAATAATAACACTTCCCTATACTTATAAGAAATAAGAGTCTAAACCCCTGGAGTCGGTTTTACCTCTGATGTCCTTAAAAAGGAAAATTGTAGTCCTATATGTCTCATTGAATGCAATAAAAAGGGAAATTTTTTTATTAAAATAATTGAAAAATAACCTCCTATTAACGAAATGTTACAATATAATCAAAGACGACATGTTACTTCACTTAGTCGATACACTTATGTATATAGGGAAGAGAGATTTCGGAAGGAGAGTGCAGAAGGGGGTAGGGTGGGTGAGATCCAATAGTGTCTTGTGGTTCGATTCGAGGAACGCGATGTGTTTTCGAAGGGTGATCGATAAATAGAATACATCATCACGTGTATGTAGTTAGGATGAGAGGGTCAAAGAGGGTCGAAGGGAAAGGGGGGACACGGGTAACAATACAAGAGATACAAACGAAAATACAAGGACGGGATATTTGTCCAAGTAGACATGGTAAATTTACAGGGGAACTTCTCTCCCTAGTACAGAATAATATGTTCCAACATCAATAATGTCTTTTCTGGTACCAAGGAACCTATATAATATAAAATTAAAATATAAATAACTGACTAAGATGCCAATCCTCATCAAAGGGGTGAAGGTATAAGAAGGACACACGAGACGAATCAACGAGTCAGTACAGGTTGAGAAACGTTGCGGTACCTGACATCGGACGGTCCGAGGAGGTAGGTACCCTAAGAGGTCCGTTCTTATGACCCGCACCCAACGGTACGGGAGGAGGTTCCCTAAAAGGGTTGGGTCCCTCACTTGGGTCCAGAGGGTGTCACGTCCGTCTAAGAAATGGCAGATTGGTGGTTCCTTCGGGTATAAGAAGGATTTACGTCGGTTTTTAGAGAGGTAATGGTTTAAGTCGGACCAAGGACCCTCCTTACTTTACCGTATAAGTTTCCAAAATTGATCTCTCTCCACTGACTTCCTGGACTAATGTCATCACTACGCCCCAATTCCTTCGCGCTTTCCATTTCGCCGTCACCTCTTCAGTGACGGCGGGCCTTCAGATTCCCTCGTCCTCGTCCTTTCTGAAAGAACTTCGTAGTACCTTCGACCCCAACACCTCCCTTTCACCAGACTACCCTAGGTTCCACTGTCCCCTGGTGTCGACGACGGTCTGGTCACGGTTCCGTCCTTCCTTCGTACCCAGACCCGAGTCCCACTATTTATGGGTTAGAAGTAGGAAAGGGTAGGCAGACCGAGGTGACCAACGGACGGTAACCGACTTAGGTTGACCATCGGTCTATCGCTCCCCTAGACTCGTCACGACGAGATCTCCAGTGGGGACTGTCTATCTCTAGTCCCGTCTTTTTATGTCTCTTTCCCAGTACCTTCCTCCTCCCACCGTCTATTGTTCTCGTACAATGACACCAACTTTTTTATGTGATCATATATATTCGGTAATCTTTCATATGATACATATACATAAAGAAAGTATATATGCACTTATAATCCATTGTATTCGATATATTTTATTTTATATAAAATAAATATATAAAATAAAATATATAAATAAAATATAATAAATATAAGTATAAATATAACATATATTATAAATAAAAATAATAAATAATATAAATAGTTATTATTTTATAATAATATTAGTATATGATATAACAATATGATAATATACCCCGAAGGGTCCACACACTCACACACGATTCAGTGAAATCAGTAAGTTGATACCTGACGTCAGACGGTCCGAGGAGACAGGTACCTTAAGAAGTTCGTTCTTATGACCTTACCCAACGACACTAGAGGAGATCCCCTAGAAGGACTGGGTCCTTAGCTTAGGTACAGAGAATTCAGATGGACATGACCGTTCGTCCAAGAAATGGTTATCACGACGGACCCTTCGGGTTTCACCGGGTCACCATTTTTTAGGCAGATGGTTTCGTCCTCTGTATTCTCTACACCCAAGCTAGGGACCCAACCCTTCTAGGGGACCTTATTCTTTACCGTTAGGTGAGATCATAAGAACGAACCTTTTAAGGTACTGTCTCCTCGGACTCACCCACTGTCAGGTACCGCAGAGTTTCTCAACTTATCAAATCGATATTATAATAATAAATACATGATATAATATATACATAAGACATTTCTTGGACTTTATATGGGGTTTGTTCATAAATTGATATATGTTACAGTATATATTATATATATAAATAAATTTAATAACAAAAGATCACATGAAGTGTAAATAAAGTCTCATTTGTGTAAAACTCCCCTATTGAACTTTAGATTTGGATAGAACTAAAAACAAACAAATAAATATACGACGGACAAGGTTTTTGTCAAACCTACTAAGTGTGTCCACATATATATATATATATATATATATATATATATATATANTCATTTCTTAGACGGACGTTACGTTCTCTGGACCCAAACGAGGGACCCAGACCTTCTAAAGGACCTCTTCCCTATCCGATGGGTGAGGTCATAAGACCTGACCTCTTAAGGCATCTGACATATCAGGTACCCCAGCGTTTCTCAACTTGTGTTGGCTCACTGAAAGTGAAAGTGAAAGTAGGATATTTATATATTTATATATATATATATATACAGTAAACAGTGGAACTTATATAAAGGAAAATCCTTATTTCGTTATGAACGATCAATTTAAATCGACCAAACCCATATGTCTTATATGTCTTATAAACCATATAAACCATATGTTTATATGTTTTATAAACCCACACTTTTGAAGGACGAATAGGTATCAACCTTATCGGTTACCACAAGAAGTAACGTGTATGGTGAAGAAAAAGATTATGGTAACAAAATCTACAAAATTAGAAATAGAAAGTTTAGACTAAACAAACTGTTTTGAAATACATTATCAATAGTACCCAGTCCCCGCCGTCGGTTCTCCTCGTTGGTTTACAGGTTCCTCACCACCGATACATCCATGTCCTCCCGGCTCTCCTCGATGAGGTACAAGTTCCAGTCCTCCTCTCTGAGCAGATTCCATTCCTCGTCGTCGACACGAAACGACCTCGTCGGCACTTCTCTATGAGGTGTAGGTTCCATTCTCTTTGGGTTCATTCTACCATCCGTAACACTCTCCCGTAGTCTCCCGTCTGTGTGAGTTTGGTATTAGTGTCTTTTTATCGGTTAGACTAGTGTGCCTGGTGTCGGAACAGATTGAGTTACTTTGATTCGGTACGACACACCCCTGTGGGTTCTTCCTGCCCAGTACCACCTCTCCAAACTGTGTTACACCAGGTGACCTCTTCCCTTTCCGTTTGGTGAAATCATAAGAAGGGAACTCTTGAGGTACTTGTCATACTTTTCCGTTTTACTACCCTATGACTTTCTCCTTGAGGGTCCCAGTCCTCGACGGGTTATACGATGACCTCTAGTCACCTCTTTATTGGGATCTTTCTTCCTTCCCTATGTCGGTTTAGTTTTTGTTATGGGTCAACACCTACACTGACCACTATCTTCGTTGCAGGTTACGACATTTCTCGTTATAACGTGTCCTTAGACCTTACAATCCAGGTACTTAGTTCCGTGTTACCTCCACCAGTTTGTCCTCTACCGTTCTCATTTGTAACTGTAAGATCCTTAATCGCTTGATTTTACCTGACCTTACCCACTTAAATTGAGTCTACTGGTAGTATAGATGATGACACCCGTCCTTAGGGAATCTTCTTTACCTCATCGGTAGCACCAGTTGTTTCTCAGACTTTACGTCATGAGCCTACGTTAGAGTTTTTACTGTCTTACTAGAGACAAGCAAAGGTTCCGTTTGGTAAGTTATAGTGTCATTAGGTTCGGATACGGGGTTGGTCATTGCGGCTTCTTCGACTTAAACTTACCAAGATACTTCTAATTCTGGATTGTGGGGGTTTTCTACAGGAAAAGTAATATCCCCTGACCTTACGTTTTCATCCTTCAGTTCTTTGTGGACCTCATTGTCCGTTTAAACCGGAACCTCATACCTTTCTTCGTCCGGTTTCCGATTATCTCGAAACGGTTCTCTTGTGTGATCAGTATCGTTTGTGGGAGAAGGTTTTTGTGTTCTCTTCTGAGATGTGTACCTGTAGTGGTCTACCAGTTGTCTCTTCAGTCTAACTAATATAAGAAACGTCGGTTTCTACCTCTTCGAGAATGTAAGTCGTTTTTTCTGGTCCTCGACTGACACCGAGTCTAGTACCTGAGGAATAACGGTTTAAGTCTGCATTTAACTTCTTTCATCCCTTTTGGTGATCTGGTAAGTCCATACTGGATTTAGTTTAGGGAATACTAATATGTCATCTACACTCTTTATCTAAATTCCCTACTCTAGACTATCTGTCTCATGGACTACTTGATACCTGCCTCCAAGCTCTGTAACATGTTCTCTATTCCTAGTTCTGGTAGGGGTACCTTTTCTTTACGTTTTTTTCGTTTTACTGACAGACTCCTCCGGAATGTTTATCGACACTCTTCTTCTATTCGCTTTTCGTCTCCTCTTTTCCTTTCTATGTTGGTAGACTGACGTCTCAGGGTTTCTTATCGTTCCTCTCAATTCTTTCGGCATAAGTCACTAGTTACGTTTCTTTATCTCCTTTTGTTGTTTTACCCCTTCTGACCTCTAGAGAAGTTCTTTTAGTCTCTATGGTTCCCCTGTAAAGTACGTTTCTACCCGAGCTATTTCCTGTCTTTACCATACCTGTATTGTCTTCGTCTTCTATAATTCTTCTCCACCGTTCTTATGTGCCTTCTTGACATGTTTTTTCTCGAAGTGTTGGGTCTATTAGTACTACTACACTAGTGAGTGGGTCTCAGTCTGTATGACCTTACACTTTAGTTCACCCGGAGTCTTTCGTAGTGATGCTTGTTTCGATCACCTCCACTACCTTAAGGTCAACTCGATCAAGTTTAGGACTTTCTACTACGACACTTTCCCGACGTGAGTTATACGGTCGTTTAAACCTTTTGAGTCGTCACCGGTGTCCGGACCTATTCCAGTCAAAAGTAAGGTTAGGGTTTCTTTCCTTTACGGTTTCTTACGAGTTTGATGGTGTGTTAACGTGAGTAGAGTGTACGATCATTTCAGTACGAGTTTTAAGAGGTTCGGTCCGAAGTCGTTATGTACTTGGTACTTGAGGGACTCCAAGTTCGACCAAAATCTTTTCCGTCTCCTTGGTCTCTAGTTTAACGGTTGTAGACAACCTAGTACCTTTTTCGTTCTCTCAAAGTCTTTTGCAGATAAAGACGAAATAACTGATACGGTTTCGGAAACTGACACACCTAGTGTTAATTGACACCTGTTAAGACTTTCTCTACCCTTACGGTCTGGTGGACTGGAGGGAGAACTCTTTGGATATACGTCCAGTCCTTCGTTGTTAATCTTGACCTGTACCTTTTTGTCTGACCAAGGTTTATCCCTTTCCTCATGTAGTTCCGACATATAACAGTGGGACGAATAAATTGAATATACGTCTCATGTAGTACTCTTTGTGACCCGACCTTCTTCGTGTTCGACCTTAGTCCAAACGGTCCTCTTTATAGTTATTGGAGTCTATACGTCTACTATGGTGGGAATACCGTCTTTCACTTCTCCTTGAGTTTTCGGAGAACTACTTTCACTTTCACCTCTCACTTTTTCAACCGAATTTCGAGTTGTAAGTCTTTTGATTCTAGTACTGTAGACCAGGGTAGTGAAGTACCCTTTATCTACCCCTTTGTCACCTTTGTCACAGTCTGAAATAGACAAACCCGAGGTTTTAGTGACGTCTACCACTAACATCGGAACTTTAATTTTCTGTGAATGAGGAACCTTCTTTTCAATACTGGTTGGATCTATCGTATAACTTTTCTTCTATGTAATGAAACGGTTGTTTCCAGGTAGATCAGTTCCGATACCAAAAAGGTCACCAGTACATACCTACACTCTCAACCTGACACTTCTTTCGACTCGTGGCTTCTTAACTACGAAAACTTGACACCGTCACCTCTTCTGAGAACTCTCAGGGAACCTGACGTTCTTCTAGGTTGGTCAGGTAAGATTTCCTCTAGTCAGGACCCACAAGAAACCTTCCTTACTACGAGTTCGACTTTGAGGTCATGAAACCGGTGGAGTACGTTTCTCAACTGAGTAACTTTTTCTGGGACTACGACACTCCCTAACCCCCGTCCTCCTCTTCCCCTACTGTCTCTTACTCTAGGGACCTACCATAATGGATGAACTACCTGTACTCAAACTCACTTGAGGCCCTCAACCACTACCTGTCCCTCCGGACCACACGACACTAAGTACCCCAACGTTTCCTAGCCTGTGCTGACTCGCTGACTTGACTTGACGTGACTTGACTACAAAGGTTTCCCCGAAGGGACCACCGAGATTACCATTTCTTAGAGGGACGGTGTACATTCTATATCCAAGCAAGGGATCTAACCGTTCTAGGGGACTTATTTCCTTACCGATGAGTAAGGTGATATGAACAGACTTCTTAAGGTACCTGTCTCTTCGGACCGTCTGATGTCAACTTCCCCAGCGTTTCTCAACCTGTAATAACTCGTTCATTGTGTGGTAAACAGGTTTACATACGAAATACAGTAACATTAATCAGACGATCCAGACGACATCATCTTCTGACACCTGAGTCACCGAATTTGTTACTTTTAAACAAAGAGTGTCAAGACCTCTAACATTTATGTTCTAGTTCCACGGTTGTCCAAACCAGACCCACTCTGGGAAGAAAGATCGAATGTCCATCGGAGAGTGACACATAAGACATACCGGAAAAGAGACACGTACGTATCTCTCTAAAGAAGAATATTCCTGTTGTTACGGTAACCTAATACTGGGATAGGAATACTTGAGGACACATGAATCACTGATTCAACACAGTCTGAGAAACACTGGGGTCCCTGACATCGGACGGTTCGATGAGACAGGTACCCGAAAAGGTCCGCTCTTATGCTCTCACCTAACGGTAAGGGAGGAGGTCCCGTAGAAGGACTGGGTCCTTAGTTTGGACACAGAGGACGTAGAGAACGTAACCGTCCACCTAAGAAATGGTGACTCAGTGGACCCTTCGGGAGAATATCATACTAGTGTATATTTGAAGTAATAGAATTTTGTAGATAGAGGTCATCAGTGTATCTCCCAATTACGAAATTGTATACCCAAAACCCTTCCGTGTTAAGTTAGGAATTGTTATTGTTTCTTGAATGTATATTGTTGAAGTTTATCAAAACTTGTTTTAGATAGGCCATGGACCAATTCACTGTGTTTCACTTATAAGATTTTCTTTCTAATTTCTTCCGAGTTCAACAAAATTTTCTCTTTTTCGTCATACTGGACTTTCAAATACCTACAGGACAAGACCTTTATGACTTAGACTCCTAAACTTAAACAACTTACTTATTTTCATTTATAGTTTTGTTAAACGTACAGATTATAACTACATGGGACAAGGATACGGTTTAGGTTTTCATACTGAAACACTCAGACCGTTACGGATCGAGTACTACTCACAGGGACCAACGGATCAGTAAACGAGAAAGTACCATTACAAGAATCCCGAAAGGTCTACCTCGTTCACCATTTTTAGACGGACGGTTACGTCCTCTGTGACATGTGAGTCCAAGCTAGGGACCCAGGTCTTCAAGGGGATCTCTCCCTTTACCGATGGATAAGGTCACAAAAACGGACCCTTTAGGGCACCTCTCTCCTTGGACCATCCGATATCAGGCCCCTCAGTATCTATTTTGACTCGTGTGTGTCCCACTACCCCTCCCATTATGAGAATCACAAATGTCGTGGGTTATCGTAGGTCTTCTACGAGAGACTTACCAAATATCAAGAGACGACGTCACCCGTAATGGAACGATCTCCTACCCACATCCTCAGACGACCCAGATGAGACCCTACCTAGACTCGATTTTAAGGTAAATAGTAACCTGGAGGTATTAAGGGGTGATACGACCCGACCACCTGATGTCACCCTAAACCTTAGAGTTCCTAAGTGGTAGTCAAGACCAGGTCATCGTCATTAAGAACTTTACAAATCCGTAAAGAAGGAAAATAGGGTCAAGCATCAACGTGTCCATTTACTGGTATCCAGAGAAACCAACCCTCCTTACAAACGTATTTACAAAAACCGTTACATCGTACCAGGCAAGAGTTCCTCTATACCGGAAGGTAGGTTGGTCACATATCTGTCAGATCGACCCTTATCTCAATCCCTGACACTGACTAAAATAAAAGTAAATCCCTAATCCATTCTGAAATCATCTTACGGGTAAATGTGATAAGTACTACCCAGGTCATGGTCATGATGGTACTAGTTACCTAGTGACCGTTTCTAGAGACGTGTTGTTTGGCAAGACTACTAATGAGACCCGGACGACGTGTACTGTCACTAGTAGGTGTGGAACAGTGATTGTTGAATCATAAGGCGAACTGGAGATGTCAAAGTCCTAAGGTAGTAGCATCAACTTTAGTCCCGTGAGAAAAATTACCGTCGTAAAGGGTGACAGTGAGGACTTAAAGTCTATTAGTTCGTAGAAAGTAGAAGTGACACATGAAGAGTTCTGGAATCACTTCTCCCTCAAGAGACCTAGGAGGTCTCCTTTATCTATTCTCCGTATAGTGTGTAATTTTAAAGTGAGGTCGGGGAGGGATCGGGAACCCCAGTCGTTTGTAAAAGTAATTTCTCTGTCATTCATTTTAAAAGCCAAAACACCCATTATACCAGGGGCAGCTCTGGTGTGTCGAGACAAGACTATGTTTTCATCGACATCCGTTAAGTACTTCATTATTCATACCAACACAAGGTTCGAAATTAATGTATTTGTAAAAAGTCTGACATACACCGGGTACCCGGTAACAAACTACTAGTAAAAGATGTCATACAGGTTCTACAAGACCGTAGAACTGAGACAAATGACGTTCCGATACAATCCAGGTCCAAAGCCAGGTAGGGAGTCCGTTTGACTATCTCAGTAATGGTATGGGGAACTTAATGTCTAGAGACCACCTACAAAAATATAGTCACTCACATTAGTCAAAAATTCCTTGGAGGTGTGACAAGAGACATCACCGACATGTCACACTCCACTATGGAGTACCATTAAAACTACACGTAAAGAGATTATTAATCACTACAACTCACAGAAAAGTACACAAACCATTGGTAAACATACAGAAGAAACCTCTTTACAGACAAATCCAGATGACGGATAAAAAACTAACCCAACGAACACAAAAAAACTTTCTACTCGACGTACTCGATAAACATATACAAACATATATATTAATATAGGTACACTTTCACTTTTCACTTTCACAATTGACAGGTGGAGAACGTTAGGGTACCTGATATCAGATAGTCCGAAAGGACAGAATCCTTAAAAGGTCCGTTCGTATGACCTCACCATCGGTAAGGGAAGAGGTCCCTTAGAAGGAGTGCGTCTCTAACTTGGAACTACAGGACGTAACGTTCACCTAAGAAATGGTAGCCTCGGTGGTCCTTTAGAGTATATATATATGGAAGTGTGTGTATAAGGGATCTTATTGACCGTTTTAGAATTTTAAGAAAATCACACACATTCTGAAGGAGGACCAGTGTGAAACATGGACAATTCTAGACTCTGATCTTTGTTACTCTTCATCGACACTCAGTGACCCACCTAGTTGACTAAGGAACGTTCCGGTGAACATATTATGTTTAAGAATACTCTTCAGTGATGTTTAAAGAGTTCTTTCTCTTTTAATTTAAGTGTACCACCTAATTCACAACGAAGGTGGTCCTTCTCTCTTAGTCTCCTTAAACACTCAAAATCAAAGTGACTTTTGACGGTTTACAGGGGTAGGGTTAAAAATCCCAGATATAAAAAGGAGATTAGTCAAGAGAATGAATAGTGTTCTTTATCGTTCTAACATATAATTTAAATATATCATTAGGACCATGAGGTTGTAGTCTAAAATATAGACGTAAAAATTTTTTTATGTAAAACTGGAACACCGAGATTCTTTTTTCTGGTGGAAAAGTAGTCAAGTATCAACTAAAAATTGAAGAATAGAACTAGAACTCATCACGGTAGTAAATAAAAAGGAGGTCAAAAGATCGTATTAATCTTAGTCGGGCAGATAAGGGTCAGTACTGTGTGGTGGACTGAATGGATATTACACAATGACGTCGTCTGTGAAACAGCAGGTTTGAGAACTGAAGTTGACCAAGGACTGAAATCACATGTCTACTACATTCATCGATATAACAATACTACACAGTACCCCACAACCCCAGAGTAAAGATAACAGTCACCCCGGTAATGACGGAATTTTAGACTAGTTTGTTAGTTTAGATTAAGATCTAAGGAGAGATATTTCAAAAGGAAGGACTTTTAGTGAAGACTATATTTTTTAAGATATAAATACTTAAAATTTCTTTCTCCGTGGAATCTACAATGTCCTTATTTTATGTTCTAAATCCCCAACCAAAACCTTCAAGGGACCCGAAAGGACCACCAAGTCTACCATTTCTTAGACGACTGTTACGTTCTCTGTACCCAAGTCAGGGATCCAACCTTTCTGGGGAACCTCTTATCTTACCGATGGGGGCGGTCATAAGAACGGATCTCTTAAGGTACCTGTCTCCTCGGACCGCCCGATATCAAGTACCCCAACGTTTCTCAGTCTATACTGACTCGTTGACTTTTGTTGTTGTTTCAGTGTGTCGACCCTTGACCTCTCTCCTATACTTTTGGTTCCATCGTTTTCAGATTTTATGGATTTGACACGTCTGTGATCAACTATGACCAATAGTGTCCCGGTACTTTACGGTTCACTAAAGATAAGAGAAAACACATCAAGAAATATGAAACATTGTAAGGTGGTGATTTGTACTTGACGAAAACATGTTTACTGAGAATTTTAATAAAAAAATTTTCCGCAAGAGTACAACTCTAATTCTTCAAACCGAGATCCAGAATCGAGAACAAGATTTACGAAGGCACCAGAAAAACGGAACTGGTCTGTAGTATGGATATCGTATTGTGACGTCTACGAAATAACACGTAAGAAAAATGTTTAATTGGGAGAGATAGTTTTTCCGGGGACTCTCGTCTATAAGATAGTACTGACAGAAACATAGACGTCATGGGGGACTGTCAGGAACTGTCACCACGAATCATTTCTTAATACCTTACTCAATAGAACCCCAAAGAATTGGAAATATTCTTAGTAAATAAATTAATAGACATCACACTGTCACATCTAAGTACATTATAGATTCTATATCTAGATGTTGGAGAATAGACTTCAAGACTTTAGATATTTCGATACCTTTGTCTTTCAACACAAATATTGAGTGAACCGTCATTGTAGACTGGGTTCGGCTTGAGTAAACCGACGTTTTGAGTAGACTTCACTGTGCTCCGATGAATATTAGAAATAAATAGTATGAATTTTATTTATAATTATGTAAAGAGACGTCTTTCTCAGTACATAAACCCCAACGACGGGGTCTGAGGGAGTCCTTAGAATGGTATTGTAAACACTTAAGGGAATACGTACCCAGAGAAAACCGATTTACTTGTACCCCCGTCGTTGGGTTCTATGTACTGAGACACTTCAATAAGTACAATCGACTAGATGTCCTTCGGACACTTTAAATCGATTGGGTCGGGGCGAACGGTATAGATTCGGCGGGGATATCGAGGTACAGATCAGACCGGGACTTTCGTCGGGAGTGTACTGGGACGGACCATTAAACCTCGATATTCATTGTCTCAAGAAGGAAAGTAGATATACTTGGAGTCAGACGTACAGACGATACAGGGTGGTAGTTCTCTCAGAAATTCAGTATTTTGTACCTCCGTCTCGAAGGTAGGAACAAAGGATGGTATCCGTCCGTCCACGTACCACGGTGGTCCCTCAATAAGAGAGGAGGAAGGGAAGAGAAAGAGTAGTACAGAAGGTATTTGTTTGAACCGGTACTCCAAGGTCCTAAGTATATGTCCCTCCTTATACACTCTCTCTTTACCCACTCTACCGTCCCGACAAGTCCGGTCACCACAAACTTGACAGAAGTGGACTTCGGTAGACCGCGTAAATTTTTTATATTGGTTGAGACTCTGGGATTAGACCTGGTTAATTTACTCTTAGAGACCCTACCCTGGTCCCGAAGTCCTAAAAAAAAAATGTTCAAGGTGATCCACTAAGATTACATGTAGGTCTAAAACACTTGACACCTAAATTTGAAACTAAGTTTTCGGGGAAGTACATCGATTTACAATCAAATCAGACCGAAGGAGTCAAGTTTTGGAGTCTCCCGATTAACTGTCCCGTCTCAAGTGTGTACGGAGTAAGTGACCGAAACAGGGTGACATTACGGTAGCCCGAAGGACCCACCGAGTCTACCATTTCTTAGACGGACGTAGCACCCTCTGGACCCAAATTAGGGACCCAACCCTTGCATGGGATCTCCTCCCGTACCGTTGGGTGAGGTCATAAGAACGGACCTCTTAGGGGTACCTGTCTCGTCGGTCGACCCGATGTCAGGTACCCGAGTGTTTCTCAGCCTGTGCTGACTCACTGATTCGTGTCGTGTTACGTTAACTTTGGAGTGGACCTGTGAGTCGTGGAAGGTTGATATTATTAAGATAGTTATGTTATCATCTATTTTTGGAACAACAAAAGGAATTATCTAAGGAAATACCTGAGTAAAATTTTTACATTGTACACTTTCACAATCAGTGAATCAGTAGAAGTTGAGAAACCCTAGTGTTCTTGATATTGGTGGTCCGAACTAATAGGTACCTTAAGAGGTCAGTTCTTATGACCCCACCCATCGGTAAGGGAAGAGGTCCTCAAGAAGGGTTGAGTCCATAACTTGGTTCCAGAGGACGTAGTGTTCGTCTAACAAATGGTAGACTCGGTGGTCCCTTCGGTGTGTATTTTCGTGCTTCGTATCAAAGTTGAAACACAGTAAAAAGGAAGAACAAACTTTTTTTTTTTTCTTGTCCCGTTTCGACCTAAAATGTTTACATGACTATCTTATGTGGGATAAGGTTTAAGTCCAAAATAATGAGAACGAAAAATTTATAACTCCAATGGGGTGAGGTCGTGAGAACGGACCTTTTAGGGTACCTGCCTTCTCGGACCATCCGACGTCAGGTACCCCAGCGATTCTCAACCTGTACTGACTCGCTGAAGTGAAAGTGAAAAGTGAAAGTACGTAACCTTTTCCTTTACCGTTGGGTGAGGTCATAAGAGCGGACCTCTTAGGGTCCCTGCCCCCTCGCAGTACCCGATGGCAGATACCCCAGTGTGTCTCAGCCTGTGCTGACTTCGCTGAATCGTCGTCGTCGTCATCGTAAGAAGTCAATAAACTCCACTCTGAAATGATTTCATGGGGTTGTCTAAAGAAATTGATGTACACGAAGGTTAATCTATTGAAGATCAGTCAACAGATGTACCGTTAAAATCATCCAGACCTTAACAGGAAACATCAGAAAGGACGACAATTGACTGTAACAAAACACACTTCTACCAACACCACCCAACGTATGTTCCGGGACTAAGTTCCTAGAAGGATATGGGTACGATAAACGGTAGACTGAATAGTACAAATAGACACCGGTACTCCCAAACGGACGAGACTCTGACTCGAAATTCTCCTTATAAAGATGAACAGGGAACACGACAGACGGTAACGGTACTCACATCGGAAGAGGTCAATCGACGACGGAACAGTAATACCCAGGTTCGTATTTGTGTGTAATTCATCCACATTCGGGTGTAGGTATCTTCTCCGACTTAGATTGAACTCCTACTCCTTAGGTTGACTCGGGTCGGTTCTCGTCGATTGAGGGGTATGTAGGTGTTCACAAGATAAATTTATTTACGAAAATATTGTCACACAAATAAATAACACTTCAGGAAGACACCGTTATCGATCGATTATGTCGAAATTTGTGTATTTCTAAAATATCTTGAGTAGTAAAATATCTTGAGTTCCAAACTAATAAAAGTGATTTGTATTTCATTAAATTTATGTAAATGGTTATGTTTATAACGTCTTGTAATAGACCGTATATGACAAAACGTTTAAATTCAAAAAAGAACTCCAGTCAAGAAATCTCACTTGTAGAATCGACGTCAACAAATGTTATTAAAATAGAAATCTAACTTACTGTGGTTATAGGTAAACCATAGTGTTCCAAAGTTTAATTTTCATACAGAAAAAAAAATTTCATATAAAAAGAAAAAATCTGGACTTCAAAAATGTAGTAACTGTGAAAGATTATATAACCTAGTTATACTACTAACCTAACACAGCTATCTCAAGCTTCACAAAAATGACTAAGTTAGTCATATTTCGTTACTATTGAAAATGAAATCCATTGGTCCGGGCAGTAAATTTTCGATGGTAAAGTAAAAAAGGATAAGTAACTAAATAAGTTACCCATCCTCCGATATATAACAGTGGGATGAATAAATTGAAGATACGTCTCGCGTAGTACTTTTAAAGGTCCGACATACTTAGTGTTCGACCTTAGTTTTAACGACCCTCTTTATAGATGTTATAGCCTACACATCTACTATGGTGAGATTGCCGTATCACATCTCCTTGATTTCTCGGAGAACTACTTCCACTTTCTCTTTTCACTTTTTCAACCGAACTTTAAGTCGTAAGTCTTTTAATTCTAGTACCGTAGACCAGGGTAGTGAAGTACCATTGATCTTTCCTTTTTTCACCTTCGTCATTGTCTAAAATAAAAGAGTCCGAGATTTTAGGGACACCTGTCACTGAAGTCGGTACCTTTTAATTTTTCTGCGAAAGAGGAACCTTCCTTTCGATATTGTTTGGATCTGTCACATAGTTTTCCGTCTCTGTAGTGAAACGACTAATTCCGTGTATATCAGTTTCGATACAAAAAGGTGATCAGTACATACCTACACTCTCACCCTGGTATTTCTTCCGACTCGTGGTTTCTTAACTACGAAAACTTAACACCACGACCTTTTCTAAGAACTCTCAGGGAACCTGTCGTTCTTCTAGTTTGGTCAGTTAGGATTTCTTATAGCCGGAACTTATAAGTGACCCTCCTGACCACGACTGAGTAACCTTTTCTGGGACTACGACCCTTTCTTCCGTTTTCCTCTTCCCCCTCCGTCTCTTACTCTACCAATCTATCGTAGTGTCTAAGTTGCCCATACTTAAACTTGTTTAAGGCCCTCTATCCCTCTGTCCCCCGGAGGGACGACCGAGTCGTCCATTTCTTAGACGGATGTTACGTCCTCTGTCTCATCTGATCCCGAGTGAAGGACCCAGCCCTTCGAGAGGACCTTTTCCTTCGCCGTTGGGTGGGGTCATAAGAACAGACTTTTTAGGGTGCCTGTCTCCTCGGACTGTCTGAGACGGGTGCCCCAGCGCTTCTCAGTCTGTACTGAATCACTGATTTGTCGTTGTCACTTTCTCACTAGTAGAGTATGCTAATTCTGTAGAATCTAAGTCACGGCAACTACCACTCACCCAATCAGACTAAAATGTTCCCTCGACATGTTGTAACATGATCTTCGATCCTCACACTTTAACAACAAAGATGTTTTATACATATTCGGAGTATCGAACTTTCAGTTTATTTATTAAAATCAAGAACTCAACTTTATGACTCCTCATGAAGTGAAGGACTACGCAGGAAGAGATTTATCTAATTCCTAACGTATTTTCAGTTACAAACGAGTAAACAGGAGGAAGGTCCCTCTAAAGTGGACTGACTGAGAAACAGTCAAAGAGAAATCATATTAACAAAAGACTTTAAACAGAAAGAGGGAGACAGGGAGGAAAGGAGGGAAGTAAGAAAATATGGGGTAAGCGATGGTAAACGATGGTGGTAAGTGAGAGAAAGGTGGAAGGAAAGAAGAGGGAAGGGAAGAAAGGTAGAAGTAAGAAAACTAACTAGTTTTATTTTTTAGGTTCTGTTTCTCAGAATTAAGGGAAGTAAGAAGAAGAAGAAAAAAAAAAAATGAAATGTTATAACACAACCAAAACGGTATGTAGTTGTACTTAGACGGTACCCACATGTGCACAAGGGTTAGGACTTGAGGGGAGGGTGGAGGGAGGGGTATGGTAGGGAGACCTTCCTTTCGTTTTATTTTGAAAAATCTGATTTTGATGAATTTTTGATAGAGTACCTTAAGAATATTTTTAATCCGGTACTTAGGAAGAACAGGAAGAAACTTAAGTTAAGTACCACGGACACAACACGAGTTAAATAAAGTACGGGTTCTTCAGGGAGTACGAGTACGAATCAGAAAGTCCGTACAGGTCAAGAAACGATGGGGTGTCTGACATCGGGTAGTCCGAGGAGACAGGTACCCTAAGAGGTCCGGTCTTTTGACCTCACCTATCGGTAAGAGAAGAGGTCCCCTAGAAAGGTTGAGTCCCTAACTTGGGTCCAGAGAGAGGACGGAACGTCCGTCTGAGAAATGGTGACTCGGTGGAAATTAGTTATTGCACACACAAATCTTACTTCGTAACTAAATATTACCCTTATTTGTAATACTTCATCTCCTCTTATTGGGATAACCTATCAAAATTACTTTCTAACAATGCTAGCACTTGAAATAATAATAAAAAAAAATCTTCCTTATCGTGAAGTAAAATGAACCAAGGTGTAAAGTTTTTAATGTGACAGACGTAAAACTTAATCACTTTCTCAACTCTTTCCAGTGAAAAAGAGGAAACATAGAGTTTTTATTTGCTTGAAACTGATTCAAAGTCTACGTTTTGTTCTCCAAGTGGTGTCTGTAATTAAAATTGTTTCAATAAATTCTCAGGGGGAAAGAATTTCCCGAGGTCCTTAATCTACCCACTGATACCCGATTGTGGTAGAAATAGTTCATAACCGTTTCCAATATCTACCCTTTCGGAAACGAACAACTTGCCTTCTCCTCCATAGTGTCTTGACTCATTGACTATTTTGAAGTTAGAACTTAATCCAATCCAGAACTAGACGAAGGTCGATCAACTAGAGAACTTTATACACCCGACACGTCATTCAGAAACCAACGACATACTAAAAGAAGAACGAAGATTTAAAGTGTATAAGAGTTAAACAAAATGTCTAGTTAGAAAAAAGAAACCTGATTTGGTTACACCTATTCCCTCGGGTTTTCCCTTAATTAGTCAAAACCACGTATAAAACTTCTGTGAAAGTGTCTTGTATAACGAGACTTCAATCCCAATTTCACTGTGAAAGGTAATCCTATTACACCTCCTGTTGTAAGAGAGTCCTCTTTCATTCGTAAGATTCGAAAGGAGAGGATCCGTAGAAGGGAGTCCGTGACTCTGACGTCCGTAGGTTAAGTACCCCTGTCCATCTTTCTCTGAAGTTCTCAGTTTGTATAAAGTTGTCGATTAAAAACCGTTCAGACCGTTACTCTAGAAAGATAAGAAGAGAGAAGAAACACTACATACATCCTCACTCATCGACGTCATCACTAAGACCGACAACAGATTTCTTCAAGACTGTGTTCCGGAGTCACAATGTATAGTGCATGTAGGGTGTCAGTATCGACAAAACAACTCGTCCACGAAAGAGAAGGTGTTTCCGGTCAAACAAAGGAAAAGACGGATTCTTTCGGAGATCAAAGAGACGATGGACAAAACGTACCTTACTCAATGAAGGTGGTATTCTTAGTATTACTTTTTTCGGTAAACATAGAACGTCTATTTGGTTGTTCGAGGTCACCCAAGGGGGTCGACGCACCGACCTTAATAGTAACTACCGATTTTTATATTGAGAGAATAACGCCTCCAGGTTCCCAAGTTCCTTGTACAGCTAAAGACGACCCAACGGTCACGTGAACTACTTGACTCATTGAAGCCCCGACTACTTTGTCTGAAGCAGTCTCGTCAGTACTTTAACTGACAACCGTTTCATGAGTTTCCGTTTGGGTTATTGTACCAGTAACTCGGTCGAACCTCCTAGGTCATCACTCTGCAGACTAACGGCGTCATCTGAGAGGTACATTGAGTTCTGATGACCCAGGTAGAACATGACTGGTCTCGACGAGTCTTTAAGGTCTTCGACCATGGTATTTCTTCCGACTCGTGACTTCTTAGCTACGAAAACTTTGCACCACAACCTCTTCTGAGGACTCTCAGGGACGAAGCCCGGAGTGGTGGGGATGGTCGGAGGTTTGTCGAGACAGTGCTAGTACTTGAAATTAAACCGAAAGGATTTATACGTTTTTTTGAGAGAAGTTGTTCTTACCGAGTCTAAATAACTAGTGAAAACGACACGGTCAGCGAATGTTTGTATGTTTTTAACTAATGAATGAGAGTAAATTAGTGTCTCTTTGGATACTTTCTCTTTTAGATCCATAGAACGATTTAATGTGTCAGTCCTTCACCACCTCTTCCCTAGTCAGGATGCAGAAGTGCTGAGACCTCAGACTTAGAAATTTAAGGTAAGGTTTTAACGAATCTGGAGATTTTGACTTTTAATCATCTCTCTAATTTAAGTTTAGTTTTCTTAAAGATCATTTTAGTAGGTTGATGGTCGTGTATCGGTATATATTTCGTTGAATTATAAAAATTGTCTCCTTTCTAGTTTTTCCAAATAGTCTTTTGTACTCAATGTGGGTTTTATAAACTCTTTTTTTGAAAAAGTAAAGTTCATAAAATGTCCATCGAATTTGTAAATTCATAAATAAACTTTTTATGTATAAACCTTCCCTAGATAAACGTGAAGGAAGATCCCATTTACTTGCACAACATATAGAAATTCAACCAAATCTTAAGACCATTCTTAACATGTTTCCCTTTCCTGGGGTACGGAGTTGAAACACAGTCGAGTAGAGTCCTTTCTTTTTCGTACCTTTTCGTTACCGAAAAGGTTGAGTTTATTAGTTTGGGTGAATCACTCGTAAATTGTACGTCCCGTAATCCAATCCTTTAAAAAACTGGTGGACCACGTTTCTCGACTGAGTAACCTTTTCTGGGACTAGAACCCTGTCTAACTTCCGTTTTCTTTCTCTCACCGTGTCCTACTCTATCATCGTATTGGTTGAGTTGCTTGTACTTAAACTTGTCTAAGGTCCTTTATCACTTCCTGTCCCTTCGGACCTTACAACGTCAGGTACCCTGACGTCTCAACCTGTACTGAATCGTTGACTTGTTGTTGTTATTGTCCAATCCTTTTCAATTATGATTTCCGACTATCCTGTAGTCTTGGACTTAAGATAAACTTTCCCTTCTATGGACGGGTCATCCTTTCCCTACCATGTATCAGTAAAAAGTTTTGACGATATCTTTTATATAAGATATTATTAATCTCTTTTATCTCTTTCTCGGTAAGTTCATCCTGACTACTCCTTTTCCTTCTATACTCCACCACCAACCCCCCTCCCCCACCATGGAGTTGAACCCCGTTCACTTTACCCATTTCAATAACGACAACTTCTGTGGAAACCATCATATTACATACATCACACACCCTCGGTCTATTCTTACTCTACAGTTATGTAATTCGGTAGCCAGAAGTGACCTGTGACACATTATTAGTATACATTGTGGACAGATTTGATGATGTACGGTACCTACGATTCAGTGAGGTCAGCACAGACTGAGACACTGGGATACCTGACATTGGACGGTCCGAGGAGACACGTGCCCTAAGAGGTCCGTTCTTATGACGTCACACAACGGTAAAGGAAGAGGTCCCCTAGAAGGGTTGGGTTCCTAGCTTGCGAGTAGAGAATACAGAGGACGTAACCGTCCACCCAAGAAATGGTGATCGTGGTGGACCGTTCGGATAAAAATTAAACGGACTCGGTCCGTCCGAATTCAACACCGTATACCCTAGATCAAGGGACTGGTCCACAACTTGGGTCTGGAGGACGTGACCCTCGGGTCTTGGAATAGGTGACCTGGTGGTCCCTTCAGGGTCAGTGAAAAATTTTTGAAAAATAAAATCTAACCTCATAAAAACTAATTGTTGCAACATTATCAAAGTCTACATGTCGTTTCACTAAATCAATATATATATGTACATAGAAAAAGAGGGGGTTAATAAAAGGGCAAATCCAACAATGTATTATAACGTCAAAGGACACGATTTGTCATCTATGGGCAGTGGTCGACTTTGGTGAATAGAGTCTAACCCTGAACTTGGATACTAGAAAATTGATTCTAGTGTATAACCCAGAGTCATGAATTCGTGTCCAAAACATACAGATTAGTGTCTCTCAAGTCACCATCTGTTTCACTATCCATCCTTCACCTAAATATTATAAATCTCTCTTTATATGAGGCGTCTGTTTCTCTATAACGAATATACACCTTAAACTTTTCTTTACTATTTTTGTCTTTGTATGAGTGTCTGTATCTTGTTTGTACCAATGACCCCCCTCCCTTACCCCCTTCTCTCTCGTCCGTCAACCCCTGACTGTACATATGTGCCGAGATAAATTTTACCTAGCGATTGTTCCCGATCAGTGAAAATACTTAGGAACAATAAGATTCATACCAAGTATCCGGTTGTGGAACTTACAAAGGTCTCGAACAATCTTGACGTCTTAAAAACAGGGATAGGATCTGAATGACTTTGTCTTAATTATAAAATTCTTCAAAGAATCCACTAAGTGTGTGTGTATAAGTAAATGTCAAACTCTTCGAAATGAACCCGTTAGGAGTAACGTTTCTACTCCCCCTTTATAGTAATAATAAGGGTAAAATCTATATTCTCTTGACTCCGTATCTCTTCTACTTATTTAATTCAATTGATTCGAAGACGTCAATTACCATCTCTCTAAATTTGGGTACCTCGGTCTCGAGAACAGGAATTGTTCATGTAATAAGGCAAAGGAACTAGTCGAGTGTTACCCGGGTTCTTTAACCTTTCGTTAACGGCCAACTTAAACGGGTTTATAATATGAGAACGGACCTTTTACCTCTTCCGTTACTGTGGGGTAAGGTCATAAGAACGAACCTTTTAGGGTACCAACCTCCTCGGACCACCCGACGTCAGGTACCCCAGCGATTCTCAGATTATGCTGACTCGCTGAAGTGAAAGGGAAAAGTGAAAGTACGTAACCTCTTCCTTTACCGTTGGGTGAGGCCACAAGAACGGACCTCTTAGAGTCCCTGCCCCCTCGGACCATCCGACGGCAGATACCCCAGCGTGTCCCAGTCTGTACTGACTTCGCTGAATCGTCGTCGTCGTTGTAGGAAGTTATCGTGAAAAATTTTATATATTTAAATAAATAAAATTAACCTCCAATTAATGAAATGTTATAACATAACCAAAACGGTATGTAGTTGTACTTAGGAAGTTATCGTAAATGTAAAGAAGAAAACTAAGTCCTAAATCCCTTTTAAAGTCTCGAGATGACTCTTATCTCCATCGACTCAGACTTTACTCTTGATTTAAGACCGATAATAGGACCTGTAAATTTTTCTTTAATTATACGTACACGAACATTTTTTAGTTGTCATGTGCGTACGAACGAGTCAGTGAAGTCAGTACAGACTGAGAAACACTGGGATACCTGACATCGGGTGGTCCGAGGGGACAGGTACCCTAAGAAGTCTGTTCTTATCACCTCACCCAACGGTACGGGAGAAGGTCCCATAGAAGGACTAGGTCCCTAACTTATCCGTAGAGAACTCAGAGATCGTAACGGTGTGTCTAATAAATGGTGACCCTTCAGGTTATTTACTAGGTAAGGATAATTAAAGAGGTAAGATCCTTCACACTCACGTCGATTTCGTGAGTCAGGGAGGCCCATGTACAAACTGTAACGAGAGACCCGGAGGAGACACGAAGGGTTTAGTCGAACATGTCGCTACTGGAGTAAAAAGAATACTTTTAGTTTAAAAGATAGGGTCTCTTGGAGTAAGAGAGGTAGACAACGACAACGACGACGATTCAGCGAAGTCAGCACAGACTGAGACACGCTGGGGTATCTGTCGTCGGAGGTGGGTGGTCCGAGACGGTAGGGACCCTAAGAGGTCCGTTCTTGTGACCTCACCCAACGGTAAAGGAAGAGGTTACGTACTTTCACTTTTCACTTTCACTTCAGTGAGTCAGCACAGTCTGAGGATCGCTGGGGTACCTGACGTCGGGTGGTCCGAGGAGGTAGGTACCCTAAAAGGTCCGTTCTCATGACCTCACCCAACGGTAACGGAAGAGACAGAGGTAGACATTTACGAGTGTTAAGTTTACTCAAGAGGTAAGTTCAAAAATTAATGTGATTTAACTTCGACACGACACGAATCAACGAGTCATCACAGGTTGAGAAACGTTGGGGCACCTCATATCGGACGGTCCGAGGAGACAGGTACCCTAAGAGATCCGTTCTTATGACCTCACCTGAATATAAAATTCATATGAGACCTTTTCAAGATAAAGACAAAGGGAGGTCAAGGGTACGTGCGTGGGGGTAGTGGTGCGGGGGGTGGTGGTGTCACCAAACCCCAGAAAGGTAACCCACCATGGTGATACAAGAATAGGTCGTAAGAGATTTCTGAGAAAGACTAAACGAACGTCGTCAGTATCACCTCAGTATAGGATTGAGACCTAGAAACCCATTATTCTGTAAACGTACAACTTTATATTGACTTTTTCCAGACTTTCTCCTATTTCTTAGAACCTCGTTCACTATTAAAGACCCGAAAGTGCATAATGGGTAGAACCGAAGAACGTTGGGAGTTCTTGAATTTCAGTTGGAAAACGAACGGTAGTACGTATGACGAATACAAGATTCACTGAGATTTTTTGTTACTCTGTCGCTAGGAAACATGTTGTATACACGTACACACACACGATTTAGCGAAGTCATCACAGACTGACACTGGGGTACCCAACATCGGGCGATCCGAGGAGACAGGTACCCTAAGAGGTCCGTTTCTATAACTTCACTCAACGGTAAAGAAGGAGGTTGTTACATACACCCATGATTATTTTAACAGTCAGATAATTTCGGATAAAATGATAACTAGGACTTCTAGTAGAACATTCGGATCTAAATTCTCCTTACTTTTATATGGTTTATTTATTAATTTACTTTTACCATACTAAGATCATCCGTAGAATATACTTGGAAATTTATACATTAAATTCCCGTTAGTCGTTTTACAAAAGCATTCGTTCAAGAAAAGCTGTAACACTTTATTCCGTAACCGTTTAATTGTCACTATAGAGTGAGATGATACGCATACTTGGAGTACAAATTCAAGAATTTTTTCTTTATTCTAGAGAAAATAAAAAAATTTACAAGAAAAATTTTTCATACAAGTAAATAAATGAATAAACCGATACGGTCCAGAATCAACTCCGTACACCCCAAAAATCATGTCCGTACACGTGAGAATCAACGTCAGACACTCTGGATCAAGGGACTGGTCTCTACCTTGGGTCCAGGACACGTAGCCCTCGTGTCTGAGAATCGGTGACCTGGTGGTCCTTTCTGGGTTCAAAAAAAAACAAACAAACAAACAAACCATAAAACTCACAATATCTTATTTCGATTTCAAGAGTTCTTAATATAAAACTCCATGATTTTTATAGAAGGGACCACCGAGTCTACCATTTCTCAGACGGATGTTACGGATGGTACTCCCTCTGGTCCCAAGTTGGGGACCTAGCCCTTCTAGAGGACCTCTTCCTTTACCGTTGGGTGAGGTCATAAGAACGGACCTTTTAGGGTACCTACCACCTTGGACCGTGCGATGTCAGATACTCCAACGTTTCTCAGTTTGTGCTGACTCGTTGAAGTGAAATAGTGAAATGAAATTCTTTGTCATGTATACATTTTACTTTCTCTTTTCTGATCTCCGTTTTAGATTAATATGACCTCAGGTATCTTCACACGTCTTCGACCCCCTCTGTCTAGATCTAAAATTAACAATTGTTTCAATGTAAAATTTTCAAAAATTTAATAAATAAATAAACCGACGTAGTCCAGAATCAACGTAGTACACCCTATAAGGGACACCGTCCGTCCGAGTCATCGTCCCAGCGTGTCTGAAGGCCCGAGACACCAAAACCTAGAATCAGGGGATTGGTCCCTAGCTTGGTCGTAGGGGCCGTAACGTTCCACCTAAGAATTGGTGACCTGTTGGACCCTTCAGGGCCGTTCAAATGAAAATAAACAAGGAAAGACACACTAGACTCTAGTTAAGGGACAAGACGAGACATGGAGTTTTCCGACTATTATAGGAGACAGATACCCTAAAGAGACCGTTCTTATGGTCTCACACGACGGTGCGGGAGGAGATCCCCTAGAAGGACTGGGTCCATACCTTGGGCTCAGAGGACGTAGCGTCCGTCTAAGAAATGGTATACTTGGTGATCCTTTCGGGTATTAGGTCGAATGTCAGACTACCCTCCAACCGTCTGTCCTTTTTCCTACGGTCTCCTAGAGAAGGAGAAGAACGCTGTCCGAGTGATTTCACCACTGTCGAGAAGGGTACAGAGAGACCTGCGGGAAAGGTCACTCTAACGAATACGGGGCGAGGACTCAAAACTATTACGGCGCCGAAGGAAAGATTCCATCTTTGAAGGAAGACAACGGTCAGAACCTCCACAGAGAGATACGGGACCAACCGAAGAATCCTAAAGACTGAGCCAAGTCATCAAGAAACATTGTTTAAGTAAAATGACTCAATCACTTCCAGTCGAGACAAAAGGGCTTCTCTAGAATACATATGGTTTCGACAATCTTAGAGCTAAAGAAGGAGATCCTTTATTTAAGTCGTTATGGAAAGATTACTGATATCTGTCACATATTATGTCCTCAATCGTTTAAAGGTCTGTATCCGTCCGGTGACGTCCAAAAATATTTCTTTTATAATTTAACCTCCTATTATTGAAATGTTACACCACAATCAAAGACGACATGTTGTTGCACTTAGTCCATATACATATGATGTAGGGGAGGGAGGACTAGGGACGAGGGTGGTGGGAAAGTAGGACAGGAGGATACAACAGTGTCTCGTGGTTCGAGTCGAAGGACAATGTATCATCGAAGGGTGATTGATAGATCAAATATGTACCATTTCTTTGGCGGACGTCACGTTCTCTACGTCCTCTGAGTCCAAGTTAGGGACCCAACCCTTCTAGGGGACGTCTCCCTTTGCCGTTGGGTGGTGTCGTAAGAACGGACCTCTTAGGGTACCCGTCTCCTCGGACCACTCGATGTCAGGTACTCCAGTGTCTCTCAACCTTCGTTTACTTTCTGACGCGTCGTCGTCGTCATATATATATATAGAGTTAGGATTAGAAGGATATATCTATATATATACATATTTATGTACAGTTGGGATTAGAAGGTTATATATACACATATATATATACACAGTTAGGATTAGAAGGTTATATATACATATATATATACAGTTAGGATTAGAAGGTTATATATACACATATATATATACAGTCAGCATTAGAAGGTTAAACAGGGTGGGAGAGGAAGGGGATGACCCAGGGTTCCATGTAAAAGACGTAGACACTGAGGTAGGGACGGGGAGTTTATCTAAGTAGTCGTGGTAAAAAGATCTAAAGTACATACACGTAATTATATGTTATAAATAAAAAGAGAAAGGACTGAATGAAGTGAGACATACTTTTTAACATACAAGTAGATGTAGGATTACAACGAAAATAAAATAAAATAAAAAAGATTACAACGAAAGTATTATGTTACCGTCACAACTCATCAACGATGTCTCTGGTACATTGAACGTCACGGATAAATGATAAACCGGCAAAAGTCTTTTTAAAACGGCTGGGGACCGTATATCGTATGACGGACAGAATGTCATCTACAATGTATTAACCATCGAAAATTAAAGGAGAAGATAGTATGTCACTACAAAGATCAATGTATCAAGGTCAATACTCCGATGTATCCCTTAATAGGAGTTCCACTGTAATTTATTAGGGACATTTGATTTTAACCGTTCCGTGTAATCTTAAATAGATCCAGAAAGGAAGATAAAAGTTAACTAAGGACACCAGATAAAAGTATGAGTCTTAGCAACTATCATCTAGGTTGTGTTTTGTGTCTTCTCATCGAATTGTACCCACTAGGTACGTTAAAAAATTTTTTCGAATGCAATAGGTCCAGTGTAGGTTTACGTATAACTTCACTACTTCAATTTGTTTCTTTATGAAAAGTTCAGGAGTGAACACATTTACTACGTCTGATGTACTTTCACATTATTGATGTCGCTCATTTTTTTTTTAGTCACCTTCTTTTTAACGAATTAGACGAGAGTAAATATTTCGTTTATACTACAGATAAAAACTTTCTTAACCGTCCAATTAATTCTTCAGACAATTACTAACACGATCCCTGTGACTGAGTAAAAATTACATCGAACTACAAGGAACCGTATGTCTACATTGAATACAAACACACTCTTTAAATCTTAGTCTATACACTCTTTAAACAGTATGTAAAACGTCCATTGAAAACGGGTTTTCAATACGTACAAAGTTTTAACTTTCTGTATGTATATGAGTTCATTAACGTATTCCCACAAGAACTTTTACGTATCCTTAGAACGGGGTTTTGAGATTTTATATAAAAGAAATTAATATTTTATCCTTAGTAATACCAGAAAATACTCCTAGTGTACTCATCTTTCCACATTCTACAAATTGAATCAGGACTCTTGTATCATTAGTGAGTTTTTTAAGATCAAAGGAAGAGGTAAAGAAGTCCTGTGTTTAAAATCGGTCAACTCATAGTAAATTTCTTATAAATAGAACAAGATTAACTAAATATAATATGTAACGAAAGGTTTATATTTTCTTTATGACAAAGAGTCTTATAGACTAAGTACCCTTAGGTTTATAGTTTCACATTCTACTACTCAACCGTAATACTGTTTTGTCCTTAGATTAGTTCCAAAAACGGATAAATATACAGTATCGTAGAAAATTTATTTCTCATTGTATTTTCTACATTAAAGTCCTTTGGTAATTCAAAACAAAGTAAAATGTTCCTTATTTTATTTCTTACCTATAAAACGTAAGTACGACATGATTGATAATAATCCCTTTGTGGTAACAAGATCATATAATTCCTTCGATTTCCTTTAATAAACTAGTCAGAATTAAGTAAATTGATATTAATTACAGTAATTTATACAAAGGATGTTTCTTCAATATTCAGTATCTGTTCCAAACAAATAATAATCGTGAATGTGTGTCATCTCTACTACTTTAACAACTTTATTAAAGAATTTGGATTCGTGTACTTATAGTGAGTTTTTACTACAGTCTCTTTACTGTACCAGAATAGTAGAGTCACCTACTAAAGTCTAGTAAGGTTTATAACGTACGACTTAGTTCACCAAAATTTCCGTACGAACACACCCTTTTTTAGGAATGGTATATCTGTTCGATTCTTTAGTTATGATACTTGTAGATTTTGAGTCTTTTTGTAAATTCTTAAAAGTTAAGTGTAAATACTCTTTCACTACTCCGATTAGTTGTTGAAGTGTCTGGATAAGTCTTATGTAAGTTAAGAACAATGAATAACACTAGTTTCCTCGGGGTCCAAACCAGTTTTACTTGTTGACCCGTCTACTTCTAAACTTTTTTTTAAAAAAAAAAACAAAATCACTTCCTTCGTAGTCGTCCGACTAATTCTGTTACTTTAGTTCGAATATAATCATACCGTTAGTATAAAATCCGATGAACCTTTTGATGATCCAGTAAATTTTTGGGTTATAACTCATAGTACCAGATCTGGAATAAAGTCTTTTAATTAATTTTGTACGGACTTAAACATTTTAGGTTATTGGATTGTTAGTCTTGAAAAGTCGACCTTCTAGCGTAAATCTTAAAGAGTCAAGACTAGTGTTACTTATAGTTTACTTACTTCACTTTTCTTTCCGGCATATAAATTTTCGGAGTCACGACACCCCTTTTTTTTTAATTACAATGAATCACGTTGATAAAGTATAACGGTTAAATTTTCGGTATACGTGAGACATTGTTACAAAAACTCAAGTAGACTAGGTTGTGACTTGAAGACGTGAGGTTAGAGAATTATAACACAAAATGAGAATCTGGGTCTAAAATACATTTTCTACACAGTGATAAAATCAATGGATTTCTGGTCGGAATTCTACTTTAAGTAGCTTCTCGGTACGAGACCTTAGAAGATAAAGTTATTCGAACTTTTTAACCGTACTGACATTCAGTTAAAAAATGAAGATGAAGAGTTTACTCTTCCCTAACGTGAAGGGTCTCTCTCCATATCTTTACGACAAGTAGTATTAATCCTCACATATTGTTCTTTACACTCTGAATTTGTATAAATGGCGTTTTGCATTTATAACGTTGTTTCACCCAACCCGTAGACAGAGAGTAGGCCTAAAGGGATCTTGGTCAAGGTCATGTGTCCATTTGTGTCCACATCCAGAAAAGTTTGAGCCTCATACACTGGGATTTTAATATACGATTTAGTAGAAGATTATCGGTGAAGTCAATTGTCGACATACTTGGAGTTTTTTAATTCATCTTGGGTTAGTGAAAACTGTCATCAACTTCTTCAAACATATATGTGTGTATGGTCGTATATACATATTATTTTTATATATGGACCTCTCTTTTGAAAAAATCTTTTACTTCCATTATCTCTATACCTTCAACTATTTGGTTTTACCTTATCTCCCTACCATTCCTTAGACACCTTCTCTTTAGTAAAGATCTATTACTGATTTTCTTTTTTACACTTTTTGTCTTCATATGTCGACGAGTATTGAAACAAATGAGTGAGTCTTTCCTACGGACAGACTTTACTTCTATGGAGAAATAATCGGTTGTCTCTCACTTGAAATACGATAGTCCCTGAAACAAGCACTGTGGGAAGGGTACTAAGACACGTCACATAGTTTCGTGATCGTCACTCAGTGTCAGAAAGTCTCCTCCGACCTAAGGTTCTAAGTCCACGTGTGTGTTAAAGGTCTTAATCGAAAGGTACCTCAGGTGACGGAGACGTACGTACACATGTACACACGAGGCATCATAGACTGAGAAACGCTGGGGTACCTGACATCGTACAGTCCGAGGAGACAGGTGCCCTAAGAGGTCCGTCACGACCTCACCCTACGGTAAAGGAGGAGGTCCCATAGAAGGGCTGGGTTCTTAACTTGGGTGTAGAGAACACAGAGGACTTAACCGTCCGTCTGAAAAACAGTGACATGTTGGACCCTTCGGAGAGTAACGGATACTCTTGCGAATTATTGAACTTTTCGGTGGTACTTCATCCTAAACACGAAAGGGTTTTCTCCGAAGATTAACTGAAGGACTATTGGTTAGATGACCATTGACTCCTGTACGATCTTTTTAGTTCCCATCAGATTGAAAAATTATGACCAGTGACGTGTATTCCGAAGGTTCCACCGCGATTACCATTTCTTGGACGGACGACTATGTCCTTTGTCTTCTCAACGGTCGACCTAGAGTCCCACCCCTCCTAGGGGACCTCCTACCGTACCGATGTCAGGTACCCCAGTGTTTCTCAGTCTGTACTGATTTCGTTGAATTGTGACGTGCGTCGTGTGACTTCTATTCCCCCTATGTTTAAACCCTTACTGACTACGCCTTTAAGGTGTCACTTGTGACTCTCTACCTTTGTCTTGACCCATGTAGAAAAATTCCGTTACCGTGGGGTGAGGTCATGAGAACGGACCTTTTAGGGTACCCGCCTCCTCGGACCATCCGACGTCAGGTACCCCAACGCTTCTCAGCCTGGGCTGACTCGCTGAAGGGAAAGTGACAGTACGTGACCTCTTCCTTTACCATTGGGTGAGGTCACAAGAACGGACCTATTAGGGTCCCTGCCCCTCGGACCATCCGATGGCAGACACCCCAGCGTGTCTCAGCCTGTGCTGACTTCACTGAATCCTCGTCGTCGTCGTCGTCGTCTACCGTAAATTTATTTATTGATGTCAAATACCGTTTTTACCCTCCCGGAACCTTATTTCTCCACTACTCTCTACGTCCACTTTTAAGGTTTTCATACAAGTTTTACTTGGTCATGATGAACTCAGATGTCGGAGAGTCCGATCAGAGGATAGGATTGGATTGTGTCACAAGTGTGCAGGAAATACGATCCATTGTTTTACACCGTCAAAATTACCTGACCCCGAAGGACACTGGTGACCGTCCCATGTCCCATATTTCTATGATGACAAGATTCTTACAACGTATAAATGTTCATAGGGTTCTGTATAGTCGGGTACTTAAAATATTATTTCATTTTAAGTTTGAAGTTTCCTATCGTGAAGATCATGGTAGTTATAAATACCACGATTTATTGTCGTAAAGGATGTAATAGTGAATTAACTTCAGTGAGTCAGAGGGTGGGTCTTCACCCTTATTGAAACAAGGGATGTGTGGTCTCTTCATGATGAACATTGGGGTTCTGATTGTTTATAAGAGGTAGTTTTATAGAGGAAACCGGGGTTGGTCGACGGAACAACAGCCCCCCGGATCACTGTCAGGAGCACGAGTACGATTCAGTGAAGTCAGTTCATACTGATCTGTGTGGCAACAACTATTTCATTACAGAGACGAAAAATTATACGATAGATCCAACCAGTATTGAAAGGAAGGTTCCTCATTTACAGAAAATTAAAGTACCGACGTTGGTGGTAGACGTCACTAAAACCTCGGGGGGTTTTATTTCAGTCGGTGATAAAGGTGACAAAGAGGTAGATGAACGGTACTTCACAATCCTGTCCTACGGTACTAGAAGCAAAAGACTTACAACTCGAAACTCGGTTGAAAAAGTACGAGGAGAAAGTGAAAGTAGTTCTCCGAGAAATCAAGAAGTGAAAGACTTCTATAATTCTTCTCCACCGTTCTTATGTGTCTTCTTGACATGTTTTGTCTAGAAGTACTGGTTCTATTAGTGTTACCACACTAGTGAGTGGATCTCGGTCTGTAGAACCTTACACTTCAGTTCACCCGGAATCTTTCGTAGTGATACTTGTTTCGATCACCTCCACTACCTTAAGGTTGACTCGATAAAGTTTAGGACTTTCTACTACGACACTTTCCCGACGTGAGTCATACGGTCGTTTAAACCTTTTGAGCCGTCACCGGCGTCCTGACCTTTTCCAGTCATAAGTAAGGTTAGGGATTCTTTCCGTTCCGGTTTCTTACGAGTTTGATGACGTGTTAACGTAAGTAGAGTGTGCGATCATTTCATTACGAGTTTTAAGAGGTTCGGTCCGACACTTGACACTTGAAGGTCTACAAGTTCGACCAAAATCTTTTCCGTCTCCTTGGTCTCTAGTTAACGGTCGTAGACGACCTAGTAGCTTTTTCGGTCTCGTAAGGTCTTTTTATAGATAAAGACGAAATAACTGACATGGTTTCGGAAACTGACACACCTAGTGTTATTTGACACGTTTTAAGACTTTCTCTACCCTTATGGTCTGGTGGACTGGACGAAGAACTCTTTGGACATACGTCCAGTCCTTCGTTGACAATCTAGACCTGTACCTTGTCTGACCAAGGTTTATCCTTTTCCTCATGTAGTTCCGACATATAACAGTGGGACGAATAAATTAAATATACGTCTCATGTAGTACTCTTTACGACTCGAATTTCTTCGTGTCCGACCTTAGTTCTAACGACCCTCTTTATAGTTATTGGAGTCTATACGTCTACTGTGGTGGGAATACCGTCTTTCACTTCTTCTTGATTTCTCGGAGAACTATTTTCACTTTCTCCTTTCACTGTCACGGATCCCGCACAGTAACTGGAACGTCTAACTCCTAGTTCCAAATCAACTTAAACTGAACAGTAGAACCTGAGTAAGATAAAATTAGTCAAATACAAAACTGGAACTCGATACAGTAAGAAAGTTTCAACACGGGACGGGGGAAGGGAGGACAAAGTACGAGAAGAGGACTCGGGTCAGGTCCCGTGTTAAGGAGATGTTAGAAGACCTCCCTATTGGTCTTCTATTGACCGGAAACCTTCCCTTTATGACACATTATAGGTTAGAGTGATCTGTGAACCCGGAAGTAGAAGGTACAAAGGATGTTGAACACGTTGTTGTCGAAAAGAGTCACTTGGACGATCCCGCCCACTGTCTGTGGGCGATCTTCAAGTAGACAACCACCGTAGGGAAGTTCCCGTTGACCCGAAGGTCCCTATTACAAACGGTGAAACCCTCAATCAGGACGTCCGGTAAACCCGGGTTTGGGAATGGTGGGAAGAGGGTTTCAATGTTTGTATGGGGACCTAGTTTAGAGGGGAGGTGAAAATACTTTGTAGACTAGACAACGGAGAATAGTTAAATAAGAATTCGGTGATAGATTGGAGATGTTGGTCCGTTGTAGTGAGATGGAGCTAATAATAATTTTATGAGATTACGGGGATTATCCTGTTCTATTGGGTGAGGAAACAGTAATGAAGACGATAATGGATTTCACCCAGACACTGTTACTTTACAAATGGTAACCTTTGTGGGATTTGACGAGAATACCTCCTGATCCCCTCCTTTAGTCACTGTATGTAAGGGAGTCTCGTTATTCTCCTATTCCGAATACCGACAAAGTGGTCCAAGGGTCAGAGTCCCGTGACCTAACGAATGTAGTAGTATAGATAAGGGTAGACGTCACCTGTCTGGTCGCTACTCAATTCTAACCACCACCACCAAATCAGTCAGCACAGGCTGACGACGTTTGGGTACCTGACATCGAGTGGTCCGAGGGGACAGGTACCCTAAAAGGTCCGTTCTTATGACCTCATCTAACGGTAAAGGAATAGGTCCCCTAGAAAGGTTAGATCCTTAACTTGGGTCCAGAGGACGTAACGTCCGCCTAAGAAATGACTGACTCGATACTCCCTTCTGGTTCAATTCTAATTTTGGGGAATTAGGATGGGTCGTGACCTGTACGACCTCTGGAAACCCTGTGGGTCGAGGTCGGACCCCTAGGGTCCTCTAGTTGGACGGAGCTGGACAGATCCCTAGACCAGGGGTCCTCCAACAGTACGGAGTCGGACGAGTCCCCTAGGCGGTCAAGTCCCCAGGGTCCTCCAGCTGTACAGAACTGGACGGGTCCCTGGGTTAAGAGTCCTCCGGTTGGACGGGGTTGGACGGACCCCTAAGCTAGAGGTCCTCCGACAGTACGGAGTCGGACGGACCCCTCGACGTGGGACTAGACCCCTGCGGACCAAGAGTTCAACGTTACCATGTACCATCCATTCAGAAATTTTTCTGAGTGGGGATTCCTTTAGGTGGGTACCTTTATCTTCCTTCAGATAATCAACACCTTGACACGGGTCAGAGTCGTTATTGAGTCCTCAGGTTGCTCTTGGGGTAACGGAAAGACCTTTTAGATTTTCTCCGGGAGGTTTTCAAATGGTTAGACCTGAATATGAGAATGCTCTCTGTCTACTAAAATTTCCTGTTTAAGGACAGAGTTACACGTGGTCTGTAGTCCTATTTCAATGTTGTCGATGCCGTCGTCCTGGAACGACGGACAAATGTACTCGACCAGGTCTCTCGGTGGTTATGGAAAATATTATCTCTTGTCCTCTCCCTCCGGTTCCACGTCCTTTCCCTCTTTTCCTTTCTCTGTTCCGTACGGGTCTACGACCAGTAGGAGGTCCCTTTGAGATACCGTATGGGGCTCAGAAATTCCGTTCTCCGTTTACAGATTAGACATCTGTCTACCCTGTAACCCGGTTTCTCACAGGTTTGGTACTGTCAAGTCAAGTCAAGTCAAGTCAGTGAGTCAACACAGGCTGAGAAACGCTGGGGTACTTAGTGTCGTGCGGTCCGGAGGGACAGGTAGTGGTTGAGGACCTCAAGTGAGTCTGAGTGCAGGTTGCTCAGGCACTACGGTAGGTCGGTAGAGTAGGAACAAGCAGGGGAAGAGGAGGACGGGGGTTAGAGAGGGTCGTAGTCTCAGAAAAGGTTACTCAGTTGTGAAGTGTACTCCACCGGTTTCATGACCTCGAAGTCGAAATCGTAGTAAGGAAGGTTTCTTTAGGGTCCCGACTAGAGGAAGTCTTACCTGACCAACCTAGAGGAACGTCAGGTTCCCTGAGAGTTCTCAGAAGAGGTTGTGGTGTCAAGTTTTCGTACTTAAGAAGTCGCGAGCCGGAAGAAGTGTCAGGTTGAGAGTATAGATATGTACTGATGACCTTTTTGGTATCGGAACTGATCTGCCTGGAATCAGCCGTTTCATTACAGAGACGAAACCTTATGATAGATCCAACCAGTTCCTCATTCGCAGAAAATTAAAGTACCGACGTCAGTGGTAGACGTCACTAAAATCTCGGGGGGTTTTATTTCAGACTGTGACAAAGGTGACAAAGGGGTAGATAAAGGGTACTTCACTACCCTGGTCTACGGTACTAGAAACAAAAGACTTACAACTCTAAATTCGGTTGAGAAAACGAGAAGAGAAAGTGAAAGTAGTTCTCCGAAAAATCGAAGAGAAATCAAAGACGGTATTCCCACTACAGTAGACGTATAGACTCCAATAACTATAAAGAGGGCCGTTAGAACTAAGGTCGAACACAAAGAAGGTCAGGTCGCAAAGAGTACTACATGAGACGTATATTCAATTTATTTGTCCCTCTGTTATATGTCGGAACTGTATGAGGAAAAGGATAAACCTTGGTCAGACGACAAGGTACAGGTCAAGATTGACAACGAAGGACTGGACGTATGTCTAAAGAGTTCTCCGTCCAGTCCACCAGACCATAAGGGCAGAGAAAGTCTTAACAGGTGTCAATTAACACTAGGTGTGTCAGTTTCCGAAACCGTATCAGTTATTACGTCTTTATCTACAAAAAGACCTTGAGAGAACGAAAAAGGTACTAGGTCGCCTACAACCGTTAAACTAGAGACCAAGGAGACGGAAAAGATTTTGGTCGAACTTGGAGTCCCTCAAGTGCCAAGTGCATAACGACTTCGGACCGAACCTCTTAAAACTCGTAATGAAATGATTGTACACTCTACTCACGTTAACACGCCATCAAACTCGTAAGAAACCGTAACGGAAAGAAACCTTAACCTTACTTTTGACTGGAAAAGGTCAGGACACCGGTGACGACTCAAAAGGTTTAAACGACCGTATAACTCACGTCGTGAAAGTGTCGTAGTAGAAAGTCCTAAACTTTGTCGAGTTGACCTTAAGGTAGTGGAGGTGATCGAAACAAGCATCACTACGAAAGATTCCGGGTGAACTGAAGTGTAAGGTNNTCCAATAACTATAAAGAGGACCGTTAGAACTAAGGTCGAACACAAAGAAGGTCAGGTCGCAAAGAGTACTACATGAGACGTATATTCAATTTATTTGTCCCTCTGTTATATGTCGGAACTGTATGAGGAAAAAGATAAACCTTGGTCAGACAACAAGGTACAGGTCAAGATTGACAACGAAGGACTGGACGTATATCCAAAGAGTTCTCCCTCCAGTCCACCAGACCATAAGGGTAGAGAAAGTCTTAAAAGGTCAAATAACGCTAGGTGTGTCAGTTTCCGAAACCGTATCAGTTATTTCGTCCTTGTCTACAAAAAGACCTTGAGAGAACGAAAAAGGTACTAGGTCGCCTACAACCGTTAAACTAGAGACAAGGAGACGGAAAAGATTTTGGTCGAACTTGGAGTCCCTCAAGTACCATGTGCATAACGACTTCGGACCGAACCTCTTAAAATTCGTAATGAAATGTTTGGTACTGTTCACAGGATTTTACCAAAAGATGTTTAAGGTAGTCAACCCTGAAACCCACCGTGAGACGGGATCCCTGGGTTTTCGGAGTTCCAGTTCGCGGTTCGGAAGAGAGTACTACCAAACTGTCCTAACTTCGTCGGATGAGGTCGGTCGGACGGACAGTGTCTATTGGTAGTACCCTGACCTCGGTTCCCACGTTGACCTACACCGTCCATCCAGGTTCTTAAAGGACCAACTATGTCCCCGATGGATGAGACAGAACTGGAGGACGGGGTCTCAAAAGAGGAGGGTTTGGACATGATAAAACCCACGATGTCTTTTTTGTTAATGTTTTTATAAGTGGACTCGTGAAGAAACAACGACCCTACCTATCTATAAAAGGGTGGTCAAAGACCACCAGGGACCCACAAGATGAGGGAATAACCCTTCTCTAGAAAGGGACGGAAACTTTAAAACGTCGATAACGTCAGGACTATCTGCTACGAAATTTTGAGAGAGAATCCCCGTTTGATTTAAAAAATAGTCGGTGGTTCACTTTGTTGAGACTTACCCTCTCCGGTAAATACCTACAGACTAGTTTCTTAGGAGTCTATAGTTCATCATGACTACCTTTTAGGTCCGGACTGAAATAGGGGAACACTCCAAGAATTGGGACGGTGGGAGGACGGATAGGGACTCCCGAGAGAGGGGAAAGTGAGTACGGATCTTTGGGACCTGGGGCCTGTTTTCGTGCTCTCCCCAACAGTCTTCTAGGAGACTAGGACTCCTTTAGACCATGTGGTTACCTTCGTCGAAACAGAATTTACCTTTTTCTTCTCGACCTATACGTCATCAGAGGTTAAGACTCTAGTATCTCCGATTTGGAAACGATGGTCCATGAAGTCGGGTTAATCGACTCGAGTATCGGGACTGATCTCGAAATCTCGACCCTTTTCCTTTTTCTCATCGGTAGATGTGACTGAGGTTCGAACGCAAACACCACGATGTACGTGTACGACGATAAACCTTTCTTTCCCCGGTGAACTGGTGGGCTCCCAGGGGTTAGTTTATACCACTAGCTTAAGAATCTGAAAACCTCCGTCAAGTAGACGAGTGACTCCAAAGTCAGAGGATGACAAGTCAAGTCAAGTCAAGTCAAGTCAAGTCAAGTCAACGAGTCAGTACAGGCTGATAAACGCTGGGGTACTTAGCGTCGCACGGTCCGGAGAGACAGGTAGTGGTTGAGGGCCTCAAGTGAGTCTAAGTGTAGGTAGCTCAGTCACTACGGTAGGTCGGTAGAGTAGGAGCCAGCAGGGGAAGAGGAGGACGGGGGTTAGGGAGGGTCGTAGTCTTAGAAAAGGTTACTTAGTTGAGAAGCGTACTCCACCGGTTTCATGACCTCAAAGTCGAAATCGTAGTAAGGAAGGTTTCTTTAGGGTCCCGACTAGAGGAAATCTTACCTGACCAACCTAGAGGATGACATTTTCCGTGGTTTTACCCTCGTGTCTTCACCGTACTCCCTTGGTTCGTCGGGTAGTCCGTCGGTTCTTTCGTCGTAATGTCTTGTTACTGGATTATCCCTAACGGTGGAATCAAGGTGTCTGTTTAAATGGTCTTTGAGGGATATGACTTCCACTCCGAGAATTTCGATTCTCACTTCCGAAAGTTCATCTAGTAAATATACCCCACCAAGGTGTTCCTCCCTGAGGAAAAAGACGGACCCTTGGAGGTTCCCTTCAACTAATTGAGGATTGTACGGTGGTAAGTAAATCCCCTTTTCCGGGAGGTTTCTAATGATTTTTCCAGGAAGTCTCCTTGTCCGGAGGTTTACGGATATTCCGTTCACCAGAAGAGAACAGGGTGAACGGTTAATTTGTTGGAGGTTCCTCGAGTTTCTGGGGTCGACCGGGTCGGACAGGTTACTACACCCTGGATGGGTCCTCTCCTAACCGTCTACCTGAAGTGGGTCTACGGTCAAAGAGGTCCCATATTTATGGATAATCAGTACTGTCTATTTAAGTAACCTAACTAACTTCCGAAAGGGTAGGTCGAACTCTTCCGACTCCTTCACCATTTTTTTTAACGAGGTACTTTAGTAAGACTCTAAACCAGACGGGTCCAGTAATGTTTCACTGTTACCCTGTAGTAAATGAAGATTCCAGTGGGTTCCCAGAGATTTCGTAACGCGTAATGAATAATAGAGGTAACACGGACCTCCGGAGTCAGAAGTCCTTTTCATCTTTCTCGGTTGGTTAAGAATTTTACTCACTATTCTTTCTATTGGGTCCTCTGGAGGGACCACACCTTCCTCCGAAATGACTGTCGAGAGGAGGGGACGGGGATTCTTTGTCCCACCAGAGTCAGGAATACTCTACGATATACCCTCTGGAAAACAAATACAGTTACTGGAGAAGGATTTAGGTCTCCGAGTCTGGGAGGTCAGAATATGGTACCGACAACCCGTTAAGGTTGTCCTATTTACGAACACCCCACAGTTGGTCCTGGGTTTTCTAAGATTTCTCGGTGGTGATATACGAGATCCCTGAGTTCGGGATTAATTTCAGACCTTTCTACCCAGGGGTTTCCCGAGTTGAGGTCGGGTGAACCTTCCCGGAATGGGACATTATGAAAGATGGGGGTGTCGTCAGTTCCAAGGTCCTGTACTGAGGACCTAAGTGATGAGTGTTCAGTTCGGTACCTTCTTTTGTCTTTTCCTGTGAGTTAGGTGAACACTCGGGGACCCTCTCGAGTCTATGGTTAAGTCTTGATGTCTATATACGGTAAGATTACTTGTGGTGGCTTTAATTTAAAGACCCTATTCTAAAGAGTCCTATCGACATTTCTCGGTTGTGTCGAACCGTCCCCAACGTGAGGTTTTGTCTGTTCTCTGTCTAGAGGACTAGGAACTTATTCCTCCCTGAAGTCGGTAGAACTTACTCTACACAATAAAGACCTATTTATGGGGGTCAATTCAATTTCAGAGTGTCAGGAGTTCTTTTTGTAAGTCTGGGATGTCCTAGAGTTTATTTTTCGACCTCTCAAGAGTCCCACCGATGTTAGAGAAACCCCCTAGGAGGACCACTACCCTTTAAACCTCAACCGATTACGGGGATCATCAGGGACAGTAGTGGTATAACTACGACGAATACTAACGAGGTACATAATAGGTGACAGATTGGACAAAAAAAAAAGACGGGTCCAGTTGTACGATGTTGTACTTTGATGTCGGCTGGTGTCTTTTATAGTGAGTGGGAATCTACCTGTGGGAATATTCCTGAGACTCCGAACTCTGATCGTTCTCCCCCTCCGGGTTCAGGGGAACGGTAGGGTCGTCCTTCATCGGTCTCTCTGGAGCTATGGGGATAAAGGTTTCTTAACCCGGAGGGTAGAGTACTCCCCCCTTACAATCCATCAATCTTATCCTTTTCCCTCAGGTTTTACCACCACCGATTTTCTGTTTCTTCCCTTTTCGGGCACTTTTATCTTGTCTCCTTCCAGGCTCCTGGTCTCACTCCTGGAGTCCATTTTGTTTGTCGAGAGGAACGATCGGGTCAAATGTGTCCCGTCCGAGTCCCCCTCCTCTTTTTTTGTATGTTTTTCTCCTCGGTTTTAACTCGCTCCCCGAAGAGAAGCGTAGAAAACCCAGTGGGACGGGAGTACGGAGCTCCTACGTAAAAGGAAATGAAAGATTTACTTTGACTCGACATTGTACCCCAACATATTGTGACCAGACAGGTTCCCGATAGTGTGACAATTGTGTTCGACAATGGTGACTTCAGACAGTGAAGTTTAAAAACGACACCGCTCTGTCTTGGTTCCTTCAATGTGTGAGGGGGCTGTGTGACCAGAGTACTTTCGGATGACTATTTTTTCAGTCAATTATGCGGGGTAGTAAGTAGCCTGCCTGTGCTGACTCGTTGACTTGACTTGACTTGACTAGTGAGTAGCCTGTATATGTCGATACGATCTTAGGAGAATCGGGGACTAAACTACATAAAATGACATTACATTATTTACTTACTAATTACCGGGAAAACCTGAAGGTGAGAGAGTAACGCAGGTACTGAAGGAGGTTGAAGACAAAAATAAAGATCCAGTTAATGATTTTACTTGACAAGAATACACAATCCAGGGAGGGTAAGGGACGGGGTGAGGTGGAGGTGGGGGGCAGAGGGGGGCGGGGGGCGGGGTTGGTTTCGGTTTAAATTATCAGGGCGTGAACGTGTGAAACGGTGGGACTTCAGACAAAGGATAACTTTACTACACCACCGTCAAAAACTGAGTTGTTTTACCCATCACACAGTATTTTATTGAAATTTACTCTCCATCTCTAGACACATGAGTAGTAAGGAGGTAAATACTCCCCACGACACTGGAAACCTTTAAATGAGTTAAAAGGGGACAATACTAAAATATTTTATGTTTAACACTACCTGTAATAAAGTACTACAGTATCCTTATATATAGATACAAATAGTTTAGACAATATTATGAAATTCATTAAATTTATTAAATTTTAAAAAGGTGAATTTACTAATTAAAAGTTTAATGTCTGAAGAGTTAATAGGGTTACCAAAGTGGAAATTTTTTAACTGAAATGGAGAAACTTTGATGTCTAAAATAAAACGAAAGGGATTCATACAGTTTCAATCAAACACTTGTCTATTCAGAATACTCGAGGTCCCTGATATTAGTTTTTTGTTTTGTAAACGTCATCCAACCATAACTTTGGACGACAAGAGAAAGGGTCAAAAAGGTTAAATCAAGCTTACAAGTTGACAAATCGTCCGAGTCTATTGAATTAGTTACTTCGAGAATAAAAACCGTAAGAGTGCAAGGTTTAATTTTAATGTAATATAAAAAAAACCCTTTTGGGGGGTGGTCATGGTAGACACTTAACTTACCACAGTAATGTAGTTTCATGACGTTAATCTTGTTATCCCATTTTAATTACGGTTACAATTCATGTCTACACGGTCTATACTACCCATCAACTATGTGTTAAGTTTAACTGTTGGTGCACGTTACACCTTTCATAGGTCCGTATTGGAGTCTAGGTCAACCGGTTACCTACAGTACTAACGGAGTGTCTCTTGTATAAATTTTCTCTAAATAAACCGTCATTCTTTCTCAATCAAAGTTTTCTGATATCAGATAGGACCCAATGAGTACGTTTTACAAGTAATAGAGTCCCATTTTTACCCGGGTGTCTTCTATTAGGTTTCCCTTGTATTGTAAGGTATCGGTTTCTTTTTTTAAGGGTAAAAAAAGTACTTATATTTTAAACCATAAACGTAATGTACCGTCTAGTATAACGTAATAATCAGATTACCACTAAGTAAAAGTAAAAAAATCGACACTGTTCGATAATCGAAAACGTCCGTTATCTCAACAAAATCATATCCAATTATCCTATTATGTAAAATAATAAATCCAAATAGTAGACGCTCGAGTCTAAAAATCTTACATATTAGTACCAAATCTTAAAGAAAGTCAAATCCTACAAGATTACAACCCATACTCACAATTACGATTTTACTGCCAAATTGAACGTGTAGTATTCTACAAATTAGAGACAGTAATATACAACCACACAAACTGTTTTACACTATAATTTTCTTCTCTACATTCAACAACTTCCACAGTCTCATAACTACTAGTCACCCGACAGAACAAGTCGAGAATTGATGTTTACCATTTACCGTAAAAATTTTTTTAAAATATTAAAAGATGACCTAGGTCTTTAAAAATCGTTGTTTAAATTTTGTAAAAAAACACACACTTATCCGTATTAATTGGATATTCGGAGTATCGTCGTCGGAAATAAATTTGTTTATTTAAAGTTTTTACTCTGTTATAAATATTTCGTCCCTATCGTCAACTGCCCAGTTGTTAATATACCTCTATAACTGATTACACAAAGACAAGTGTCTCCGACAGAGCTTGACTCCAGTCCCACTATAAAAAGATATCTTGTTTTTTAACGTCAGGTTCTTATTACCGTATAGTTACAAGAAAAGACTTTATGGTGTAAAGGTGGAAGAAAAGGAAGTAATAACGAGCTAAAAGAGTCATAATTTGTTTCAAATCTTACCTTTTCCCTCGTATTTTATTACATTCGTTTCCTTTGGTCCTCCGTATATAAGAGTAGAAAAGTGGTGAGCGATGATTAGAGTTTGAAATAGTTTTCAACGAAACATTCGTGATCATCTTATGTAATATCGGATATAATGAATTATAAAGGGGGTCAGTTTACGGTGTCTTCGGTTACCGTTGGGTGAGGTCATGAGAACGGACCTTTTAGGGTACCTACCTCCTCGGACTATTCGACGTCAGGTACTCCACCTTCTCAGCCTGTGTTGACTCGCTGAAGTGAAAGTGAAAAGTGAAAGTACGTAACCTATTTCTTTACCGTTGGGTGAGGTCACAAGAACGGACCTCTTAGGGTCCCTGTCGTCTCGGACCACCCGACGGCAGATACCCCAGCGTGTCAGTCTGTACTGACTTCGCTGAATCGTCGTCGTCGTCGTCGTCAGTTTATGTCAAAAGATTTATTGTTTTCATCCAAGTAAAAATTATTGAATCTTATTATCTATGAACAACTCTTGTATCGTATATGTTCCTCAACATCTATTTGTTACAACTGATTTTGACGAGAGTCATACTAATAGTAGAATATTCTACAGGGTTTATTGACGTCCGTTTCGTTCTTACTTTCTTTAGCGAATTCTCTCCATTTCTCGAAATTCCTCCCTTTTCAACGAAATCCAATCTCAGTAGTCCTGGGATGTGTCATCTCCTCTGTCATAACCGACTTATCTACCTCTTGGGGACCATTTACTTTATCTTACTAGTTTAGTTCTTCTTTCAATCTTTGGTTCTTAGTAAACAAATAAGTTGTTCCACTCTGTGCCTTCACCACACCTAACTTTACCACCTCCATTCCAAGACTGAGTCCTTTCTGACTACCTCCGACTCTTTTCGGACCAATAATTCTATACTCTACCTTCTTGACTCCTTTTCAATTCTGACTAACGTTAATGTCAACTCACGTCAACTTTGTGTCCTTCTTTTCTAATACGATCTTTCTTTTCTGGTCTTCGTTTTAAACATATTTGAAACATCCAGGGACTTATGGAACTGATTAGGACAAAATCGAAGTCGGTTTTTTCTACAAGTGTCGAGTCCAATGACCCTTCTTGAGTCATCTCTACTGGAATTTCTGTTGGTCTTGGTACCTGTGTTTGTTACAGTCCTTTTATGATAAGAGACGTAGGAGAGATACTGAGAAAAATCCGAAAGAAGAGATCTTGTTGAACAGGTAAATCTTCCTTCAAAATTCGAATGTCGGAACGTCATGACTATATTCCCTCCAAATAAATCGAGTATACACTTGTCAAATCCCTTTCTGTTACTCACCAGTGTATTGATATGAACCTAGTAAATGACGTTTGGTGACACTTAGTATATAAGTAGGGAGACCAGTTACCCGTCGGGTGTAAGGAGATGTCTTCGTGGGTAGCTCATCTTTACTCATAAAAGGTCTTCTTACCCTGTCCCCTTCCCCTTCTGTTTTATAATTAAGAAATTTCGATTCACTCTGAAGTCAACTATATTTTCACGTAATATATATACGTAGTATATATTACGTGAACATATAAAGTACATATATAATATGGACATATATAGGATATATAGTACGTAACAACAAGTCAGTGATTCAGCACAGGTTGAGAAATACTGGGGCACCTGACTTCGTTTGGTCGGAAGGGACAGGAAGTGATAGAGGGATTTAAACAAGTTTAAGTACAGGTAACTCAACCACCACAATAGATTGGTAGAGTAGGAGACGACGGTAGAAGAGGAAAACGGAAATTAGAAAGGGTCGTAGACCCAGAAAAGGTTACTCAGTCGAGAAGACTAGTCCACCGGTTTCATAACCTCGAAGTCGAAGTTGTAGTCAGGAAGGTTACATATGAGTCCCAACTAAAGGAAATCCTAAGGACCAAACCAAAGGAACGACGGATTCCCTGAGAGTTCTCAGAAGAGGTCCTGGTGTTAAGTTTTCGTAGTTAAGAAACCGTGAGTCGGAAAGAATACCAGGTTGACAGTGTAGACATGTACTGATGACCTTTTTGATATCGAAACTGATATACGTGGAAACAATCGTTTCACTACAGAAACTAAAAATTACGTAACAGATCCAAACGGTATCGAAAGGAAGATTCCTCGTTCACAGAAAATTTAAGTAACGACGACAATGGGAGACAGATGTTCAGAAAATAACAGAAAGGAGGAAGGTAGATTTCTATTAGGGACTTTATCTAGTGTTATGACGAGTAAGTGAACTTCTTTGACGAGATCGTTCAGAGAAAAGAAAGAGAAGGTAGTAGTTAAAACAGGACAGATACTCTAGAAAGGGTAGTCGTAATAAGAAGTTAGAATATTTGTTTTGAAAGAGAACTGGGGCATAAGGGGTAGTCCATGACGGGAAAATACGACAAGGGAAATTTCTGTTTTAAAGAATTTTGTTAATAGAAAGGAGATTGAAGTCAAAGAGTCTAAAATAAGAGAGAATTCGGGTGAGGTGAGTCTAAAGACAGGTTTTAATTGTCAAAGTGGTTACTAGAAGTATAACTGTTTAAGTAACTTGTGAAGAATCTGGAGTAGAATAAACTGGTGTACCATTATAAATGATACAGTAGGAGAGAAAGAATGATGAAAACGGAACATAAAGTTCCGTATAACTTAAAAGTTGAATCTTACAAAACAGTCAGAGGAAACTATCGAGGACGAATAACAGTCAATGAATAAACCCCCTCGGGTCACAGAGGTTGGAACTAGGAGAAAAAGAAGAGATTGAAATGAGGGAACTACTAGAGCAGTTCAGAGTACTGAAATTTGAGGAGACGGTCGTAATTTTAAATCTAAAAATCGATAATAGATAAGGGACTTAAGATCTGGGTAAACAGTGTGACGGATGAGTTGTAGAGATACATCTACGGGTTCTACATAATTTAATTGTACATGAATGAATTTGATAAATTAGAAGATAGGGGTTTGGATGAATGGGTGACAATACCCGAGTCAACACAGGGACGGGGGTGTGGGAGTTGAGGTTAAGTCTACATCTTCTGAATTGGAGACTATGAAGACTTACACTGACATAAACCTCTATCCTGAAAATTCTGTAACAACAAGTCAGTGAGTCAGTACAGACTGAGAAACGCTGGGATACCTGACGTCGTGTAGTCCAAAGGACATGAAGTAGAAGAGGGTCGTGAATGAGTTTGAGTTCAGGTAACTGAACCACTACGATAGGTTTGTAGAGTAGAAGACAGTGGGAGAAGAGGACGGAAGTTAGAAAGGGTCATAGCCAAAAAATATGCCTTAACCGAGAAACGTAGTCCACCGGTTTCATAACCTCGAAGTCGAAGTCACAGTCAGGAAGGTTAATTATAAGTCCTGACTAAAGAAAATGTTAAATGACCAAAGTAGAACGTCAGGTTCCCTTAAAGTTCTCAGAAGAGGTTGTGGTGTTAAGTTTTCGTAATTAAAAACCACGAGTCGAAAGAATTACCAGGTTGAGAGTGTAGGTATGTACTGGTAACCTTTTTGGTATCGAAACTGATCTGTCTGAAAACGACAGAAAACGAAAAACGTCTGAAAACGAAAAAATTATACGACAGATCCAAATTATACGACAGATCAAAAAGAGGGTTCCTCGATCACAGAAAATTAAAGTACCGACGTCAGTTGTAGACCTCACTAAAACATCGGGGGGTTTTATTTAAGACGGTGACAACTATTAATTCCATTTTACTTCGGGAAACCCACCTGGGATTAGGTTACATTGACTACAGGAATATTCTTCTCTAATCCTGTGTGTCTCTCTGTGGTCTATACACACGTTTCTTGCTAATACACTTGTGTATCTTTCTTACGTTGGTAGACATTCGGTTCCTCTCTACGAAGTCTTCTTTGGTTTGACCCTGTGGGTGTAGAGTCTACCGGTCGGTGGTCTTGACACTCTTATATTAGAAGAAGACAAATTTAAGTCAGAGGATTCAGTCAAGTAAGATTGATAAGAAAAACGGGTACGGTTTGTGAAACCTCAAAAGGATCTATGAAAAAAAGAAAACGTAAGATACAAGACAGGTAGGTCTTTAGGGCAACATAGATTTAAGTCTCGTCTTAGAGATGAAGAGTCATCGAGAAAATACTGGAGGAACCAAGTCTGGTAGTAGGTGAGAACTGAACTAATGACAATACCGGAAAATTGATCAATAGAGTGAATATAGGAGTAGGGGAACGTCAGATAAGAAGTGTGGAGTCCCCTGACCATGAAATTTTTCATTCAGGTTATTTGTCGTTTAACCTTCACCACGTCCCCTTTAATACTACTTCCATCATTTTTCCGTGTTTGAAGGTAAATATTCTCTTTATTCATGATGTCTCACGTACTTACGAGTCAACACAGGTTAAGAAACGTTGAGGTACCTGACATCACACGGTCCGAGGAGAGAGAGAGGTACCCTAAAGGGTCCGTTCTTATGACCTCACCCAACGGAAGAGGAAGAGTGTCCCTAGAAGGACTGACTCCCTAGCTTGGACACAGAAGACGTGAAGGACGTCTAAGAAAATGGTGACTGGGTGGACCCATCGGGAAGCGAGGGTTTATTCAAGATATTTCTATTGATTGTGACGACACACCATGTACACTTTTGACAATTCTCTCATTTGGGATTTCCAAGAGTAACGTTCCTTTTTTATAAAAAAATAAAGAAATTATAATATGAATACACTCTACCACTCATAAGTGATTTAAATACTATCATTAGTGAGGTTTTACATGTATTCAGTTTAATAATGTATAAAATTTTTGTATGTGTCACAATATACAGTTAATATAGAGTTGACCTTCTTTTTTTACAGTTAAGAGACGAGTTTAGAACATGACTGTAATCCAGGGGTAAAAATGAGTCTCGTCGTCAGTTTTGGAAATGTGAACGGTAGTTCGGGATCTTATAGTCATTGGTGGTGGAAAATGTGAAGACTGGAGTAAAAGACGACACAAGGGAAAATGAGTTAGACAAGGTTGTGTCCACCGTAAAAACGATTAGGTACTCGTGAGATCCGTACACGATCGGAATCCCGAAACGTGATGTACAACATGATAGATTTTACGAGAAGAAAGTTTTATAAAATAGGAGGGAGTAAAAGAAATTCAGAAACGAGTTTACGGTGGAGTCACTCTGGAGGATGGAATGTAATAAGAGAGTGGGATGTAATAAGGAGGATAGTGGACATCATGGTCAGGTGGAATATAACGACAAACAAAAGGAGATAACGTGATACATTAAAAAATGAATGTTATAAAATTTTGAACAGAAAAATATAAGGAGGAGATCTTGTCGAGACCACCGAGTCTACCTTTTCTTAGACAGACGTTACGTCCTTTGGTCCCAAGTTAGGGTCCCAGTCCTTCTAGGGTACCTCTTCTCTGACCGTTGGGTGAGGTCATAAGAACGGACCTCTTAAGGTACCTGTCATCTCGGACCGTCCGATGACAGATACCGTAACGTTTCTCAGTCTGTGCTGACTTACTTATTGTGAAAGTGAAAGATCTTGTGTTCGAGGTGGTTTCGGTGTTAAAAAGTAGAGAAAACAAGTCGTTGACGGGACTTTCTACGGACAGTGTAGACAAGTCAAGTCAACGAGGCAACGCAGGTTGAGAAACACAGGGGTACCTGACATCGTACGGTGCGTCGGGACAGATAGTGGTTGAAGACCTCGGATGAGTTTGAGTACCGGTAGCACAGTCACTACGGTAGGTTGGTAGAGTAGTAGACAGTAGGGGAAGAGGACGGAAGTTAGAAAGGTCGTAGTCCCAGAAAACTCTACTCAGTCAAGAAACGTAGTCCACCGGTTTCATAACCTCAAAGTCGAAGTCGTAGTCAGGAAGGTCACTTATAAGTCCTGACTAAAGGAAATCCTACCTGAATAAACTAGAGGAACGTTAGGTTCCCTGTGAGTTCTCAGAAGAGGTTGTGGTGTCAAGTTTTGGTAGTTAAGAAGTCCTAAGTCGAAAGAAATATTAAGTTGAGAGTGTTGGTATGTACTGATAACCTTTTTGGTATGGAAACTGATCTATCTGGAAACAACCATTTCATTACGAGAGATCGTTTTATACGACAGATCCAACTAGTATCGAAAAGAGGGTTCCTCGTTCGTAGAAAAGTAAAGTACCGACGTCAGTGGTAGAAGTCTCTAAAACCTCGGGTGGTTTTTATTTCAGAGAGTGACAAAGGTAACAAAGGGATAGATAAACGAAACTTCACTACCCTGGTCTACGGTACTAGAATCAAAAGACTTACAACTCAAAATTTGGTTGAAAAAGTGAGAAGAGAAAGTGAAAGTAGTTCTCCCAGAAATCAAGAAGTGAAAGACGGTATTCCCACTACAGTAGACGTATAGACTTCAATAACTATAAAGAGGGTCGTTAGAACTAAAGTCGAACACTAAGAAGGTCGGACCGTAGAAAGTACTACATGAGACGTATATTCAATTTATTCGTCCCACTATCATATATCGAAACTACATGAGGAAAGGGCTAAACCTCGGTCAGACAACAAGGTATAGGTCAAGATTAACAACGAAGAACTGGACGTATATCTAAAGAGTCCTCCGTCTAGTCCACCTGACCATAAGGTAGAGAACTTCTTAAAAGGTATTAAACAACACTAGGTGTGTTAGTTTAAGAAACCGTATCAGTTATTTCGTCTTCATCTACAAAAAGACCTTAAGATAAGGAAAAAGTTAGTAGGTTGTCTACAACATTTAAACTAGAGACCAAGGAGACGGAAAAATTTTAGGTCGAACTTGGAGACCTTCAAGTACCAAGTCCGTGACAACTTTCGACTGAATCTCTTAAAACTCGTAATGAAACGATCCCACACTCTACTCACGTTAACACATATCAGACTCGTAGGAAACCGTAACGGAAAGAAACCCTAATCTTACTTTTGACTGGAAAAGGTCAGGACACCGGTGACTACTCAAAAGGTTTAAATGACCGTATAATTCTCGTCGTGAAAGTGTTGTAGTAGAAAAGCCTAAACTTTATCGAGTTGACCTTAAGGTAGTGGAGGTGAACGAAACAAACATCACCCGAAGGATTCCGGGTCGACTGAAGTGTAAAGTCCTACAGACCGAGATCACTCACTAGTGTGGTAGTACCAATAGACCCAATACTTCTAGAACAAATCAAGAAGATACATAAGAACGGTGGAGAAGAATTATAGAAGACGAAGACAATCCAGATAAGGTAAAGACAGGAAATAACACGGGTAGAAACATACTTTAAAAGGGAACCATAGAGATTAAAGTGTATCATCCACTAATTATATAAATATAGAACATCTGATTTATTCACTTAACTTATATGCTATATTTGTCTACAATTAATTTGTTGTGGTTCGAACTTTGTATTTTGTAACAATTGTGAAACTTCGGGAGGTACATGAGAAAGGTGAGTGAAAGGAGAGATGAAGGTCCTGTACTTGTGTTCGTCTCAAAACATAACTAGTAAAGGAACTTGTAGAAGTATCACACGATGATGTATACATCTGTACAGATCTATTCTACGTAGGAAATAAAATGTGCGTAAAATTTAACTTTTGGACATAGAATGAAGGAGAAAACGAGTTATAACATACAAAGTAGACGCAACTATAATCACCGCCTCAAATAAGTATATAAAATTATGACATAAAAAGATGATTTACTTAAGTAATGTTAAAATTTTCAGAATCCATAAACTGAATAAAAAACACAAACATGTATAGACAACCATGTATATACGTTATTCTTAAAAAGATCTAATAAAGTATTCCTTACCCTAACCGACCAGGTTCTAAAAGGACATTCGATATTATGTCTAAGTAATTCAAAAATAGAAAAGTAATTCTCTTATCATAACTCTCTCGACGGAAAAAGACCAAACTTCAAATCAAAAGGACGGTATATACCTGTTTTCCAAGATCGTTTTCAAATATAGGACTATAACTGTTTATTGGAGTAAGGACAAAGGGTAAAACAATGGACTAGTCTAAGTAAAAGAGAAGTAAAATCAACTCGAATAAAAGGAAATTTAGATCGTTACGTAATAGTTACAACAAATGACTGAGGATGGGTCACTCACAAAAAAGTCCTATGGAACAGACGGTATAACATTCTTCGTGGTTCTTCGAATTTGAAAGTATGAATTAAATTTTTGACAGTGTATAACCATGAAAACCACAACAATAAATCCTATATCATTTACAATATATTATTGTTGACACAAAACCTTATAATTGAACTGTTATCGTCGACCGTAGTTCCTCGATAACTATTACTTTCCACTAAAAAATATATAGATCATGATATCATCTTTAATAGTCTAGTAGACTCATTTTCTTCCTACAAAATAACTTACCACAACACTGTTTGTCTGTTGGTAAACATATTTTTATTTTAACCTAAATACGGAGTGTGATATGTGTTTTTATTTGAGACTTACGTATCCTCTGGACTTATATTTTATAATTTTGGTATGTTCGAAAAGACGATATAAAAGATCATCCACTTAAAGAAATCTTGGACTACTCTCTCTTTTTCGAGAGATTGATACTGAGTTTTAGGTCAATAAGACATTAATTTATAACCATTTAAATTTGTATATTTTTATAAAAAACTTACCGTTTTTAGTAGTATCCGTTTAAGTTTTCTGTTTAACCATCTTTTGTAAAGATTACAGACAGTGCTTAACTTCCGATTATAAAGATTATATATTACTCGAGAAATGTTTAACTCTTTTACCTTTTAAATTTTTTTTTACTATATTTAAACCCGAAGGAACCACCGAGTCTACTATTTTTTGACGGACGTTACGTCCTCTGGATCCAAGCTAGGGACCCAACCCCTCTAGGGGACCTCTTACCGTTGAGTGAGGTCATAAGAACGGACCTCTTAAGGTACCTGTCTCCTTGGACCACCCGATGTCGGGTACCCCAGCGTTTCTCAGCCTGTGCTGACTCACTGATTGTGAAAGTTTGTGTTCTTACTAAAAGTTAAAATGAGTGTTATTCTCTTTAAGTTTACTTTCGGTAATTCTACGTTCAAAATGTACAATGAAATCGTTTTTAAATTTTCTCGAGTATGAGACAACAACTCAAACACTTTTTTGACTATGAAGTCATATAATGACCACCTTTACGGATGTCTTGTTTTAGGGTATTATAGATAATAGATTATTTTGATGTAAACGTGAATGAAAACAGGTGGTTTGGAATCCATAAGTAGATCTATGATTACGTAGAGGATAATTACCTCTACTTTTTGTACGTTCTATAAGTCACGTGATGATATCGTTGTGACAACAAGTAACAAGTCATCTGTTCAGAAGAGACTGAGAAATTCTGGGGTTCCAGAACTTCGTGTGGTCCTAAGTACTCAACCATTTTTGTAACGGAATATAAACTAACGTTTAAAAGTCTTTGTCAGGACACATACTTTCTGATTGAAGACACAAAGAAAAAGTCAAAGTGTAACGATGTTGGTAGGAGTGTGAAGACCGTGTGGTACTCCACAAAAGAAGGGGTTGTGGTTCATTTAGACTCTGTAATCGACCCACAGGATTTTAAATTGAGTCAAGACTGTGAACAGAACTGTCGAGGGTATCCAATTTCCGAGTCGGGGAACTCTAAGGGAGGATGGATGAAGTCTCCGGTTAGTGATCAGGTCCAACAATGGGCACTAAGACTAATACTCGATATTTAACCTCCTAGGGTTCTAGGTAAACCGTCCAAGGTAATGAAACGGTCTCATTTCCTTTTATCGAATGAATGACAAATCACAGTCAACGAGTCAGTGTAGGTTGAGAGACACTGAGGTACCTGTCGGGGGGTTTTCCGAGGAGACAGGTACCATAAGAGGTCCGTTCTTATGACCTCACCCATCGGTAAGGAAAGATGTCTCCTAGAAGGACTTGGTGGTCAAATAATATTTTCCTACACTATTCTTGTGTCTGTTTGTAAGTCCACCTTCTCTATGTGTCTCTTTCAATATAACCTTTCCCATTCTTTCGGGGTACGGGGGGACTCCACGTAGAGAGAGGGTCCTTTAGGTACATGAGTGGTTGAACTTCGAGAGATCGGTGGTGTGTAAACCACCGAAAAATACCTCTAAAGAAGTCCGGTGGTATAACGAGTAATTGAGACAAAGATCGAAGATGGGAGAGGGACCTCTTACTATCTACCTCGACTTTGCAGGTTCGAAGATAGTACCGAACCAGAAAGACCACTGGTCGTGGATAGGTTCTTGGGTGTTCTAAGTGGATTAATCTGTTTTTCTGTGACGATGGTAAGTCCTGTAGGGTTCCCTAAATCCTTGACATATAGTCCTTGGTCCCAAATTCTAGTCTATAATGTCGTTTTATACAAAGATTAGGAGCATAGTGGCTCCCCTTATATTCTCGAAATCATCGAGACGTGGTCCTTGGTCCATATCTCTGGTTATATATAAAAGATAATGTAGTGTTTGGGTTTAAGGGTATATGTCCTGTAACCAACGTATTTGATACCATATAGACGGATTACTACATCTTACTCTTTTTAGAGATCTTAACTATACATAACTAAGGGTCCTAGATATAAAGTTCAATCTTTTAGTTATACACTTTATTATAAAATCATACACTCTCGACCTGGTATTTCTTTCGACTCACGACTTCTTAACTACGAAACCTTAACACCACGACCTCTATAAAACTCTTAGGGAACTTGACGTTCCTCTAGTTTGGTCAGTTGGGATTTCCTTTAGTTGAGACTTATAGGAAACCTTCCTGACTACGACTTCGACTTCGAGGTTATGAAACCGGTGGACTATTCTTCTCGGTTAAGTAACCTTTTCTGAGACTACGACCCCTTCTAACTTCCGTCCTCTTCTTCCCCTGTTGTCTCCCACTCTACCGACCCACCGTAGTGGCTGAGTTACCTGTACTCAAACTTGTTCGTGGCCCTCTACCACTTCCTGTCCCTTCGGACCGCAGGACGTCAGGTACACCAACGTTTCTCAACCCGTATCGACTCGATGACTTCTTTTACCCCTTTTGTTGATCTGGTAAGTCCATACTGGATTTAGTTTAGGGAATACTGATATGTCATCTTTACTCTTTATCTAAATTCCATGATCTACACTATCTGTCTCACGGACTACTTGATACCTACCTCCAAACACTGTGACATGTCCTCTGTCCTTAGTTCTGGTAGGGTTTCTTTTTCTTTACGTTTTTTCGTTTTACCGACAGACTCCTCCGGAATCTTTATCGACACTTTTCTTCTCTTCACTTTTCGGTTCTTCTTTTCCTTTCTATATAGGTAAACTTACGTCTCAACGTTTATTATCGTTTCTCTCTATTCTTTCTGAAGGAGTCACTAGTTACGTTTCTTTATCTCCTTTTATTATCTTACCCTTTCTGATCTCTAGAGAAGTTCTTTTAATCTCTATGGTTCCCTTGAAAAATACGTTTCTACCCGAGCTATTTCCTGTCTTTACAATATCTGGATTGTCTTCGTCTTCTATAATTCTTCTCCACCGTTCTTATGTGTCTTCTTGACATGTTTTGTCTAGAAGTACTGAGTCTATCAGTACTACCACACTAGTGAGTGTGAGTGGACCTCGGTCTGTACGACCTTACACTTCAGTTAACCCGGAATCCTTCGTAGTGATGTTTGTTTCGATCACCTCCACTACCTTAAGGTCAACTCGATAAAGTTTAGGATTTTGTACTACGGCACTTTCACGACGTGAGTTATACGGTCGTTTAAACCTTTTGAGTCGTCACCGGTGTCCTGACCTATTCCAGTCAAAAGTAAGGTTAGGGTTTCTTTCCGTTACGGTTTCTTACGAATATGATGACGTGTTAACGTGAGTTGGATGTACGATCATTTCATTACGAGTTTTAAGAGGTTCGGTCCGAAGTCGTTATGTACTTGACACTTTAAAGTCTACAAGTTCGACCAAAATCTTTTCCGTCTCATTGGTCTCTTGGTTAACGGTTGTGGGCAACCTAATAGTTTTTTCGTTCTCTCAAAGTCTTTTTGTAGAAGATGTAGACGAAATAACTAATACGGTTTCGGAATCTGATACATCTAGTGTTATTTGATACCTTTTAACACTTTCTCTAGCCTTATGGTCTGGTGGACTGGACGGAGAACTCTTCAGTCCTTCGTTGTCAATCTTTACCTGTACCTTGTCTGACGAAGGTTTATCCGTTTCCTCAAGCAGTTCCCACATATAACAATGGGACTAATAAATTGAATATACGTCTCAAGTAGTACTCCTTACGACCCGACCTCCTTCGTACTCGACCTTAGTTCTAACGACCCTCTTTATAGTTATTGGAGTCTATACGTCTACCGTTGTGGGAATACCGTCTTTCACTTCTTCTTGATTTCTCGGAGAACTACTTCCACTTTCTCCTTTCACTTTTTCAACTGAATTTCGAGTTGTAAGTCTTATGATTCTAGTACCGTAGACCAGGGTAGTGAAGTACCGTTTATCTACTCCTTTGTCACCTTTGTCACAGTTTGAAATAAAAACCCCCGAGGGTTTAGTGACGTCTACCACTGACGTCGGTACTTTAATTTTCTACGAATGAGGAACCTTCCTTTCAATACTGGTTGGATCTGTCGTATAATTTTTCGTCTCTGTAATGAAACAATTGTTTCCAGGCAGATCACTTCCGATACCAAAAAGGACACCAGTACATACCTACACTCACAACCTGACACTTCTTCCGACTCGCGGCTTCTTAACTACGAAAACTTGACACCACAACCTCCTTTGAGAACTCTCAGGGAACCTGACGTTCCTCTAGGTTGATCAGGTAGGATTCCTCTAGTCAGGATTTGGAAGTAACCTTCCTGACTACGACTTCGACTTTGGAGTTATGACACCGGTGGACTACGTTTCTCGACTGAGGAAAGCTTTCTAGGACTAAGACCCTTTCTAACTCCCGTCCTCTTCTCCTGCTGTCTCCTACTCTACCAACCTACCGTAATGACTGAGTTACTTGTGTCCAAACCCATCTGAGAACGTCAGCCACTACCTGTCCCTCCGGACCCAACGACGTTGAGTACCCAGCGTCTCAACCTGTACTGACTCTCTGACTTGACTTGACTTGACTTGACTCGATGACTTCTTGTTATTGTGAAGGATACTGCACTTTTTCTTCTCCTTTATTCTAACACAAAAACGTAACACACACGTCTTACGAAGAGTAATGTTTTTTCTTTGTACTCTTCTGTCATTTCTGTTTTACTTTTGTTTCCTTTGACTAATAGGTGTTCCTAATCTACCCTGTCTCCTCCCTCGTAATGAAAAGACCCAATGAGAAAATATAGTAAAAGGGTAAACTTTAGTATAATTAAGACATGTCTAAATTTTCAAATTTAGTTGGTCCTCTAAAGTTTAGAAGATTTTTACTTATGTTTATCCTCGTTTATTTGGATTGATATATATTTCACCTGTTTCCATTAGTCCCACCTCTGTTTGTTTCTTAAATGGGTTCGGTGAAAACTTGTTTCATAAAACTATAGAAGTGTAACTCTGTGTTTCTTGATGAGGTGGTTTGGGTACTTGTAATGAATCATTTCAAACTTTCACAATCAGTGATCCCGTACAGGATAAGAAACGTTCGGGTACCTCAAATCGGGTGGTCCGAGGAGACAGGTACCTTAAGAGGTCCGTTCTTATCACCTCACTCAACGGTAAAGGTAGAAGTCCCCTAGAAGGGTTGGGTCCCTAGTTTGGACCCAGAGGACTTAACGTCCTTCTAAGAAATGAGAGATTCGGTGGTCCCTTCTGTGAATGAATCATCCTATCAACACTAATCACCAATACCACATTGTTAAAACTTTAATTAAAAACACTCAACGCCCCAAGTCTTTTACTCACGTATGTACACACACGAGTCACCACAGGTCGAGAAACAGTGGGGTACCTGACATCGGGTGGTCCCAGGGGACAGGTACCTCAAGAGGTCCGTTCTTATGACCTCACCCAACGGTGAAGGAAGAGGTCCCCTTGAAGGGTTTGGTCCCTAACTTGGACGTAGAGATTACTCATTTATATAAGTATAACAATCGTTGGTCCTAAGAGTGATGACCACTTTTCTCTTTCATTATTCTTTGACCACTTACGTTCCCTCTTAAGACAAAAGATCACGACTAAAACCTTAATACCAATTATTGTACTTGGATGTCGTATGTACCTTGTTGTCTGACCAAGGTTTATCCTTTTCCTCGTGCAGTTCCGACATATAACAGTGGGACGAATAAATTGAAGATACATCTCATGTAGTACTCTTTGGGACCCAACCTTCTTCGTGTTCGACCTTAGTTCTAACGGCCCTCTTTATAGTCATTGAAGTCTATACGTCTACTGTGGTGGAAATACCGTCTTTCACTTCTCCTCGATTGTGCGGAGAACTACTTTCACTTTCTCCTCTCACTTTTCAACCGAATTTCGAGTTGTAAGTCTTTTGATTCTAGTACCGTAGACCAGGGTAGTGAAGTACCCTTTATCTACCCCTTTGTCACCTTCGTCACAGTCTGAAGTTAAAAACCCGAGGTTTTAGTGACCTCTACCACTAACGTCGGTACTTTAATTTTCTGCGAATGAGGAACATTCCTTTCAATACTAGTTGGACCTATTGTATAATTTTTCGTCTCTGTAATGAAACAGTTGTTTCCAGACAGATCAGTTCCGATACCAAAAAGGTCACCAGTACATACCTACACTCTCAACCTGACACTTCTTTCGACTCGTGACTTCTTAACTACGAAAACTTGACACCACAACCTCTTCTGAGAACTCTCAGGGAACCTGACGTTCCTTAAGGTTGGTCAGGTAGGATTTCCTCTAGTCAGGACTCACAAGTAACCTTCCTGACTACAACTTCGACTTTGAGGTCATGAAACCGGTGGAGTACGTTTCTCAACTGAGTAACCTTTTCTGAGACTACGACCCTCCCTAACCCCCGTCCTCCTCTTCCCCTGCTGTCTCCTACTCTACCGACCTACCGTAGTGGCTGAGCTACCTGTACTCAAACTCATTTGAGGCCCTCAACCACTACCTGTCCCTCCGGACCGTACGACACTAAGTACCCCAGTGTTTCTCAGCCTATGCTGACTCACTGACTTGACTTGACTTGTCGTATGCAAGTACTATGTATAGCATATAAATACAGAGTACTAGATATACATTGAGTACCATATACACATACATACGCACGTTGAGTGATATATGTAAAAAATCAAAACCGTCGTTACTAAGAGACCTCGTCACTTGAATAAATCGTGGATTGAGAACCAAAGATTTACGGGAAGAAGTGACTTTTCTTCCCGTGGAATATTTTTACCAATCAATGTCTCGATTCATTTTCTTTCCTGTTTATTACGATTCTATTACCGTACTTGTCTCCTCGGACCATCCGATGTCAGGTATCCCAGTGTGTCTCAGTCTATACTAACTTCACTAAATTGTACACACACGTGCGCACGCGTGCGCGTGCGTGTGTGTGTGTGTGTGTGTGTGTGTGTGTGTCCTTTAGTTGGGATTTATAAGTAACTTTCCTGACTACAATTTCGACTTTGAGGTTATGAAACCGGTGAACTACGCTTCTCAGCTGAGTAAACTTTTCTGGGACTACGACCCTTTCTAATTTCCGTTTTCCTCTTCCTCCGTCGTCTCCTACCCTACAAATCTATTGTAGTGGCTGAGTTAACTGTACTTAAACTCGTTTGGAGTCTCTGTCACTTCCTGTCCCCTCGGATTCCACGATGTCAGGTACCCCAGTGTTTCTCAGCCTATGTTGAATTTGTGACTTTTTGTTGTTGTTGTATGATTTTCCTGTTTCCTCGGTCGAACTACTCTAAGGGTGACCGGTTTAGACCCAACTAAACTCATCGATTTATTTATTTCAACCATCATCTAATAGTGTGTGACTTAAACATTTTGTTTCTTTGTTTTTTTGATTTTGTTCGATTATTTTCGTCCTTTCTCCCTCTTTATACTAACCTTTTTTTTAATATTATCTTTCAGTTGGTTATGAACAACCTTATTGTCTAAACTTTTTAGTGATAAATTTTAGTATCTTATTGACTGAACTCCTCTTTAGTGGTCACTTACGACTTTTTTATCTTCCTACCAAAACCTCCTTGTCCTATAAAAATTTGTCAGAGTTCAAAAAAGTCGATATTAACTAATTAATGTTTTCACTTTTTATATGGAATTGTCATCTTTTTAAACTACCCACGGTTAACTAGTCTAAATTGTAGTTGTTATTTCCCTGTTTCACTGGTCAACACTGAAGACACCCCTTCGAACTCTCCGTGTTATATCTGGTACATCTTAAAGAAGGGGTTTATGTATCAGATTTAGATTGGTACTTGTCAGTCTATTTGGGTTTAACACACTGTAAAATATTCTTCAGTGACAGTATTTTCTCTTTCTCTCCTTTGTTACGAACACTTTCTTGATGACCATATACATCTTTAAGTCTGGACAGAATTCTGTCTACTAATTAAGTCAGAACCTATTTAAAATTAATAATAATGATAAAACCGACATGGTGAGATGAACGTCCTAACTCCAAAGGACTGGTCTCTAACTTGGACCCCGGTGTCGGCACTTTCATGGTTCCGGATTGGCGACCTGGGGGTCCTTTGAGGGTCTATTTCAAATGAAATTCACCTGAGTCGAAAAGTCTCTGACATTACTTTTAAACGTAAGTTTAGAAGTTCAACGAAATGAATACTTACGAAATCGAAAGAACAGATATTTTACCCGTATTATTATCATGACTAGAACGTTCACGACATTCCTAATCTACTTACTTTTTATAGATTCTTTTTATCGTTACCGTATTACATACATAAGTTGTTCAGTATAGTAATTTAGTATTTTATTAAATAACAGGTTTAATATTATGAAACCCCTCACTTTCTCTCGTTGTACTTATTAATCCAGTCCTATCGTCCACACTTATTCACGAGAAGATCCATTTGGTCTTACACTCCACATGACCAGTCCCACGGGGTATCCTATATATATATACACACATATGTCCCTCCAAGTAATATCCTTAACCTAGAACTTTGATTCCTCCGGTTCTTCCGGGTACAAGACGACGGATGTTTGATCCCTTGGTCCTTTCAACCACCACACTAAATCATTCAGGTTTATGGGTTCTTGGCCCCTCGGTTACCCTATTCAGAGTTAGAATCAGGTTTCCAAGTGCTTAATCCCGTAGTCACCGCATTCAAGGGTAGACTCAGTCTACCAGACCCTTGGTCCTCGTGACATCATACCCCCTTCCCTTTTACCTACAGGGTTGAGTCTGTCTCTCACTTAAACGGGAAAGAGACAGAAAACAAGATAAGTCTCGGAGTTGTCTGACCTACTACAGGTAAGTGTAGTCACTCCCACTAGAAGAAATGAGTCAGATGTCTACGTTTTAAGATTAGAGAAGACCTGGGGTATGAGTGTCTGTGTGGGACTCTAGTACAAAATTCTCAATGGACCCGTAGGAAACTTTCACTTTCACTTCAGCGAGTCAGTACAGGTTGAGAAACGCTGGGACACCTGACATCGGATGGTCCGAGGAGACAAGTAAAGGAAGAGGTCCACTAGCAGGGTTGGGTCCCTAACTTGGACCTAGAGGACGTAACATCTGTCGACGAAATGGTAAACTCGTTGGTCCCTTCGGTGGTCCCGTAGGAAATCGAATCAGTTCAACTGTATATTTTACTTGGTGGTGTAGACCGGTGGAGCCGGTAATCATGATACGAGGAGTTTCGTTAATAAGACAGATTAATTACTCTTAAATACTAAATTAGAACAACTTATATATTCCTTTATATGTGACAGGAAAATAAAACCTATCTTTTTGACTCACTGTCTTCAAAACTAACTAAAGGGTGTCACTGTACAGATCTTTTCCGAATTGACCTTAACTCTCTGACAGAGACTAAAGTTCTAGGGATGAGAAGTGTTTATAAGATATATAAGTAGGGTGAGTGAGTATTATATATAAAAAAAGTCGGTACGACGTGTCGCACACCCTAGAATCAAGGGACTGGCCCATACCTTTGACCTGGGAACCGTCAATTTAGTTTCGTAGAATTGGTAACCTGACGGTCCCTTAAGGGTTAGGTATTAGAAAGTAATATGACTACGTACTTCAGTAACTACCGAAGGCGTGAAGTCTGGTAGGTGAAAAAGATCGGAATTCTGAATAAGAAACACATGTTCTTATACTCACAAAAAGTATTTATAAATTAGAAACGAAGGAAGACAGGTATCATGGACTACAGATCACTGATCAGATCATTTATTATTATGGACTAAATCGTGTTCTCAATATACAGCACCAGAAAAAGTTTTGGTGATAAAATTCCTCCGTCACATTGTATCTCCGAGAACCAGTCTGTTGGACTTCCTTTCAGAAGTAATGTGTGAATAACGGGTAGACTGTGGTAGAGTCAGGAATTCATTCGTACACAAGTCTAAACTCCTCTATTCCCTTCTACCGGTCGAATTGCTCCCAGTTCAAGTCCCAAATCGTGAGAGTAGTTAGTTTGGCGACAATAAAGACTTATATGGATGAATCACCTCGTTTGACGTTCAGAAGTGTCTTTAAGATCTTTGAGAGGGAGAGAAGGGGAACTCCAAATCCAGAGGGTATTGGTCTACGGAGGCAACGTAGTAACAAGGGAAAGAGAGGGAAGAAGTAGTTAGAGAAATTTTTGGATAAAATTTTTCAGGTAAACATGAAGACGTGGGATAAAGGAGGGTGGTCTAGAGAGTATAAGACAGTACGCACGAAGGTGAGACTTATTGGGTAGTTTGTGACTTTATTACCCACCAAATTGATTATAGGATATTACGTCCTGGGTAATCACGTTATGTTTTATTATAATACTCTAAAATAATCGAGTGTAATCATTTGTGTCTAACGTAATTTTCGACAAGGACAAAATAAAAACTTTACGAACCTATCCTATCTGATTATATTTTATAGGTTTAATACGACAAGACTTTGATATTTCAACTCAAGGGGTGACTCGTCCAATACAATTTAGAAAAGGACAAAGAAATAAGAATACTTCCTATTCCTCTACCACTGATGTCCCAAAGAGAAACAAGTGGAACGGACGACGTCTCCTTTCTCAAATTCTCGTGAAGGGTCCTTTGATAAAGACTGGAGGACAGGGAACGAAAGGTGGTTTATGGTCATTGTTGTAGTTTACGGTGAAGAATTGTAATTTTTACTCTATAATAGATTGTAATCTCAGATGTATCGTGTTCCATTTCCCCGAAAAACCGTCTATCGGTCCATTAATCGAGTCACGTCTGGTTTGTTCTGGCAAGATACGGAGTAACCTTTCAGACCCGATACGAAGATTTCAGAGAGTAGGAACGACATCCTTTTGAACAATTTCCTACTTAAAGTATAAAAGTGAAATTCATGAGGAGAAAACTTAAAAATAGTGGGGGATGTTGATATGGTCGAGAAAGTAAATTGTTTCGGTAATAGTGTGGTTCCACTTCCGATATATCCAAATTTTTTTGAGTGAGTTTTATTATCACGGTTAGATACAAAAGGATACGATTATTAAAACCCTTACTCTCATCTCACTGTGGTTTACTGGTAAAGACTACAGATTATCCGTTATACGAAGATAATTCGTTCCTTCTCCGAGCACGTAACCATTGTCTTAGGTGCAACCATTTAGATTGACTTTATAATGTTAAAAATGAAACACTCACTACCTAAACATTACAGACATTGGTCTCATACCTTATAAAGTTTCCAAAAAACGAATTTGATAGTACGAATAGAATTCATTATTGGTATCTAATATCTAGTGTCTTTTTGTAAACTTGGTCACCGACCGATGAAAAACTCGTGTTGGTCTTCATAAAAATAGTCTTCGTAATTAATTAGTTATCTCATCTTTCCTTAGTGGATGACTTTTATGTGTTCGGTATGTGTTTTAAGAGATCACCTACAGAGAAGGTAAAACCGTAGGTAAATCGAACAGGAAAACGACACGATTAGGAAACCTTGATGACGGAATGGAGAGAGAAATCGTTATGTAAAGGGTCTTTTTAAGAATATCAATAATAGAGATATAACTCACATACACACGAGTCAACATCGACTGAGAAACACTGGGGTCCCTGACGTCCGTCGATCCGAAGTGACAGGTACCCTAAAGGGTCCGTTTAATGACCTCACCAATCGTTAAAGGAAGAGGTCTCCTAGAAGGGTTGGGTCCCTAGTTTGAGTGTAGAGAACGTAACCCTCTACCAAAGAAATGGTGACTTGTTGGACTCTTCAGTAAGTAATCGGTGTTAAGTAGGAATTGATCAAAACTGATTGGGGCAAAGGGGAAACTTGATGAAAGAAGAGGGAAAACGAAACGAAAAAGACCGTATCTTTTGAACAAAGAGAAGACAGGGAAGACACATAGAAGGAGAAAAGGTGTAACACCAAAACGTCATTGAAGAGTGACAAAGTAACCCTTTTTGATTTAAACTCATATTCTTTTGGTTAGGGATAGTAGAAAACCTTTCAACGTAGTGTGTTAGTTTATGGGGAGACTGACCGTATTGAAAACACAGATATAACAAATTCGATTTGTCTTATTTCCATTAGGTTTTCTAACCTTTTCTGATAACTCGTTAAGTTAGACTTTTAGGGAAATATAAGTTTATCTTTATCAACATAATATAAAGATGTTATACGCACTTCGAAATATTCGTATCGGGGTTGAAAAGGATTTTATTCTCATTCGTCACTTTTCATTCTCTGGTGGACGTGTAAAATTTTCCCGTACTTCTCCGTATTTTTATTAGTAACTATAACGACAACAAATCAGTGATTCAACACATACTGAGAAAACGATGGGATACCTGACATCGGGTAATCCGAGGAGACAGTTACCTTAAAAGGTCGATTCTTACGGCCTCAACCCAACGGTTAAGGAAGAGGTCCCAAAAAAAGGTTGCGTCCCTAGCTTGGGCGTAGAGGACGAACCGTCCGCATAAGAAATGGTGACTCGGTGTTCCCTTCGTGGTCAGTAACTATATATGTGGTGACTAAATTATTATACTTTACCTTCAGGATTAAAAAATTTTTTTACTGTAGGAACCACCGTTAGTAACCCATCGAAAACCACACTACTATCTGATGACCCGAACGTTCTCGTACCCAAACTAGGTTACACAAAGAATATAAGGACTCTTGAAGTTATAAGGTAGCTTTCATTTAACATTGAGAAAAAGAGGATTTAAGATAGACACGTTTCTGAAGGGACGACCGAGTTTGTTTCTTAGAGGGGAGTTACGTCCTCCCGGTACAGATGGAGGAGATCATGAGAACGGACCTCTTAGGGTACTTGTCTCCTGGGACCACCCGAGTCATGTGCCCCAACGTTTCTCAACCTGTACTGACTCACTGATTGTGAAAGTTAAAAAGTGCACTTACATTCGTCGAAAACCATCCTCTTTCAAAAGAAGTCCTTTCTCAACAGACATCCTCCGTGGAGAAAGAGAAGAGTGATTGGAATCCCTGAGGAGGGTACACGATGAGTTGAGATCGGTTTGGTGTCGAAAGTTTAGAAAACTAATGTGTTATAGAACGGATTGGACAACTATGAAAGACATCTATTTTCTTCATCTTTATTTCTTATTCACTACTTGTTGACTGGTCTAGAGAAGGGATCTATGGGGAAGTCATTAGAGAGTTTGTTTGACACACCTATTCTATCGTAGATTTCTTTCTAGTATTCCTCAGCTATTTGGATGTGTGTCACCTCCTACCACTACCGAGACTAGAGGGTGGGGTTACTACTCGACTCTGACAACAACACGTGAACGGTTTAGTACAGGTTGAGAAGCACTGGAGTATTTGACGTTGTACGGTTCGAAGGGACAAGGGGTGACAGAGGGCATAAAACGGGTTCAAGTGCAGGTAACTTAGCCACTACGGTAGTTTGGTAGAGTAAGAGACAACGGTGGAAGAGGACGGGAGTCAGTAAGGGTCGTAGTCCCAGAAAAGGTTACTCAGTCGAGAAACGTAGTCCACCGGTTTCATAACCTCGAAGTCGAAGTCGTAGTCAGGAAGGTTACTTACAAGTCCTAACAAAAGGAAATCCTGAATGTCTAAACTAGAGGGACGTCAGGTTCCGTGAGAGTTCTCGGAAGAGGTCGTGGTGTCAAGATTTCGTAGTTAAGAAGTCGTGAACCGAAACAAATATCAGGTTGAGAGTGTAGGACTCCAATGAAGAGACAAAGAGAAATGTTCGAAAGTACTGACTCGTCTCAAAAACCTCCATCAAAGATCTCCTACACCTCAGGTGGTGGAAAGGTCTAACGACCGTAAGACTAATTTCATTGGGAAAGAAAGACGGTTGTAGACAGGTATAACTAAAACATTCGTCACTGGTCACCCTAGACTAAGCTATTGTACTTATTGACCCCCTCCTTTAAAATCCAAAACATTGTGAAAATGAATAGATGTACAAAGTGGTAACAAATTTTAATAAAATTTCTAGAATATACATAAAAAAACAATCTTTCTCCTTTTTTGGATTCTTTCCCCAACCTATATTAATAACTGACTCCTAACTGTACAAGGACTTTATATAAAGTCAACTTTAAACGACTAGAATGACGAGTCACTAGTACGGAAGGGTGTCTTGACATAAAATTATCGTTTATTGACTGGGGAGAGTCCCACGAGCATGGTGATCCCCATATTTACTGTTCGAGAGTGAAACGACGTCAACTAGTGTAACGGGGTTTGACACAAAGTAAAATACCCTTGTACGTTTGAACACACTCACCTTACGAAAACTAAGATGTCGGACACCTGACCCTGTCAGTTTGGGGGTTAGTCCGTTAAATACTTTTGTACCAGTAAGGAGTAGAACTTTAGAAAGTAAATGTCCAAAAATCTTTGTGTACTCTAAAAAAAAAAGGAAAGACCTTGAAATTAGTATTTACCTGTTAGAAAAAAACAAAAAACTTTTCCGTCAATCTTGTGTCATGAACGATTTCGAGGAACTTAGAAAAAATTTTTCATAAGAAAGAATTTAAATAAATAAAAACCGGTGAGACAGGTATCGTATACCTTAGAATCAAGGGACTGGTCCCCAGTCTGGGTATATGGGACGTTACCTTCGACTCAGAAATTAAGGACCCGACAGTCTCTTCTGCGTTCGGGGAACTCAGAACTTGTCGATTCACCTTTGTTTTTCGATGTAGAGATACCCTTTTTCGAACACAAGTTGTTACTCGGTATCTGTTATCTTAATACAGAAAGAAAGAACATAAAAAAAAGACATTATAAAAGGAACTTGATAAGTGAATACTAAAATTAACTTCCGTAAGAGAGAGTCTCGACTCCAACAACGTTTACTTAGTCTCGTCGAATTGAACAGTTTTGTAAATCTCTAGACCTACTTTATTAATTTTTAACGTACCCTCTAATCATGTACTCGTTTACGGTTTGTTACAGTGTCTCTCTATAATACTAGTTCTTCATCCGTTTTATTTCCGGATTACACAGTTGTTTTAGGACAGTAACTACGATACTAAGGTCTTTTCCTTTTACGACATACCTGTGTTTTTCTGTTATAATAGTACTCTTAAATACAGTCTGGTTCTTAACAATTATATTCGGTATCTTTCAATAACCGTCTTATAATTGACTGATTACTATACCCTCAAATTGTTCCGTCCCTAAAGTACTGACTAGACGTGAATTAGAAAAGGGACTACTTACACTGACTGAAGAGAGAGGTTGGCACTCGAGACGGGGAATTCCACTTTTTTATTTCCCATTGTTATAAACCGTATATTTGACCGGGAAGTACAGGTACTATACCTGTTAAGGTAGGGTGACAAGAATTTCTTCAGTGTACAGTTGAGGGGTTCCATAGGTCCCGAAGTTGTTTTCCTTAATTGAGAGTTTAAATAAAAATTAAATATTTACAGAAGGGTCAATTACTGAGATGAGGAATCTAAACAACGACAAAAAGTCAGTGATTCAGCACAGACTGAGAGACGCTGAGATACCTGACGTCGTACAGTTCGAAGGGACAGGTTTAAATACAGGTAACTCAGTTACTACGGTAGGTCGGTAGAGTAGGAGACAGCGGGTGAAAAGGAGGACGGGAGTTAGAAAGGGTCGTAGTTCCAGGAAGGTAGGTGACCTCTTCCCTTACCGTTTGGTGAAGTCGTAAGAACGGAACTCTCGGGGTACTTGTCATACTTTTCCGAGGAGTATAACCGGGAGTAAATTAGAGTAAGACGGGTTATTGTCTTTATTAGTTGTCGATAGAGATGATAGTTGTAAAATATAAGAAAATGAGTTCAATTTTTTATTCGGTTTTGAGTTTTTGTTTACTTTGTTGATTCTGATCTTTCAAGTACTTCTGTTAAGATATTGTGACACTTAGGAACATAGAGCGCTTCTATTTGGTCGATATCTGTCAAGTTTCACTAAGCCAGTTTTATTTAGAACTTAGAGTTCTGTCGTTTGTCTATGTAGTAAAACTGGAACTCCATAAAAAGTCAACATAAAAAGTTAATGATAGTGTCAACGTCTTGACTCTTACTTCCGTTTCTAGAACTAGGAAATTTGAAGAACGTAACGGAATTAGAATCAATAGATATTCTCTAATAACTTTTAATTAGGGGGGTAAGTACTAAGTCTATAAAGAGTAACGATGATAGACCTTTCCTACGAAAACTTCATCTTTGTCCGATTCTCCAGACGAAAGTCAATTCTAATCTTACAGTTGGAGACTTGAGAGAGATTTTATGTAAGAAACTTTATTACTAGGTTGAAGGAGTATTTTTATGTTACTATGAAACTTTATGTATAAGATATGGGATTGAACCGTATTACTGGGGGTACATATGTCCCCTAACGTATAAAAAGTCCGTTGATTGTAAAGTGGATTTTTACAGTTTGATAAATACCTATTAAAGTCGATTGTATTTCTTTGTTATTTAATACATCACTTGTTGAAACACTTATAATCCGAACTGTGGACTGGATCCCCACATCATGAACTTTCGGGAGACGTTACAACAAGTTACGATAGGGAGGTTCTTTTGGTGTCAAGACTTAAAACGTAATAATCTTACAGTGAGGATAATAAAACAGAGACGATAAGGATTTATCACTTACTTCATCAAAACGTACTAAAGTTACAAATATATTTACCAGAGTGTGACGTATGCGAGATAACATGTAAAATCAGTGAACTAAAAAAAATGACAAATATAAAAGGTTATAAACTAAAGGTCTCACATAAATTAGTCAGATGAGTACCACCTAAGCTCAACAACGATCTAAAAAAAATGACAAAGTGTGTCATGACGTAAGAACATGTACGAAAGACCACATGTAGACATTCTCAAATAAATTATATATTTTAGTTGTCACTGTAAGAGTTAAACTGAATGTTTATAACTTAACAAAGGTTTTAACGTGATTAAACATAAAGATGGTTCTTCTATATCTACAAAGTCTTAGAAGTTTAGAAATGGTTTCGAAAGAAAATAGTCTTAAAAATAAAAAACGAAATAAACCATCCACCCTTTACAAAAGACTAACAACAAAATTTAACATAAAGATTCTAATCAGTATACCAATTCATGAAAAGTACAAAAGTAAAACTAAACAAACAACTTCATATCAAATGTTATATCATTTTATGTAAGAGAAGACTAAAGAATACTAAAATTACCACTAAACCCAAAAGAGTAAATATTATAGTGACAGAACTAAGATAACTCAACGGGATAAGGGATACCTCAATAGATATAAAAAGAATTTCAAAATATCCACAAGAAGAATTTACACCTTTTAAAATCATCAGATGGAATTTCTTCCAGAGGAGATTCAAGAATATTTCTAAAATCGAAACAGAAAGTGTAAATTAAGACGAGTCAAACCTTGACCACCCACATATACTACACTCCATACCTGAGGAAGTCCAAGAAAAGGTAACACTTATCTCTCGATGGGTTTTTACATATAACTTTTATGGTAAGAAGGAGTTGTTCACATGTCACAGTATAATTTTAACAAATATTAACAGACCAAGACAAAAGGTCGAGACACAACAAAGAACCACTTGAATTAGAGATAAGGTTATGGTGTCACTGAATTGACAAATAATGAAGTTATATTCGAAACCATATACTTTTCCTTTCACATACGGACTGAGAATTCCTCACGGTGGTTTTTATAACAACCCTAAAACTACCTGAACGTTACTTAGAAATAGAGGAAATTAGAAAATTTTATAAAATGTCGTTTTAAATCTTTATAAAGGTACTTCTAATAAGACTATATTGTGTCATGTAGTTAGATTTTGAATACAAGAATTCTTGTCGTTTTTAGAACGAGAATAACGATTACTAGTCCCAAAATCCTCCCTACCCCTTCCCTCCTAAACTCGTCTACCCTCTATCTTTATCGGGACATGGAAAGAAGTACTACAGAGTTACGGGGACGTACACCAGGGAGGTGTTCCCGGTCAACCACCTTGTGGAGTGTCGTTCCACTAACTCTGGGTTGTCGTAAGATTCTCTACTTTTCACCTTCACAGTCAAAGAAATTCTGGATATAAACCTCTTACCGTGTCACAGTAAAGGTGAACTAAGATAACCAGTTTGTCAATGTTTTTAGTCTAAGTACCTCTGTAAATATTTAGGGTGATGTGACACCCCCTTGACAGTCTCTTATCAATCTGACGCAAAATTTTGATGTGTTGAAAACACGATAACTAATACTCCTTACAAGATAAAAATTACGATAACGTTTACCACAGAGAAAAGTCCTAATGTAAAAGATCACCGATCAACGACTAACTATCTTTATACTTAATTAAAAAATAGACTGTTACAACCATTTGAGAGATACTTAATGGGAGTACATAGAAAACTATAAAAATCTAAAAATACATGTTTGAGTATACTAGAGATATATTCTTGTCAAAATAAAGACAAAAAAAAATTTGTACAAAAGAAAAAATGATAAGAACGGAATAACGTGACGGATCTGGAGATCGTGTCACAATTGTCTTAACTCTTTTCATTCTTAAAGATTTAAGTTTTCTTATTAAAGTAGAAAAACGTTATTTAACACTACTAACGATGTACAAAAACATCTACAAGAAAAGGTCCAATTTCTTAATAAATGATAAAAATCAAATGATTTTAATTTTTTTATTGTGTTATCTACAACTTAATATTTAAAAAGAAACATAGAAAACTCAACTAGTACTAAAAGAGGAAGCTAGATAACTTAAAAATTACAATTTAGTGAAAACATAAGGGTCCTATACTGGTCAAACCAGTACTCTATTATGAAAAATATGTAACCAAATAATATAAATGATTATATAAAATTGTGAAAAGGAGAATTAATATACTGTCAGTCTCGGTATAAAAAAAAGTATAACGGAATCAGACATAAACAATAGTTCCAATACAATCCAAAGAGTCTACTCTACCCCTAATTAATACGAAAAGAGGATATTGCGTCACATTAAATGTCACATCTAATCTTATTAAACGAGGAACCGACAAACCATCTAACGTAGGAATGTTTTTTAGGTCCGGACGATAAAAAGAGAAAACACCCTTTTATAAACTAAAACTAACTAAACTAAAATGTAAATATTCTACTAAGTCCGAAAAGATAGGTCTTTACTAAAACTATGTAACGAAAGAAAAAAAGGAAGGAAGAGAGGAAAAGAAAGAATGGACTACGATTTTTGTCTGCTTACTTGTCTTTGTTTTAAAGAACTAAGGAGAATTTATTAATGATTCGAGATTTTTAAAAAGTTTAGTGGAGTTTGAAAGAAAACTTATCATATAATTAAGATTTTTGTTTCAATTAAGTCCTCTTAAGATAAACACTAGTGATAAGTCAGTGAGTCAAGTCCGTGAGTCCACACAGGCTGAGAAACGCTGGGGTACTTAGCGTCGTGCAGTCCGGAGGGACAGGTAGTGGTTGAGGACCTCAAGTGAGTCTGAGTACGGGTAACTCAGCCACTACGGTAGGTCGTTAGAGTAGGAGACAGCCGGGGAAGAGGAGGACGGGGGTTAGGGAGGATCGTAGTCCCAGAAAACGTTACTCAGTTAAGAAGCGTACTCCACCGGTTTCATAACCTCAAAGTCTAAGTCGTAGTCAGAAAGGTTACTTGTGTGTCCCGACTAGAGGAAATCTTACCTAACCAACCTAGAAGAACGTCAGGTTCTCTGAGAGTTCTCAGAAGAGGTTGTGGTGTCAAGTTTTCGTAGTTAAGAAGCCACGAGTCAAAAGAAGTGTCAGGTTGAGAGTGTAGGTATGTACTGGTGACCTTTTTGGTATCGGAACTGATCTACCTGGAAACAACCGTTTCTTTATAGAGACGAATCAAGGAAAAATTAACATAAGGAGAGAAAGGGCAGAGGGAGGCGAAAGATAAGGACGGAGAAAAAAGACAAAAGGAAGAAAGAAGGGAAAGAAGGTAAAGTGTTTATTGATAACTGTTGGTACAGGGTCCTCCCAAAGGGTCCACCAACTCACTATTTCTTAGACGGACGGTTACCTCCTCTGTGTCCTTTACACTCAAGTCAGTGACCCGAACCTTCTAGGGAACCTCCTCCTTTACCGTTGAGTGAGGTCATAAGAACGGACCTTTTAGGGTATCTACCTCCTCTGACCGCCCGATGTCAGGTACCCCAGAGTTTCTCATCCTATGTTGACTCATGTATTTTGATAGGTCTTCCCATTAATAAAAATAAGGGAATAATGTGGGTTTCTCATAATATAGTAGTAATGGATATTGTAGAAAAGGGAGGAACTCACTCATGACACCAATTGAGTAGAAAACTATTCGGATAAGTAAAGTGAAGTTAATTTCAATATAAAATTTTTGTATTAAGACAAATCTATTAAGGGGAGGGATGTTGGGACAAAGGAGAAAGTCATTACTTTGGGTTTGAGGTTGATATCGGGTGTTTCATCATATCCCGAGGACTGATAGTTATAGTAGAGACGACAACTGAGGAGGGAGGGTTCAAGTGACGTGAGGGTAGGTGGACCAGTAAAAAAGATCAGGAATTAAGATTTGATCTTAAGGGGGACGGGGGTGAGACGGGTCTTTTGCGTTATCGTGGTTGAAGAGAAACTTACGAGTAGGGGTGTAGAGGTATGACGAAGGAATGAGAACAGTGACTCTAGATGAATCCTCAGTAGAATCTCAAGAAAGAACTGGTAGGGTATAATGTATTGGAAGATTAATAGTATAGTGTAGAGGGTTAAAATAAAAGTAGAATCAGAAATAGTGACAGACCATTAAAAAGTCAAGTCAAGTCAGCGAGTCAGCACAGACTGAGAAACGCTGGAGTACTTAACGTGGTACGTTCCGGAGGGACAGGTAGTGGTTCAGGACCTCAATAAGTTTGAGTACAGGTAGTTCAGCCACTACGGTAGGTCGGTAGAGTAGGAGACAACAGGGGAAAAGGAAGACGGGGGTTAGAGAGAGTCGTAGTCTCAGAAAAGATCAATCAGTTGAGAAGTGTACTCCACCGGTTTCATTACCTCAAAGTCGAAATCGTAGTAAGGAAGGTTTCTTGTGGGTCCTGATTAGAGGAAATCTTACCTGACCAACCTAGAAGAAAGTCAGGTTCCCTGAGAGTTCTCAGAAGAGGTTATGGTGTCAAGTTTTCGTAGTTAAGAAGTCACGAGTCGAAAGAAGTGTCAGGTTGAGAGTGTAGGTATGTACTGGTGACCTCTTTGGTATCGGAACTGATTTACCTGGAAACAACCGTTTCATTATAGAGACAAAAACTTATACGATAGATCCAACCAGTATTGAAAGGAAGGTTCCTGATTAAAAAGCAAATTAATAAATAATGAACAGAGAGAAGGGTAGAAATGGGTGGTCTCATATTTGAGGTACTTACTAACATAGAACAATTTACGGTTAAAGGAAATGGAACTTTTAGTGGACTAGTTTTAACATAGACGTTATTTTCACTAACTTTCACTTTCTTATACAAGAATTAAATTTTCGAATAAAAATAAGTCACGGATGATACACGTTCTATAAAACGATTGGTGAAACATATCTAATAGAGTTAATAAGGAGTCCCGAAAGGACCTAGGCCGAAGATTGAGGACGAATGAAGAGGTCGGAGTTGAGAACATTGGAAAGGGAGGAAATACAGGGAGGTGGAGGGGAGTTAGGTGGAGATAGACGGTAAAAGTCGGTGTGAGTTAAGTGGAAACAAGGATTTAGACGTTGCTAAGAAAGTGGAATCAAGGAAACCTAATTGAAAACCTTTACCTAGAGACAGGAATAAACGACTTGTGTGAGGATGAGCAGGAACCTCAAATTTGAATCTGTAGGCGAAGTGAGATGGTCAATAACTTGAACACGATCCAAGGTTCTTTGCCCATCTGTTACTGTACGTTTTAACCACACCACGAGTCACGAAGTTTAGATTACCTTCTTTGTTGTCTTTTTTATAGAGGGTTTATCTGTAGTTTCAAGTTTAAGTTCTAGGTCAGAGTTCCTTTCTATTTCTCACGGACGGTCTTAGACTGTACGTGGTGTGTGTAATCTTTTCGAAGAGTCTCTTTCAGTAACGAAATGGTCTTCAGGAAGGGGTCAGGGAGTTTTCGATACACCCAAGACATTCAAGAACATTGTGTGTTATGAATCGTGGTTGTATTCAAATAACCCCAAAAATTCAACAGATAAACAAACCCGTTGATCTATGTTACATAAGAACTGTTAATAAAAATTGTCCCTGGTAAAATTTTCTAAAATAACTTAAACAATGTTATAATGAAGATGAAATACAGAAAAACAAAAAACCGGGGTTCAGTACACCCTAGAATCGAGGCGTGGGTCCCTAGGTTGTGTGTTAGGGACTTTACCTCCTACTTCAGAATTTGTAACCTTGTGATTCCTTCAGGGTTATATAAGAAGTAATAACATAACGTTGTTAATAGTGTCTAGGATAAAGTGTCATCCATCCATGGGTTCTATACAAACGACTCTTTAAATAACTTCCAAGTATTGTATCGTTCTTATTTTGATTATAAAGATCTTACTTACTAGTTTGTGTCATACGATATCTGTCCGAACTTCTAAGTAAGTGTATTTGACCTGTGATTACGTTAGATAACTTATGTGATCGAAAAGAATCACTGGTACAGTGTGACATTACTATTGTAGTACTTATCCTTTTTTAGTATATTGGTAGGACATGATGGGTAGGGTCTTAAATATCATTGACTGTATATAAATACTTATTTGAACAGAGGGTCAAAGTCTCGTATTCAGTTTAATATCCTGTACGACTTGAAGTGAATTTAAAGAATCTAAAAGGATAAAACGTGTAGTTGAAAATATAACAAATCTAAAAAAAAAGAAATACGAATTAAACGAAGAAGTAAACCTACTACGATTACCCGACAATAACTGATCACAGAGGTCAAGTCGAGTAACGTGTGACCCGTCATAAGTATTTTACGAGGAATATACGGTCGACTTTAACCATCACCAAACTTCCGTCTCTCGGTTTAAGTAGTTTTCCTATTATCGATTTATATAAAACAAAACAAAAGACTTAAAATTACTGACTTACCTTCTGAATAAGTAATAAATAGATAAAAACTTAAAATAGTTTATCAAGATCACCATTAATGGGATAGAGACATAAATATCTTTTCACCGTGTAATAGTTCTATTATCGGACTAAGGTATAAATACTTCATAGACAATTTTAATATTTATATCTATGTACCTTGATACACTAATTACGGTTTCTTTCGGTGAATATCCAATTTTTACCCCCTTTTTGTTGATCGATCGTGGAACCACTTTAATCATAAGACATAAACTCAAGGTACACCTTTTTTAATAATAAGAGGAAATTTTACGTTAAACAAAATTTCCGTTTACAAGTGAATGGAATAATTAGTTATTATATTTTCAAATTTTTATCCATAAAATAATATGAGATGTAACTTCTAATTTATTGTGTGTTGGAGTAAAAAAAAAGAAAACCATATTTTTTTAGAGATGTGATTTGACACCCACACCTACAGTCACTGAAGTATATAGATTTGAAATCAATAGTATAAAGACTTTTGAGTATAACTATAAATAAGGAAATCTCTCTTTGTGGTTCTCTTTTTCGTAAAATAACTCTACCTTAAACTTTTATTTTTCTTTACTTCCGTTTAGTTGAAAATTTCCTTTCAAATCTTCATCTTTTATTTCTTATAATTTAAAAATTCCGTAGATTTAAAACACGTAATTAATTTCAATATAATTTAACAATGAAATTTAAACATTTATAAACAGTTAACCTTTAATTCTTTAAATATAAATGTAAGAAACTGACTTTAAACTGTCTACTCATTGAACTCTGAGAGAGTCGAGATAAAAAGAAGATTTATATCTAGTATACGTATATGTTCACACATGTCCCACACAAAAGGTTACGAATTTCCATCTTACTTAACCCTCACTCGACTGAGAAGAGGGGTTTACTTACCTTAACGTGAAGGGACTTTGAGGACCTCAAACGGTGTATCCACAACATCTATTCCGTCTGACCCGAAGGTAGTCTGAGGCACTGAACTTGAGGACCGTTATTAAAAGGGAAAAGTCTCTAGTAGGACCCTTCTGTACCATGACAACCAGTGTTCAATAGTGTCCCTAAGTGTTACTTAGGAACGTTAAACTGTAGAAGATTTGTGTCCCGAAGTTTTTAAGTTGTTTTTCTTATTTAACCTTTCTTATTTGAAGTGATAATTTATTTAAACTTTCAAATATATTGATATAAGAGTATCGTCGAATATTCATATGTCATTGGTGTTTAGGTCGAAGGGACCACCGAGTCGTCATTTCTTAAGTGAACGGTTACATACTCTGTACCCAAGTTAGGGCTAATCCCTTCTAGGGGACTTCTTCCTTCTTCCTTTACCGTTGGGTGAGGTCACAATAACGGACCCTTTAGGATATCTGTCTCCTCGGACCACCCGATGTCAGGTACCCCGGTGTTTTTTTAGTCTGTACTAAATCACTGATTTGGTGGTGGTGTATCACGTTTCTTGTCAAAAGAAAGGTTTTGGTGACCTCTCATTCAACAACTGGATTCAGAGTAAGGAAAATTTATAAAATCACACAATAAAGGGGGTTTAGTCCCGTAAGAGGATTTATTTGTGTTATATTGGTAGTTTAGTCCTTCAATTGTCACTACGTAACGACGATAAATTAGGTGTCGAGAGTTCTAAACGGTCAGTAGGGTTATTGTAATAAATACTGGTTCCTAAGTTAGGTTTTAAAGCTCAACGTAAATAACCAGTACACAGAATCAAGGAAGTAAGACTTTGTCAAGGAAACAGAATTAAAATTAAGTGAACTATGAAAACTTCCATTTCCGATCGAACTTATAGAGAATTTGACTCGAATAGACTACAGGGAGTACTAATCCTTACCCAATTCATAAAAACTGTCCTTTTTCGTGTTTTTTGACTAAGATACAAAAATAACGTAGAATAGTTTATCGTGTACTAAAACTACCCAAGTAATAACTACGACAAGTAAACCTAGTGAACGAATTCCACTACAGACGGGTCCAAAGGAGTAAAATTTCAATGGACAAGGAAAAGATGAATAATTCATGAATTATTCATGAAAACATCGATCCTTGAAACTTCCATACTTTTAACAAGTAAAAAGTAGTTTGAAATAAGTAAATATATTAAAATTAAATAAGTGAGTAAATATGGACAATCTGAGTACTAAAGGTTAAAATAATTTACTCAACACTAATCAACGTTCGTAATAAATAAGACTGCTGTTTAACAGGGTCTAGACTAGTTATCGTCGGGGAAGTGACACGAGGTACAGGAAGCCTGAGTAGAGGTAGGCTAAAGACCGTGTTCTGTAAAGTCTGAAGAATACAAGGAAAATGATGTCGGGACCTTATTTGGTAAAAAGGTTTCTAGGAACTAGGAGAATCACCTCTTACCTTAAATCTTTGGTTCTAGTCCCTACATTCGCACAAAAGGTGCTAACTGAACGCGACGAGGGTTCAGGAAAGTCCTGTGTTTCGATCTTTTGTGTTCGTTCATATATACAAACACCCATATGTATGTAAATGGATGGATAGGCAGAAAGATAGACAGGCGAATAATAGAGATAGGTGGATAGAGGGGTAGGATATTATAAGTGTCTATGAAGGTTAATATTAGGGTTTGATGTTCTAAATAGAATCATAGAGTGAAAGTTATAAACATTGTAAACAAAAGTTGGTAATCTTTGGATTAAGGGAACAGTAAATGTTTAAATAAAGAAACCAGTTCAGGGACATCCATTGGTTACAGGGGAGAGACGACGATCAGGAGGTCATACGTACGGAAAGAGTGGGACCCGGTCCGGTCCCACAGGCCTATGACAGGAATAGGATGAACCAGAGACTTTATAACACGACCCGATGAGGGTCCGAATCTACAGAAGAAGTACAACTCAATCAGGTGAGAGGTGACGTACCTTCGGGAGAATAGACTCGAGGTTGTAAGGTAAAGCGCGATGCTACTGGCTAGTGTGTAAAGATAATTGGGTCTAGTAGATGGACCAAGACTGTATGGATCACCGAAATCCCAACTGGTCAAATTCTTCCTTTATTTTATCCCTGTCTATATTACTTGTTAAAATTTTACGTCTGTGGGTGGTGGAACATAATGTATTTGAAGTTGTAATAAGGTTTACATAAGTTTATGAATAAACTCGGACTTCTTTTCTCACACCTCTTTCCGTAAGAAAAGTTACACTCATTTCAGTGTTTTACCGGAAACATTTTACAAACCGAAAATTTATGGGGGTATCAGGGAGGTTCTTACTTCATCTTCAGGACAACAATTTGGAAAGGGTGAAACATACTCTTTCCGTATCGATACCGGAGTCCCCACGGGAGTTAATGAGTTTTCATAAAAAAAGATCTAACAAACAATAGAAACGGACATCTTTCTATCGGACCAAGTCGTCGATTTGAAAATTTTTACAAACACCAAAATGACCACAAAATAATGAATATATAAACTCTTCTTCGAAGACCGTCTGTCTGTGAACAGAGTAAAGGAACAGAGATGGAGACCGATCGAAACACTTGAAAGTACCAAATTAGAAAGGTAACGAGTCAAATGAATGAGTATTTTACCCCCACTAGTATAGGTGGGGTCTCTTGATTTACTTCACACACGTTTAATAAATTACGGAATTCTTATTCCTTGGTTATTACAATAAATACCCGAAGGGACCACCGAGTCTACCATTTCTTAGAAGGACGTTACATCCTCAGGACCCAAACTAGGACCCCAGTCCTTCTAGGGGACCTCTTCCCTTACGTTGGGTGAAGTCTTAAGACCGGACCTCTTAGGGTTCCTGTCTCCTCGGACTACCCGAATGTCAGGTGACCCAGAGTGCCTCAATCTGTGTTGACTTAATTTACAGTTAATAGTTATAATTATATCATAAACAGTGTTAAGTACATAACTAATTAGTTAAAAATGGGAGAATAATTCGTTCTTGATTCGGAAGAGATAAACTTGTTCTAAACTGTATAGAATTTTATAGAGTACTAGTAAGACAGTGACTTGACCTCGATGAGTCAATCAAAGTTCCTACCCCCACAAATAATCTACGTGTAATGTGGGTTCTCAAATCTTTTTCGTCATTTCTTGGGACGAGGGTTAATCTTATCTCTAAGTCTTTTCGTAAATCTATGTAAGACATAGTTTCTGAGTTAACCGGGATCTCGAAAATGGGTTCCTCCTATGGTAGTCGAGTGAAATCGGGTGTAGTCCCCAAGTGGTGAAGAACCTTCCCGCACAAGTGTAGTCCGTCAAGTTATAGTCGACTATAAGTCGAGAATCCATTTCATTCATTGGATTCTTAAATTAAACGTGCACCTGTGTAGTCAACACCGAATAAATTAAAGTGTATCCGATTTTCGTTGAAATTTTAACGAGTACAAGAGTGATGAAAGAAAATGTTGTATGGGTGAGTCACCCGTTCGACATTCTCAACATGGGATCTCTTTGAAATTTTTTAAAATAAATGTATTTCATACCTTGTTAAGTAATGTCCTTTTCTTTAGGTGAAAATTGTGTTTCAGGTAGAAGACGGGTATACCAAAAGGAAAAGAAACTCAAACTCCTAAGGTGGGTGGTCATCAGAATCCTTTTTCCTTTCACACATACAGTAAACAATGAATGAAAGAGACTCTGTACACTTTCAATATCCCATTTAAATCTATCGGTAAAACGGGTGGAACGTCAGACATTCGTTTCAACTAATACTCGTCAGGGCGACCTCGTGTCGTACGAGGAACTCTTCTCTTCCCCAACCGAAACCGAAAGTCTCTAGGATCTGTGGCGAACCTCCGGTTCTTGTTTTGACTCTTTATTATATCTAACGTTAAGTGTACTACAGGTGAGAGAAGAGTTCAAGGACTGGAACCGACTGTTCCTATTATGTAACCCCTTAACTTTATTTATGTACATTATTATCATAATAATAAATCTTTGCAAAAGTTTGAGATAGTTTATATCAGAGATTATTATCTTTGTTCTTTTTTTTCCTTTGAGTGACTTGTTTTATTTCTTCACACGCAAGTAGTCCGCAAGGTCCACCGCGATCACCATTTCTTGGGGGAACGGTTACGAACTCTGCACTCTTTTACACCTAATCTAGAGACACAGTCCTTCTAGGGGACCTCCTCCCGCACCGTTGGGTGAGGTCACAAGAACGGACCTCTTAGGGTCCCTGTCACGTCGGACCACCCGACGGCAGACACCCCAACGTATCTCAGTCTGCGCTGACTATACTGTGTCGTCGTCGTCGTCGTCCTCACACATAGTTAGTGGAAGTTCATGAACTCCCTTAACGAGGTAAAATGTTTCGGATCTCAAATTCCGCGGTACGGATCCTGGTGGGGGTGGGCTAAAAGAGACGTCACCGGTACAACAGGACCTCTTGGAAGTGAGGGAATCCGGTAGAGACACTAAAGATGACTTTGGACCCAGGCGTAGAAGAAAACTTGTTGTAGAGGAAAAAGGTCAGTAAGAAACCGTAGGGATTGAAATCTTCTGTTTTAGTGTCTTTACATAAAAAGTAGGCAAGTAAGTAAGTATGTAGACAAATTGTTTATGAGGTATTCGTAGACGAGACAGTCCAGTACACGTTGTACAATTCATATGCTGGTGACTGACGCAATAGAGGTAACAGTGACTCAAAAGTTCACACGTACACAATTCGCGCACGATTTAGTGAACAGAACAGACTGAGAAACGTTGGGACACTCGATATCGGGTGGTCCGGCAACGGTGTAGACGGAGGTTCCCTAGAAGGGTCACGTCCCTGACTTGGTCTTAGAGAAAGTAGAGGACGTGACCGTCTACCGAAGAAATGGTGATCGTGGTCCACCCTTCAGGGAGTTCGGGTGGGGGCTGGGACTGTCGTGGGGGTCTCTTCCAATATTCGTTATTTATCCAAATCGGATTTACGGGGGTCCATCATAGTCGGACACTCGTGTTCACGATAACATAATCGTAATTTATTGGTTTAAAGGGTAACAGAGACGTCTGGGTAAGAGGTAAGAATAGTCGAGACGAGAGACGGGAACTCCGACTGGACCCACGTTATTTAGGTCAAAGAGACTGGAGACGGAAGACGAAGAGGATATGGGCACGGAAACATTTTTGACGGAGACAGTTATTTAGGAGGGACGGGAGAGGATAACTCATACGGTAGACAAAGGACAACCCTGAAACTACTAGCGTGCTTCAATGGGAAAAGATAAAGACCCCGAGTGTTCCCAGTTACAGTTTTCGTAAGTTCTTGTATAAGTACGGAAACCCCGATGACAAGAGGATTGTCCGAGGGAAACGTTAACAATCACAGGGGACACATAAATCTTATAGACGAAAGAGGATATCCACAGGGAGGTAAAGACATTGTAGTAAGTTTTCCATAAACTCATGGATAGATACCTTAGACCCTATATTATTTCTTAACTCCGTCCATTCTAGGGAACGAGAAACCTCAAATGGTATCTCCTCCTCTATCTTTGGAATTAGCTCACATCTTATAAGAGATGACATTTGCGATGTGCGCTACCCATGGACCGAGGTTCCGTTACATAATGTTCCCCTAAACGGTATCGATTCCACCACTCTCTTCTAAGGACATCATTTCACTATCGACTCGACTGAATATTTCTTATGTATGTATAATCACCCCGTCTGTCACTCATTCTAAAAAGTTTGGCTATCTTGTGCTGTATATTTCAAACCACCTTTATATCTGGTACTACAGGAGTACTTTGACTTCCCGTCGGTCCCATGGTCCGAGTGTCTCCCAACAACAACAAATCAACGATTCAATACAGACTGAGAAAACGCTAGGGTACCTGACATCGGACGGTCCGAGGAGACAGGCACCCTACAGGGTCTGTTCTCATGACCTCACCCAACGGTAAAGGAAGAGGTCCCCCTATAAGGAGTGGGTCTTACATTGGGTACAGAAGACGTACCGTCCACCTAAGAAATGGTGACTCGGTGGACCCTTCGGGGTAGTGTGTGTGTGCTTCCCATCCCCTTTGTATTGTGTTCTGAGTCGATCACTCCACATGTCTCTGTTCTCGTCCGCCTTAGATCTGGTCATTTAATTCCGTAGGTTTCAGTGTCATGTCTCGAAACAAGAGGGTTCAAACGGAATTTAGGACCGTCTCCACCCCAATATGGTCAAACATAAAAATTTCGAGAGAGACTCACAACCTATTTCTTATTTGAACTCCCGACATCTTTACTGTCCCCTATAGGTAATCGTCTATTGTCTCCAGATCCGTTCTCTACTATTATCGAACTGCATTATCGTCACCTCTACCTCCTTTAAACTGTTTAGACTATCTACAAATCCTCCGTTTCAGTCGTTTTCGAACCACTACCTGACCAAGACCCACCACCCCCTCTCCTTCTATGACTAAAGACCCCAACTACCCTCATGGTCTGTGACTCTATTCCTTGTGACCCTCCTCGTATCTACAACTACCCTAAAATCTCCTAAGGTAAAATCGGTCCAACTCAACCTCCACTCAAAATCTTAGGTTCCCCGAAGGGACTACCGAGTATACCATTTCTTAGGAGGATGTTACGTCCTCTGGGTCGAAACTTGGGACCAAGTCCTTCTAAAGGACCTCTTCCTTTACCGTCAGGCGAGGTCATAAGATAGGACCTCTTAGGGTACCTGTCTCCTCGGACCGTCCGACGTCAGGTCACCCAGTGTTTCTCAGTCTGTACTGACTCACTGATTGTGAAAGTGAAATCTTAGGTTCCCGTTCACATCGCACACAACGGTCAATATGTCATGTGTATCTCACCGACGATATGTCGGTAACAACGGAGTAGGAACAATCTCGTAATGAGGAAACTCCTGTATAAGATACTAAAAGAGTCAATACTCCCTCACTAGAGTATTGAAAAGTTTGTCAACTTTGACGTCAAGAACCGCTGTTTATCTTAGTCGAACGGGGTTTCCCTTGACAGTTGTTAAGGTGTGAATTTCCTACTCACTGTGCGGAAAGGGAAGAGACCTGAGAGGTCAGGTCGTAATCGAGTTAAGTAGAGAGTAGGACCTAGGGTTCCTTGTTTCGGAGAACATTGAGGTTTCCATTGCACGGGAGACAGAGACCTTGAATGAAAGTAGTAATAATTGGGAAGTTACCGAAAAGTCACGTGAAGGTTATTTTGGGTTTGAGAAACACCAAACCGAAACGGACGGGGGAGTCGGCGAGAAGTGTAAGATCAGGAGAACGAGTGAGTAAAAACCACTCCTACTAACTTACTAACCACCCCTCACTACCTTCTCTACCCTTTCGGACACGACACAACAAATCTGAAGTAGGTTGTCCCTTACTGTTTAGTAACCTCTAAAGATTCGGTCCTTCATTAATCCAGTCCAAACACATAGTCATTCTAATGAAACCGTCGTCTGCACACACACACACACACACACACACACACACACACACATAAACTACGGACCTTTACCCGATCCTTAACCATGGGGTGTACCTTCTATTTTGGTGTTTGTGTCTACGTCACCGACACTTCTTTCTGTCGCCTCCTACCTAAAACTCCCTAGACCTCCTTCTTCTTGGTAATTTAAACCTGATATGTAAGAGACTGGAGTAAAAGTCGGGACTTTAAGATCCTGGTTACATAATTGAGGATAAACCCAGAGTCTTACACCCACTTTATATAAGAATTTTACAAAGACATAAAGGTTTTAATTTGTGTTTTTTGAATGTAGAGAATCGGTTTTTGTGTCGAATTGATACGTAATATGTTTTCATACCAAAAGGACCCTACGTCAGTCTGACTCTTTTCACGAGACTAACCCAGTGGAACTTATCTCGTCGTTTCACCTACTCAACATCTGGAGTCTGATTTTGTAGGATTATTCGAAAAGGACGAGACAGGAGTACTGTACCGGCATCTACTTATGTGACATTTAATTTTTTACCGGGTGTGAATTAAACCCGGGTGTAAATTAAACTCTCCTTAACAATGATCATAAAGGTACGTACGATTCAGCGAGTCAACACAGACTGAGAAACACTGGGATATCAACATCGGGTGATCCGAGGAGACAAGTACCCTAAGAGGTCCGTTCTTATGATCTCTCCCAACGATAGGGGAGGAAGTCCCCTAGAAGGTTTGGGTCCTCGACTCGGGTACAAAGAATCCAGTGGGCGTAACCGTGCACCTAAGAAATGGTGATCACGGCGGGTCCTTCGGTTATAAAGGTATAAGGAGGAAAAAAGTACCAGTGGTTACATATATAAAAACTGTATAGTAAATAAATAACGATAGTGATTATCGTTATTTATTTGTTTATTTATTTATTTGTTTACGACTACGTCGTCTTGATACTTAACGGTCTTCCGATCCTACCTCATTACCCATTATATTTGGTTCCCGATCAACCATAATTCGGACCTACTTTGTCTTGTTGTCTTTCCTGTCTATATTCCTTATGATTAACTTAATTGGTTAAAAACTCACTCTACTCGTATGTACTTAAACGTCTTTGACAAATCTGGTCACAAATGATCCAGACACATTTAAGGAAAGGATTAATAGAAGTTGCATACAGTAGTCTTTTGTGGCTTCTGCCTTCTTAAAGGAAGGGTCAGGGTTCCCTACTAGGGAAACCCTTTGACAGTTCGTCACCGGTCTTCTGTTCGCCCCCCTCTCACACTGGACGGTTTGATATTGATAAGGCACCGAAGTTTCTTTTAAAGGTACAGGAACGGTTACACCATAAAAAGAAAAACGTCACTTTTAATCACCTTTTTATAGGTTTCGGTATTGTTCAGTAAACTTTTTGAACTCCCTTCCCCTAATAAGTGTACGAAATTTATCATTAAACAACTAAATAAAGTGAAAGTTTTCTTCTTTGTCGAGGTACTTATCAAAAGGAATAAAGGTCTTTTCAGAAATATATATGAAGTTCACAGAGTTCCTGGAATAGAACATGGGGGTTATGTTTGTAATATAATTTTTATCAAATTTTTGATAAATCAATGAAGTTCAAACATCGTGTACTAGGAGTCGGATTGTAAAGAGTAAAGAGACGTCTCCAAAAATTGATTTTATCTATGTTTTATTGTCTAATTAGGGTAATGGCTCTAAGACTGGAGTCTTACCACCGGAGGACCTGCTCAAATTGGACACGGTATACAGGTCAGGGAGATCGATTAATTAATAATCGATAAGTAACGATCGTCAAAGATGTGAATTAAGTTCACGGTCGAGGGGACCCAACTCAGTAAATTATATTTCTAGAATCAGAAGGAGTAGGTATTTTGTCTTAAATATAATATCGAAGGTGTATCAAACGAAACATTTCTCAATTGATTTTTACTTTTAATAAAAATAAAACAAAAGGTTACACACACACACACACACACATGCACAATCACACACACATGTACAATCACACACACATCCACAATCACACACACACTCATACACACTATTATCGTGACGGTTAATAAAAATTCTACCGATTGAACGGAAAAGGGATTCGGTAGGAGGATCTCCATTTAATGATGACTCTTTAAACGATTAAATGTTTAACAGTGTGTTTGTTAAGTTCCCATGTATGATATGAAAGTTTTTTGAAAGTGTAGAAACATTAGTGACAGATTCAAGTCTAGAAGTATATACCTCCCTCGGTTTCCAGTGAACAGGATCATATCGTGGTATCTATTCCGAAGAGGTGACCGACCAAGAGACACCGGATTGTCCAACATTGGAGTGACACATAATGAACGGAGGAGGCTTTTTACCCTTGTTAGTATCATGAAAATAGTATCGTAACGATACTGAGTGACTGACCATCTGCAACAATTGTTCTTCAAAGTTCTTACTAAAGGTCTAAAGATTGTTCCTATTGACCCTCATATCTCGAGGTAGTAAACTTTATACTAGAGGTCCCGCTCCCCTGTTATATTTTTCTTTCAGTGTCAATTCCACCCAAGCCAAACTCGACGGACGGTTAAGACAACTGGACTCCTTACAAGTCATACCGAAACTTTTATTCCGATTCTAACAAAACCCAAAACCTCAGGTAAAAGGACTTTATATGACACAACTTTTTCACCGAGCCCCTTGAAACATGATAATTTCCATGTGAACTTAGATCATGTTGGAGAAGTAAACTGTCAACTCCTTTGTTATGAAATCCAGTGTGATGAATACTATTTCATCGAACAATACAACCACCAGGGAGTACTTGGTGTCGAGGACTGTCAGTGTACGAACACGTTAGAGACGGGACACTTAGATACTAAGGAGTATTACTTTTCTTAAACCGTTTTCCACCATCTTAAGGTCAATAAATTTTAGGATTTTCTACTACAACAATTTCACGACGTGACTCATGAAAGAGAGAGAGAGAGAGAAAAAAACAAAAAAAACCACCCGGAATAATTTCATACCCGAAATTTAAAATAAATAAATAAAAAAAATGAACTGTCTATTTGATGTGTTTTTCCTAGAATTACTAGGTCTGTTAGTATTACCACACCAGTTAGTGATCTCAGCCTGTAGGACCTCAGTCCAGTTCACTCTGAATTCTTAATAATGATGTTTGTTCCGATCACTTCCACTATCTTAAAGTCGACTCGATGAATTTTAGACTTTTCTACTACAACAATTTCACGACGTAAGTTATACCGTTGTTTAAACCTTTTGAGTCGTCACCAGTGTCCTGACCATTTCCAATCACAAGAAAGGTTAGGGTCTCGTCACGTTACGGTTTCTTACTTGTTTGATGACATATCGACACGCGTAAAACGTACGAATACTCCAATAAGAGTTTTAGAAAGTTCGATCCGAAGTCGTCATGTACTTATCTCTCGGAGGTATACATATTTGACTCAAATCTTTTCTGTCTCCTTGGTCTCCAGTTTAAAGGTTGTAAGTGACCTAGTATCTCTTCCGTTCCTTTAAGGTCTTTTTTTTAGACAAAGTAACTAATGCGATATCGGAAAATGACACACCTAGTGTTGTTTGACACCTTTTAAGAATTTCTCTACCCTTATGGTCTGGTGAAATGGACAGAGGACTCTTTGAACATACGTTCGGTTCTTCGTTGTTAATCTTAGAATGAACCTTGTTGACTGACCAAATTTTAACCGTTTCACTATACTGTTCCGACATATAATAGTGGAATAAATAAATTGAACATGCGTCTCATGTAGTACACTTTAGGACTCGACCACCTTAGAGTTCGACCTTAATTCCAACGACCCTCTTTATAGTTGTTAGAGTCTATACGTCTACTGATTTGTCGGAGAAGTACTCCCACTTTCTCCTCTCACTTTTTCAACCGAATTTTGAGTCGTATGTATTTTGTTTCTAGTACCGTAGACCAGGGTAGTGAAGTACCGTTTATAAAAATAAAAGAACCCGAGGTTTTAGTGACGTCTGTCACTCATGTCGGTACTTTAATTTTCTGTGAATGAGGAACCTTTCTTTCGATACTGTTTGGATCTGTCGTATAATTTTTCGTCTCTGTAGTGAAACGGTTATTTCCAGGGATATCTGTTTCGATACTAAAAAGGTCATCAGTAGATACCTGCACTTAACCTGGTATTTCCGACTTGTGACTTCTTGGCTTCGAAAGTTTAACACCACGACCTCTTCTGAGAACTCTCAATGAACCTGACGTTCCTTAAGTTTGGTCAGTTGGGATTTCCTTTATCTGAGACTTATAAGTAACCTTTACGACCACGACTCAGACTTCGAGGTTATAAAGCCGGTGGACTACGTCTCTCAATTGAGTGACCTTTTCTGGGTGAACGACCCTTTTTGACTTCCGTTTGCCTCCTCTCCCTCCGTCTCCTACTCTACCAATCTATCGTGGTGGTTGAGTTATCTGTACTTAGATTTTGAGACCCTCTATCACTTCCTGTTCCTATTCGACCTATACTGAATCGTTGACTTGTCGTTGTTGTTATCAACTAAATAGTGTAACACAATCAAAGTCCACATGTTCTTTCACTAAGTTGATGTGTATATGTATATAGATAAGAAAAGGTTAAGAAAAGGGTAAATCCAATAGTGTCTTATGACTCGTCTTAAGCGATACGTTATGATATCCAGGAACAACCAAAAGACAAAATTATGTCCCGTTATGAAACTCCATATGTCGAACTCTACTGAACTCACCAAAACAAAAACACGACAACCTTAGGCATTCAAGGTGACTCTTCAGACCGAAAAGACATCCTCGTCACTCTTCCTCTCCCTCTACTGGATTCTGTACCTCCTCTTTCAGGTCGACTCGGTCACAGGAATACGGTCCATTGGAGAAGAAGAAGGGACCGGGGTCGACTTACGTCGAAACCCACTAGTGAGAGTTCTGAGTTCTGACCCAAACCGACTCAGGTCGGTTGTGTGTCTTAGTATTCTCTCCCTAAAAAAAAATCGGAGATTTAACATCCTACTACTAAAAGTTATCTTTTAGTCTTGTTGGCGTCTTGGTCCTGTTTTTAGATCCAGAAGACTCAAGATTTTGATTCCAGCAGATCCCGTTCTTTAAGAATGATACTCTAAAAGGAGAATTGAAAGGTTTTTTGAATTATTTCTTACGTCCCACTTATTGAGATAACAGGTCAAACGAGTTCACGTTTTACATATATTATTAGTTGAAGAACTAATTTTGTATGATATATAGGACTCTACTTACTTTCAATGGACAATAAATTGGTACTCTATCTAAATAGAACGGTAATAAGGAAAACAGGTAAGTAGGTAGATAGGGAATAGGTAGATAATACTTAATTAGATATAGTTTCTTGATCTGATGTTAAGATATAGTTTGTAGACAAAATTTGACACTGAAAGACTCGGTGGTCTTATGTCGTATCCAACTTACTTTTTCGGTTTTAAACCAGAAAGAACAGTGGAGTCAAAATTCACAAACATTAAGACTAATCTCTTTATGGTCACCTATGTCAAAAATGAAACTGACAGCTTACAGAGTTTGATAATAACTTAAAATTGAGAAACACTTTACGCCAACTAACTCTTTTTAGTAGTTTTGAAGTTATCAGTGTTAGAAGGTTTTTTTTTTTTTTTTTTCTGACGAGAGGTTTATTCACGTATAGACCGTACGTAGAAATTTTCCTTCCTTTAGTGAAAGAGGAAAAATAAAATAAAAAATCGTACGTCAGGTTATCAAACACCCAAGTTATAATCTATGATGAGAACTTGTTGTCCTTAGGATAAGTAAAGATATAATCTTAATATAAACAAACCTTTGACGAGTCTTCATTCAGACTGTCGAACTGTTCCGAACAACGGTACCTTTTGCAAACACTACAATATATTTATATAAGGGTCCAGTACTCAATGGTACATAAAAAACCTGTAACTACGATTGTCCTTTTACTGACTTGTAAAAAAAATCTTTCCTTCTTATTGTATCATTTGTTTGTTATTATTGTTCATTATTTATACACATAGGTTATTTGACTCCAAGACAAAAAAATTCTTAATCTGAATACAAGAGTGTCGGTAAAATCAATATTTTCAAGTAAATACCGGTTCCGAGGGGGGGGGTAATTTTATAAGAATAATGGTCAGTAAAACGTTATAATTATCGGGGTGATAATTATCTGATTCTCTGTTCCCTCGGTAATAAAAACGAGAGATAGACAATAAGGTAATTCATTCTGACGGTTGGACACTGACGATCGTCGAGATATTACTTGGCACACGAGTTCGGTACCCCATATAGGATTCATTTCAACAGGAGTGTACAACAAAAACCACGGATAATGCTGATCTGTCCTTTTTTTTCATGTTGTTGTTCTACGCTCCTCCCTCGTGAGGTAAGTCCAATCCTAAATTTTATCAGCAAAAGAAACCTTAACTACCCTCCACCTTTCCCCACCCCCTTTACTACACCTTTCAGTACCCACTTACAGAGACAGTAAACAGGAGAATACTGACGACGGGAAACACTCTCGAGGTCACCATGGATGTTAGACTGTGTGCGCTCGGACAATAGGTAGGACCGAAAGAGATTGTGTGATAGTAAGTAAGTTGGTCATTACTCTGGACGGTCTAAGAATGCGAACCCGTTTGTGACGAACGGAATCCTCAGTCACAATCGACACACACCCCTAAGACGGAAGGGACAACAGACACCGGAGACGACGACAAATGGGGCACTTAGTTATTTCGTTCGATGTTAATGATGACGGAATCCGAGTCTGCTATTTCGCAGACGGATGTTACGTCCTGTGGCCCCAAGCTAGGGACCCAGTCCTTCAAGGGGACCTCTTCCTTTACCGATGGGTGAGGTCATAAGAACGGACCTTTTAGGGTACCTACCTCCTCGGACCATCCGATGTCAGGCACCTCAGCGTTTCTCAGTCTGTACTGACTCGCTGAAGTGAAGTGAAGTGAAATCCGGCGTTACCTCTCCCACCCACCGAGAGACTAGACTTTCACACGATAGAAAGAGAACACACGCACATAGGAGTCAATAGTCTACACAGGCTGAGAAACACTGGGATACTTGACATCGGGTGGTCCAAGGAGACAGTCATCCTAAGAGGTTCGTTCTGATGGCCTCACCCAACAGTACGGGAGGAGGTCCCCTAGAAGAGGTGGGTCCTAGGTTGGTTGCAGAGACGACAGAGGACGAAACGTCCGTCTAAGAAGTGACGACTTGGTGACCCAATCGGTACTTATGTTTACATCTAAAGATGGTCTTAGGCATACGGAACCACGTAACATTAGATAACACTCAATATGGTGATTACAAAATTTTCAGGGGTAAAAACTCTTCGTAAATGAAAAATTTTTACTTAAATACCTTTAAGTCAAACAAGATACTATTATAGTGAGGAGAAGTGAACTCTTATTACCTTACCTTACGTCGATAGATACCAGGACTTACAACCGGGAGGATGACTCTGACACGGTTTGTTTCGTTGTGGTAGAATAAACATATCTTCCCGAAGGGTGTATCACGATCACCATTTCTTAGGTGGACCGTTACGTCCTCTACTTACTCTGGACCCAGTCTTTCTAGGGGACCTCCTCCTTTACTATTGAGTGAGGTGAGAAGAACGACCCTTTTAAGGTGCCTGTCTCCTCGGATTCTAACACAGTGTGTTTCGTTGTAGTAAGATAAACTATTTTTCTTTTTATTTTCGGCTCCCGTCTAACCACCTATTTTCTATTAGTCTGTAAATAAATTAAAAATAAAAACGTCTAACGAAACCCGAAGGGAACACCGAGTCGACCATTTCTTAGGCGGACGTTTCTCAGCCTGTTCTGACTCGTTGAAAGTGAAGTGAAATGTTTGATGGTATAGGAAACGAAGAGAGAAGTTGGGACGTTCCACATATCCGTTAACTATAAATTGGTAAAATGTTACTCCTTTACCTCTAACTCTCAAAATCCCTAAACGAGTTTGGGGTGTAAAACATCCGCTATTCTCAACACGAAAAGCGATCACAGTGCAACGATTGTTGAATACGGCCTGAATGATTCGTGTCTTAAACGTAGTCACACAAAAGAGATAAGATTCGACTCTTGCGAAAAAGTAATTGTTCAGGAGTTCAATCCTACCTCTGACCTCTCCTTACGCACCCACCTCTACTTGAAGAGGTCCCGAGGAGGTCGGAGAGAGTGGATGACGTCCCCCACAAGAGAAACCCATTCTACGGGACAACAAAAAGAGAGATGTACGAACCTCGAAAGAAACGTGACCTTTAACTTCCGTGTCTTTATCCTCCTGAGACTACAGTAGGTTTGATTCCTTTCGTTGAGTAAAATAAAAATTTGTGACGTGGAGACTGATAAAAACGACAGTAAATAGGTCCATTGAGACAGACGTCCTTTTACTTCCTTTTCATTGTAAACGAATTTACTAGAGGTAAGAGATCAAAAAAACATCGATGTTTGTATCGAGTACTCCTATAAAATTTTTTATCCGGGTCCACATGGTCCTTTTATACTCCTTTTCAAAATTTAAAAAGATTAAATAAATTACGATTATAAGAATTAAAAATTTATTTTTTAAACTTGAAATATTTAAAATTTTTTAACTGGAAGTAATTTTTTTTACGTCAACAAAACATGAAAACCTAACGGAGTTCGTAGAAGTATTAGAAACACGTATTCTTAGTCATTTTAATATTATTTTAGACTTCAATAGTAGACTAATTTGTACGACTTCATAAACTACAGTATACCATGACAGGAATTTTATAAGTCAAATAAAAAGAAGAAAATAAAATTTTTATTTACGTTGGATATCAGTAACTAATTCGTATGACATAAGGTTCGGAAAAGTTTATTTATTAACATAAATAATATCTCTCGTTATCATGACAAATGTTCATTAGACCAAAAACCACTCTTATATTAAACCACGTCGGTGATATCTTTTGTGTTACCTGTCTCACTAAAAAGAAAAGGATATTTTTAGGACTTCCGTGTCTTTATACCGGAGGTCTTCGGACTCAGAAAGTTACTGATGATCTTTCTTAGTGACGAAAAACCACTAGGAAACAATGACGTCGGATCGGATCGAATCGGACCGACTATCTCGTAAACTGTCTACTCCTTCTGACCCTCTTTCCTTCACTAAGGGAGTTTAACGGTATTGTTTCAATTTGTAAGTGAGTTTAACGGTATAGTTTCAATTTGTAGTTGAAAAGACCAAGAAGACAAGGTCTGAACGTTGGAGTTAAATCCGAGTTTATCATACAAGAGGTTCTTGGAGTCTTAATTTGTTGTGGACTAAATTGAGGATGCACAATCTACACTGGTGTACACTTTATTACACAAGAAAACTGACTTAACTTTTTGTCTAATCTATTTCCTATCACCATAACCTATAAATTTATTTGTTTCTAATTTAGATTATTGTTCTGTGAAATACCTACTTGTTTTGATCACACCAAAAATTTTATAGATCTTTTAATTTGAGAGGCTCGGTGAATTTCAAAGATCAAAAAGATAAGTCTGTTAGCCATCCACTAAGGGTTTATCGATGAAGGTGGATGAATAATATTCTCTAACTCTTCTCCTTATAGTCGGTTCTTCTGTCAAGGATCTTATGAGACTGATCTACTCTGAAGATTGTGTTAATATTCTTCGAATCTTTTAAGTGAACGGTAAATGTAATTATGGGTACCTAGGAACAGTAGACTTGTACGACTAGATGCAAGTTCACTTTTACGTGAAACGTTTGTCGAAAACCTACTTTGTATAAAAACGTTATATAACTGAACCGTCGGGTTAAAGAAGAAAAATAATTTTTCTCTAAAAACTTATAACTTACCTTATAGAACCGGTGAAGTTTCAGTGTGTTTAAAGTGTGAGTCAAAAGTAAGACACAAGAGAGAATGACGACTATAAAATTATAGGGAACAAATTGATGAAAAATACAGTAAATAAAAAACATAAAAACCGTTGGATACAGGGTAAAGGAAATTCGAAATTCGTTACGGTTAATGAAATAAAGAAATGGGCTACAAAACGAGTAAAGGAGAGATTCGATTAGAAAGTCCTAAATACTCTCTATATATAAAGAATAAGTCTTATCAGAAATCCTCGTTATCATGAGCTTGAGGTGTCCTTTGTCCTTTGCAAAATTTTTTATTAAAAGTAAGATGAAAATTGACAGTCTCACCAGAAAGTGTTGAGTGAATTCGGAAGTTAGGAAATCAAAGGGGTAGATATTTATACTCATTGACGGTAGAAGAAGTAAAATTTGAGTTTCTTATAAAATTCTTTTACTTCAACACAAAGATTTTGAAAAGTCAGAACATCTTTCTTGATCTATATAAATTTTATACACTGTGTTTGGACATATGTAAACACTGTTACCTTAAAATTTTGTTAGTTTGATATTAGAAACCGTACTCGATCGTACAAGTTTCGTGTTGTCTTAACCTTATAGGTTCGTAGTTTCATTTATTGTTCAACTAAAGGGTTTCCTGAATCTGAACATAGTAAAGTCTATAGTTACAGACTACTCACCCTACCCAAACCCTCCCTCCTAGTTCTTCCTCTCTTGTATACACATTTATGTCGACTAAGTGTAATAACACGTCGTCTTTGACTGTGTTGTAACAGTTCGTTGATATGCGGGGTTTTAAAAAAATTTACAGACTATTTTGTTTTATAAAATTTATTAGTCTTTTTTTATCCTGAACTAATGGACTTAATTCATAGTTTAATGGACGGTAAAGACCTTCACAAGAGTCATAATTTTATCGATTAACCATTTTTATCGATTGTCAAAACTGTCACGACTGATATAAAAGTAAGGATACACCCACATATAATGAAATAGAGTAAATACCAGTAAGAGATTGTTGGTTTACTTGTTATACAAAAAGAATGAAAGAGGTAAAATATATGAGCCTTTCTCGGTATTCTTCATCAATTAGTTAACCAAGTTCCAATGTCTCTATCATTAGTCGTCACGAGTCTAAGTTTCTATTTTTCAAATTAAGGACTCGGTATAAAATTGGTGATAGTATATTGGAAAACACTAATAGTTAAATAAAATCCCTTGAATATCATTCTAACGTCTAATTATCCGTTTTACTCCTTCGTTATGGAATAAAATTCGTTAGGTGGAATATCCTCTTAAGGGATGGGGTCTTCGAAACAGTTATTGTAGAAAGGTCTCATCTCCCAACACCTCCATAGACGTACCCCAGTCTCTCTTTATTTACTGATCTTACAACCCTTGAAATACTTGGTGTAGTTTACCACGTACAAACAAATGCTGAGTTATCTCCCAGAATCAAAGTATTTCTCTTCTAATCATCCTTGTAATGTTGACTCAATTTTGTCAAATCTTCGACATTCACTATTTCTTTCCTCCGACTGAGACCAAACTAGATTTCTGGATTTATTTTCGTGAAGTTATTTTCAATGTTATACTTCTGTCTAAACCTCAATTAAACAACAATAACAAGTCAAAGTTTCATCACAGACTAAGAGACACTGGGGTACCTGACGTCGTGTGGTCCGAGGGGACAGGAGGTGATTGAGGGTCTCAAACGAGTCTAGGTACAGGTAACTCAACCACTACGGTAGGTTGGTAGAGTAGGAGACAAAGGGGGAAGAAGAAGACGGGAGTTAGAAAGGGTCGTAGTCGCAGAAAAGGTTACTCGGTAGTTGGTTGTAAGACACTTGTAAGATAGGACGTATCGAAGAGGTCTCACGTCAAGTGTTTGTCGTTGTCTACTTTCGGATATAGTGTTTAGGAAAACTAAATAAAAGTTACTGTGACTTGTATGTAAAAATCACACGTAGACTTCAACAACAACCCACCCCCGAGAATTTTACCATTCCCTTTGCGAGCGTCACTCTTTTCCGGTCTTAAGAACTTTAGGTAGTCTCTCTACAGGTGTCTAGGAATCGTGAGGATCGTAGGAATCGTACGTATCCGTGAATTAGTACGTAGTGTGAAAGACTAATTTCTTCATTGTGATAAACCTTACAAGAATTAATGTTCTCTACTCCTTCCAACGAGTAAACAAATTTTATTCTTTCGGGTGTAGTTCTAAGATAGTCTAAATGACTTTATTTATCCGTATTTTAACGAATGTATCTGGTAAAGACGTAGGGGGGTTGGGGGCGGGGAGTTTAGTAGATTAGTAGATCTTCAACTTTCGTGAATTCGACCTTTAGGTACGTCAGTCTCTAAGACCCAAACAACGACTTAAGAACTATAAGTCGTGTCTTTGAACGTGGATCGTCCAGGAGTTATTTATTTATCAGGAACTCACTTCGTGCCATTTACGTTATCCATTAACAAGAGTCCTTAAAATATTCGTACTAGAAGTCCTCACTTGACTTTAATAAATTCAATATCTTGAAAACCTTTATAAAATTTAGAAAGGACGACGAAATACGAACCTGAGATCTCCGAACTTAAGTCTTAAATTCTTTTAACCTCTATTTACCAGGTCTATCAAGACCAATTTTGTCACTTCGTCGAGTAGATAAGATTTCTTTCTCGGAAAGAAAACGTCACTCTGGACTCGAATCAACACAAAGGTCTTTCGGGATGAAAGTATTTTTCTCCAAACATAGGTGACGTTGAATTTGTCCTCTACCGTTATGATCCCTCGTCTTAAGAGCCAAATTGTAGAAAGAATTTTTAATTCTTGTGACTTGGTCTGTCGGAAGTCCTATGGTGACTCTTTTAAAAGTAATATAAATTTGTCAACTTATAGTCACGATTATTGATTAAGGACGACCCAAGTTCTTTTTCCTTTGATAAGTAAGTGTGACCTTATACAGGAAGTGTACTTTACAAGCTTCAACATAATTACACAACGTCTACTACAACAGTTCTTTCCCAAGACTGGGATCTTTGTGATGACTTGTTGAACCCTCAACCAATAGGACGTAAATAAGAGAAAGAAAGGACCTTGTGAACTATACAAGGATCGGTGACTTATTCCATACATGTTGTTATCTTAGTTTGGTTCACGTTATTTCCCTTGAATTTTCGACGTCAAACACCGTATTGACGATTACCATACTGACTGGATATCAGTCTTTTTTTAAAAAAATTCTAAAAAAAATTACACCTGGTAAAATTTTCAGAAAAGACTTGAACAATGTTATAACAAAGACAAAAAATGCAAACAAACAAACAAACAAACAAACAAACGGTGTTCTGTACACCCTAGTATCAAGGGTTGGTCCCTGGTTTGGGTGTGGGGGACGTAACCTTCAGAATTGGTAACCTACCGGTCCTTTCAGGATCTTTTCAAGAAAAGGGCACTATAAGAGAGGAGGTAGTCTGAAGAACTTGTTTAATATAAAGTCTTTTACTGTGTAATATACAGAGCAAGTAAACCTTCGTCTTATTGACATATGTTCTTACAAGAAATTAAGTATAATAAGGACGAAACCTACAGTACTTATTCTGTCACGACTTGAAGGGTGAGACTCGTAATTCATGTCAGTACATACAAGAGTCCAACAAACGTTTGGAAGGGTGTCAATACACAACTTGATTTCCCATTTTTTTATTTTTAAATCCACTGTACTGATCTAAACAAATCTGGGGCTACCGAATGGAGGATGTAATACTTTTCCTATCTTATGTGAATACTTGGGATTTTCGTGGCGTAGACTTCTAATTAGTCAGTTGTTGATTAATAGCTTAATAGATGGTCTGCGTATCTCCGTGTCACGATACGGTTTAGATCCGTCCGGTACGGTTATATTGGTGGAAACAAACAAAATTTTAATTGGGGTCAGAAGATTATTCCACTAAAATACCTTATGTATTTGGGTTTAGTCACTAGCTAAAAGATCGTACACTTAAACTTTTGAAACTAACTTTTACAAGATTTATTAAAATTAGACAAAGAAGGATCGGTATTGTCATTTCGACTTTCATTCGTGAATATGTTGGACCGGTTTATAAATCTATTTCTTACTCAAGCATTGGTCGTTATAGAATTTTACAGAAACTCAATAAGATATACGATGAATTTATCAATTTGACAGTCGGACCCTAAAACATATATAAGGAGTAATCCAACGGAGATTCTGGGGTCCCATCCATATAGACTTAAAATTTTAAAACATAAAAAGGTACCAAATATATGGGGTATTTTACGGAACTCTTGAAATACTCCCTACAATGTAATTATACACAATAATATTTATACTAAATTTATAGATTTCGTAATGTCTCACTAATGACAAGTTATTCCGTCGTGCGTATTTTCCCAATAGAGGTGTGACACGAATCCAAAGATGTTATATTATATTACTTAACAAGTTATATCAAACGTACGATAAACAGAGACAAAGAAGGACCCGAGCTCCCTTCGACTACACGTTAGGAGATTGTTCTGCTAGTATTTAACGTCTTGTTATTTGTCGGGAACTCTAAAAATCTATCATACACCAATCGTACGTTAGGTAGAACCCTTTGAACTAAATTATGGAGGTTCCTTGTAGAGACTGTTACGAGTTGTAACAAAATTTGACGACGATTTAGTTAATCACGTAACCTCTTAGGATTACAGAAACGAAGAAAGGATCGGGTAAGGTTCTTGAAACCGACCAATAAAACATTTCGTTTTCTAAATCCCCCGGTGACGTACCTACGTGAGCCCAAGGGGACCTTTTGTAATCTTCATTATGACATACTTTCCTTCCTAGTCGGTCAGAGGGATTTAGTAGTTCTAGTTACTCCTGCAACAGAAGTTTTGTAAAGGTAAAAAGACTTAATGGGAAGAACACTGGTTTCTTCCTACTTAAATCTATTTTCCGTTGAAACTAAGATTTCAGTTCTGACATTCAGATTCATGGGGAGGGGGAGGTTTTACTTGTACATCAACGAGATTAGATATGGAAAGGAAACCACACATATAGAACATTGATACATATAAGTATAATTTAACCCCTTAGAGTTCTGTAAATATCTATAATAGATTAGGAGTGTGTAGATAATTGAACATTTCACTTTTTTTTTTTTGTAATTTTTGATGGTTTTGTGTTTTGAAAGGGTCCCCTTTTTCTCTATTACAGTTGTTAAAGAATCAAGTACTATCTAGTAGGTTAAGAAAAAAGATACGTGATTTACATTACTAATTTCATTGTTAACGAAACGTTCCTCCTTCTAGTATTGGAGGGGAATTTAAAATACCATGAGGGGGAAAAAGAATTTATCACAGAAAAAAAAAGATGTAATTAAATAACTTTTACTAAGAACCCGTTAATGAGTAGAAATAAAGGTGGAAAACAATCCCACGTTATGTGAACGGAAAAGTCATAGAGGGTCTGGGTCGAGCAAGAACAACGGCCGTCCCTCTTTAGTGTCTAACACGACTCCCCTCTCGGAGTCGACATGGGGATTTGGTATGTAGGTCTCGTTGAAGGGAGGTGAATGCGTTGATCCCGATTAACTGACCTAATTACTTGTTTCTCTTTATTTCGTTAATTAGTCGGGTCGATTTTCTTTGAAAAAAGGAAATTGTCTCGATTCATGGACAAATTGGACTAAATTTTTTTTTTTTTTTCGTCGTCAGACAAAACCACTACACGTTTGTGTAGTTGAGAAAGGGAAAAAATTTTTTTCTTAATAATTACACAGATAAAAACCGACACGACCCGGAAACAAAAACCCACCTGAAGAGAGATCAACGTCACACACCCTGATAAAACCACCGAGGCCCCGTAATCCCGAAGTCATTAACACCGGGTACCCGAGTCGTCAACGTCGAGGACCTGAGTTCGAGTCCGAGTTATGAACTCACGTGCCCGAATCAACGGGACGTCGTACACCCTAGAAGGGTCTAGTCCCTAGTTTGGACACAAAGAACGTAACCGTTCTTTAACTTAAGAACGGCGACTCGGTGATCCCTTTGTTTGGGAGTTGCAAAAGAATTCAGGTTCCAATCAAAGGAGACTGTTTGACTATTAAAGTTGTAAATAAAAACCAGAGACAGGATAGGAAATTTCTATGTATACCAAAGACCTTCGGTAGATTTGAAGTACAATTCACTTCAGCGAGTCAGCACAGGCTGAGAAACGCTGGGGCACTGACATCGGGTAGTCCGAGGAGGTAGGCACCCTAAGAGGTCTGTTCTCATGATCTCACCCAACGGTAAAGGAAGAGGTCCCCTAGTTGAGGGTATGTATTATCCAGGGAATGGTATAAAAGAGGGAATCGATTAGTTTTCGGTTTTCCATTTTCGAAAAAAAGAGGGGAGAAGTTTATTAACTCACTCATAAATTAATCGGACTAAGTAATAAATCTCGGGTCTACTTCGAGTAATAAACATTAGGTATTCTTGATACCTGTAACAATACGAAGTGAAATAAATATTACGATAAAGATCTGTTTCTTTCTTTATTAACTTACTAGATATTGCATGTTGAGAACGAAGTAAGATAACGATAAAAACTCCCAACAATGATAATAATTTATTATTTAATGTTATACGACGATGACGACGATTCAGTGAAATCAACACAGGCTGAGACACACTGGGGTATCTACCGTCGGGTGGTCCGAGGGGGCAGGGACCCCAAGAGGTCCGTTCTTGTGACCTCACCCAACGGTAAAGGAAGAGGTTACGTAATTTCACTTTTCACTTTCACTTCAGTGAGTCAGTACAGGCTGAGAAACGATGGGGTACCTGACGTCGGGTGATCCGAGGGGACAGGGACCCTAAGAGGTCCGTTCTCATGACCTCACCCCACGGTAACGGAAGAGGTTTAATGTTATATTGACTGTTATTAATGAGGACACAAAATTTTTAAATAGTCAAGGGTATACATATAAACAAATTAGAGTGACGACGACGACGACGACGACGACGACGACGATTCAGCGAAGTCAGCACAGGCTGAGACACGCTGGGGTATTTGCCGTCGGGTGGTCCAAGGCGGCAGGGACCCTAAGAGGTCCGCTCTTGTGATGTTCCGATATTACGTCAAACCGTCTAATAGGAGTACAATACATTCATTTTTACCCCCGTATTTTACCTTTTCGTCGGTTTCCCTGTCCCTTTTCGGTTCCGGTTTCAGTCCGTTAAATTTATAAAATTATTGAAAACATCACAAAACGAACCTTCTCTCCGAATCTTAATTTTGGCTCTCTTACAAAACCATAATCCACAGAAAATTTTTTTAATAGGTTCTCAAGTAAGAGTGTGAAAGAGAGAAACAGGAGACTCCATAGTTACTTTGAAATGATGGATGCCCACGAACGGTTTATGTCGACATAAAGCAAATCATCAACAATTATTTTCTTCTCTAAGACTAGTGTCCTAACCAAAGTTATTTAGGATAAGGACACAATAGAAAGTACCTTGGATTTATTGTAGAAGGAGCATCAGTTTGGAAAGTTACTAAAGTTTTGGCTTGTCCTGAACGGTGTGTCGTCCCCGAGGTATCAACCGGGGACAAAGTAACTAACAATATCTTTGGTGAGAACAAGTTTTGTACTTGAGGGTTCTATATTCCCCCTTTTTTACTGTACCATCTCGAAGAAAGAACAGTAAAGGAAAGACGGCACTAGGATAAGTTCTCAGAAAAGATGTTAAAAGAGGAAAGTGGAGTAAGTCTACATAGAGACATCATGACAGACTGGTGTAAAAATTCATTAGTCTCCGAGTACCGAGTCACACACCCAATAAGACCGGGTGACAATAATAATAAAGGACTTCGAAAACCTACGGGATCCTGGTAAGGAAAAGAACAATCACAGAAATAGTCTTTCACTTTTGTTTTTTCGTAAATTGACTTTAACCAAACCAAACACTTAAAGAGAAAGATATCTCGGAAGGGTTTTTCTTACGAACTTTCTATATAAGAGAAGGAACCTCATTATGTTTGAGATATATGGTAGTTGTGTCTATCAATGATCAAAAGAAAAATATTCGTATGGAAGTTTTTACGAAAGATCATTGAGTAAAGACTTAACAATAAGTTGTTTATTAAGAACCAGTAAAACAACATGTATTTTTAAATTTTTCACCTCTGTTGTGTTTTTGAGATTACGTTTCGTAACATAATAACATTTTCTATACAATTAATTTACGATATATAATATAAATAATTACGGTTTCTCCCGCCTCTTTTAATTAAGAGACCCTCTTAGATCCTTCCGAAATATCCCTCCACCGAAAACTCGAACCACGACTTACTACCCCCTAAAGGGACCACCGAGTCTACCATTTCTTAGAAAGACGCTACGTCCTCTGGACTCAAGCTAGGGACTCAGTCCTTCTATAGGACCTCTTCCTTTTCCGATGGGTGAGGTCATTAGAACGGATCTCTTAAGGTACCTGTCTCCTCGTACCACCCGTGTTTCTCAGTCTATACTAACACAACTTACTAAGGATCCAACATCTGAACTTATATTTCGAGTCTGAAACTAAATAAGATATTTTCTTTCCTCCGTGGTCATTAAAAATTTCGGTCTTTTATAGTCCTAGGGCGTGAATGAATTATTGTAAATTTAATGAGAGATTAACAAAAGATCAGAAGTTAAAGGAGACCGGTAAACTATCAAAAATGGAAAAGAAATCTAATAGAAAATAATAGGATACTATCTTGCAAAGACCGAGAAACTGAATAGAGTCCATTTTCGACCTTGAACTTCAGTCTCATTCGACTACCACGAAAATTGTTGTTACAGTGGTTTTTGTAAACTTTAATCAGGGTAAATGAAATCTACCAAAAATTTTTACGTAGAATTGTTTGTTACACTTCCATTGTCTATATAATTTACAGTCTCAGGATCAGTAGAAGTAGTTGGGGTGTGTCTCTGGGAAATGGTTAAGTTTGTGGAAAGAGTCTACGAACGTTTACGAAGAGTTATATTTAATGATATAATTAATGAAATAAGAATAGAGGTTAAAAAGAATTATATCTAATCGAAGGTTTATGGTACGGTCTTCCACTCCTATCCTGCTATCCTTCACATATTGGATATATGTTACTAGTATTAAAAAATAACTTCATATCGACTAAATGTTACAACACGGATAGAGACGACATACCGTTTCACTGAGTCAATACATCTATATATGTAAGAAAAATTTTATAAGAAGAGGAAATACCAAATAGTGTTCTATAACTTATATCAAGGAACACGATATATAATCCTGGAACAAAAAGGTAAGATTTACCTTTATCAAAGGTAGATGGTTGGAGTCTGAGGATCAAATAGGGAAAAAGGAGGGAAAAAGGGGAACCGTTGGTGTTAAGAGAAGAGATACAGACACTCAAATGAAGACAAAAAGTTTATTCAAGAAGACGTAGTATCAAATCTAACGTGTATGTTCACTATAATATACATAAACAAAAAGAGAACGACTGAATGAAGTGAATATACTATTAGAGATCGACGTAGACACAACCAATTTACTGTCAGTCAAGTCAAGTCAGCGAGTCAAGACAGACTAAGAAACACTGGGGTACCTCCGTCGTGTGGTCCGGAGTGACGGGTAGTGGTTTAGGACCTCAAACGAGTTTGAGTTCAGGCAACTTTGTCACTACGGTAGGTTGGTAGAGTAGGAGACAGCGGGGAAGAGGAGGACGGAATTTAGAAAGGGTCGTAGTCGTAGAAAAGTTTACTCAGTTAAGAAGAGTAGTCCACCGGTTTCATAAGTCGTAGTCAGGAGGGTTACTTATAAGTCCTGACTAAAGGGAATCCCAACTACCCAACCTAGAGGAACGTCAGGCTCCTTGAGAGTTCACAGAAGAGGTTGTGGTGTTAAGTTTTGGTAGTTAACAAACCACGAGTCCAAAGAAATATCAGGTTGAGAGTGTAGGTATGTATTGATGACCTTTTTGGTATCGAAACTGATCTGTCCGGAAACAACCGTTTTATGACTGAGACGAAAAATTATACGACAGATCCAACCAGTATTGAAAGGAAGGTTCCTCGTTCATAGAAAATTAAAGTACCGACGTCAGTGGTAGACGTCATTAAAACCTCGGGGGGTTTTATTTCAGATAGATACAAACTACGTCCTATGTCCTACGAACCCCGACCACGTGTCCCTACTAGGTCTCTCTACTATATCCCACCCTCCACCCTCCCCCCAAGTACAAACCCTTGAGTACATGTGGGTACCACCTAAGTACAGTTACATACCGTTTTGTTTATGTCATAACATTTCATTTTATTTCATTTTTATTTTTATTTATTTTATTTTTTATTATTATGTTACTTTTTTTTTTTCAGACAGTGACAAAAGTGACAAAGGGGTAGATAGACGGTACTTCACTACCCTGGTCTACGGTAATAGAGTCAAAAGACTTACAACTCAAAATTCGGTTGAAAAAGCGAGAGGAGAAAGTGAAAGTAGTTCTCCGAAAAATCAAGGAGAAGTGAAAGACGGTATTCTCACCACAGTAGACGTATAGACTCCAATAACTATAAAGAACTAAGGTCGAACACGAAGTAGGTCGGGTCACAAAGAGTACTACATGAGACGTATATGTAATTTATTCGTCCCACTGTTATATGTCGGAACTGCATGAGGAAAAGGATAAACCTTGGTCAGACAACAAGGTACAGGTCAAGATTGACAACGAAGGACTGGACGTTTGTCTAAAGAGTCCTCCGTCCAGTCCACCAGACCATAAGGGTAGAGAGAGTCTTAAAAGGTGTCAAACACCACTAGATATGACAATTTCCGAAACCGTATCAGTTATTCGTCTTCATTTACATAAAAACTTTGAGAAAACGAAAAAGTTACTAGGTCACCTACAACCGTTAAACTAGAGACGAAAGAGACGGAAAAAATTTTGGTCGAACTTGTAGACCTTCAAGTGCCAAGTTCATGACAACTTCGGACAGAACCTCTTAAAACTCGTAATGAAACACTCGCACACTCTACTCACGTTAACACGCCATCAGACTCGTAAGAAGTCATAACGGAAAGAATCCCTAACCTTACTTTTGACTAGAAAAGGTCAAGACACCGGTGACGGATCAAAGGTTTAAACGACCGTATAACTCACGTCGTGAAAGTGTCGTAGTACAAAATCCTAAACTTTATCGAGTTGACCTTAAGGTAGTGGAGGTGATCGAAACAAACATCACTACGAAGGATTCCCGGTGAACTGAAGTGTAAGGTCCTACAGACCGAGGTCCACTCACTAGTGTGGTTGTACTAATAGGCCCAGTACTTCTAGAAAAAACATGTCGATAAGACACATAAGAACGGTGGAGAAGAATTATAGAAGACGAAGACAATCCAGGTATAGTAAAGACAGGAAATAACTCGGGTAAAAACGTACTTTACAAGGGAACCATACAGATTAAAAGAACTTCTCTAGAGATCAGAAAGGGTAAGATAACAAAAGGAGATAAAGAAACGTGACTAGTGACTCCTTCCGAAAGAATAGAGGGGAACGATAAGAAACCTTGAGACGTAAGTTTACCCATATCGAAAGAAAAAGAGGAAACGAAAAACGAAGAGAACAAAAGTGTCGATAAACGTTCCGGAGGAGTCTGTCGGTAAAACGAAAAGGCGTAAAGAAAAAGAACCCCTACCAGAACTAGGGACAGAGGACATGTTACGGTGTTTGGAGACAGGTATCTAGAAGTCCGAGAGACAGATAGTCTAGATTAGAGAACTTAGATAAAGAGTAAAGGTGACACATTAACATTCCTAAACTAAATCCAGTATGGACTTACCAAATCACCAAAAGGGATGAAAGAAGTTAAATTCAGACTTAAACCGTTATTCCTCAAGTACTAGACTCGGCGTCAGTCGAGGACCAGAACAATAACGACCGACACATCTCGAAGAGGTAGAAACTAACGTTTCTTTTATTAGTTAGACTAAAGTCATGACTGGCAAACCACCACAGGTACAAATCTTAGAAGAGAACACGACAACCTTCTCCCACAAATGATACCGGTCACACAAGAGAACCGTTTTGAGATAATCGGAAACGGGACGAAGTAAGAGATGAGGTTCCGGTTTAAAAGGACAATGAGGTCCACAAAGAACTGAAAGATGAAAACGTAAGGTCAGGACATATTACTTTTCCTGTAGAAGGAACACACAATCAAGATCTTCCACAACATCCAGAAGTATCTTGGTAAGTTGAAGTCGAAGAAGTCGTAATTACAAACCCCCTATCTGAACCTTATGACATAATATCTTACCAAACGGAACCTTTACTTGTCTCAAGTAAGACAACAAAAACTCTAACGTAAGTTCATGACGTAAAGTCTGAGAAAACAACTGACACTACCGATGAGGTAAAGAAGATTCCCTAAGAACGGGTGTCATCATCTATATTACCAGTAGACTCAATTTAAGTGGGTAAAGCCAGGTAAAATCAAACGACTAAGTGAGAACGGTAGAGCACAAACTGGTGAAGGTTAAACGGAACTAAGTACCTGAATTGTAAGGTCCAAGGATACGTTATAACGAGAAATGTCGTGGTCTGAAACGAAGGTAGTGGTCAGTGTAGGTGTTGACCCACAACAAAAACAAAACCGAGACAGAGAAGTAAGAAAGAGCTCAATAAAGAGGTGACTAGAGGTTATCGTATAACCCGTGGATGACTGGACCTCTCAAGTAGAAAGTCACAGGATAGAAAAACGGAAAAGTATGACAAGTACGCCAAGAGTTCCGTTCTTATGACTTCACAAAACGGTGAGGGAAGACTTCACCTGATTCAAAACAGTCTTGAGAGGTGGTACTGGGTAGACAGAACCCACCGGGGTGCGTCGTACTGAGTATCAAAGTGACTCAATCTGTTCTGACCCCAGGTACACCGGTCAAGCCAATCAAAGGACAATAACACCAAAAGTCAGACAGACGGGAGACTACCTCTACCTATTCTCCGAATACCTTCGAAGGACAACCCTCTCTGACTGACTCCCTCTGAACAGGACTACCCACCCCGACATGAGTCACTTAGAAATTAGGTTAAAAGACAACTACCCACCTCAACACAAGGGAGGGACAATAAACTTTACTTCACTTTCACTTCACTTTTAGTGAGTCAGGACAGACTGAGAAACGTTGGGGCACCTGACATCATATGGTGTGAGGAGGCAGGTACCCTAAAAGGTCCGTTCCTATGACCTCACCCAACGGTAAAGGAAGAGGTCTCCTAGAAGAACTGGGTTCTTAACTTGGGTCCAGAGGGCGTAATATCTATCTGCGAAATGGTAGACTCGGTGGTCCCTTCAAGGGGACAATAAATGAACCCCGGTTTGATACCACCTCCATTACTTCTACTACCTCTAGAGGAAGTTTTCCAGGGTACGCACGTGACGATGTGAGTCACACGGGTTGGGACGTCGTCGGGTGACGGCTGAGTGTGGAGACGCACTCTGAGGACCTGTGAGGGCGCGTTCACACGCAGTCAGAGAACTCCCCAGCGACGAGGAAAGAAGACCAAGGACCACACGTGATCCAAGTCAAACGCGGGAGGTTCCCGGATAAAGGGGTCAGGACACATTCAAGACCGTCGAGATACCACCCCAATTACCACTGGAGGAGGTTCTCCCGAATAAGGTATGGGTTCAGACGGAGTGGGTCGGTGTGGGTTCAGACGACGTGGGTCTCGGGGACGGGGGTGCCGCCAGGCGGCGACTGGACATGGAGGTGGCCTCTGTGAGTTTGTGTCAAGACAGAGTCAGAGACACCCCGAGACCCAAGACCACACGTGTTCCAAGTAAACTCGGGAGACTCGTAGAGACCGTCCTTACCCCAAACTGAGATTGGCACTTCGACGGGGAAGATGGTAGAACGACCCCGAAGAGGAAACAGGAACCTATACCCCATAGAGGAGTTTCAACGAGGTCACGGTGCGTCGGTGGGGAGGTCGCGACTGTAATAGAGTAAGAAAACGTACCGACTGATCGTAAGGGGACATATATACTCGGTGTAAAAGAAATAGTAAGTAGACGGTTACCTGTAATTCAACAAAGGTTCAGAACCGATAACGCATATTACGACGATACTTGTGTGTCCACGTACATAGAAAAACTAAATATCAAAACGAACTGACATACGGGTCCTCATCCTAACGACCTAGTATACCATTAAAATGGAAATCAAAAGGCTCCTTGTAGTTGTGATAAAAGGTATTACCGACGTGGTCAAATGTAACGGTGTTTATCGTATCCTCCTAAGAGAAAAGAGGTGTGGGAGCAGACACAAACAATAACCATCTGAAAAATTACTGTCAACAAGATTGTCCACACTCCACCATGGAGTAACATCAAAACGGAACGTAAAGAGTATTAATCACTACAACCAGTAGAAAAGTATAAGGATGACCGGTAGACATATAAAAGAAGTCTCTTTACAGATAATTTCTTTAGACGGGTAAAAAGACTAACCCAACGAACAAAAAACAACAACAACAACAACAGTCCCTAGTATTAAAAATTAAATATAAAAAAGACTTCACTTTTATGAACTTCCGTTCATTGTACCGAATATGTAGACATATGGGGGTTATCGTTTCTCGTGATTGTTCAGTGGATTAAAGAGAACTAGAGCACAACTAAAAGGTCTCCCAATAAAACCCTTAATTTACTCAATAACACAGATTTTGAGTAGGACTTACGAGTGTATAATGTGTCCGTATGAAGTAAAATAACACGCAATTGCAAAATAACGCGGAACGTCTATGTCACATAAACTGTTTAACTTCCAAACACCGTGGGGACGTAACTCGTTTAGATAGTCACGAAAAAAAAGAAAAATTTTATAAACAAGAGAAATACAGAGACACAGTGTAACACCATTAAAAGAGTTATAAAGTTTGAAAAAGTAAAAACAATATAAACAGTACTACTAGACACCAGTCAATAGAAACTACAATGACGATACTGAGTGACTTCCGAGTCTACTACTGGTCGTGATGAATCGGTATTTCATAAAAATTTAATTCCACATCCATGTACCGAAAAAATTTCTGTATTACCACAACGTGTCAACTATCTGATGTTGTATCACATTTAAATTGAAAATATACATGACCCTTTGACTCTTTTTTGTACACACTGAACGAAATATAACGACACCTAGACTTTGTCTTGGGTACTATAGAACCTTCACATGGACATAAATACCGAGTCTCATCGACAGGATAAACTTAAGTCATTTACTAACTAATTAAATTAGTCCCGGAGAGAGGAAACGTGTAAGGTCTAACTCTTAGTTGAAGAACGAATGGTTTGTTTGAACAAATCAGTTTCCGTTGAATGATTATAGGGTAAAGTAACTGTGACTCTACGTCCATACAATTGAACCAAAGTTTCATCAAGATAACGGAAGTACTTTAACATGAAACACTGAAATAGGGGTGTCCAGTGAAGATTTGAGGTCGTTCCTTTATTACTACCCATTGTGATGTCATTTCCACTAACAGAAAGACACCGAAGAGACCACCGAGTCTGTCATTTCGTAGAACGGAGGTTACGCCCTCTGGGTCCAAACTAGGGACCCCACCCTTCTAGGGGACCTCTTCCTTTACCGTTGGGTGAGGTCATGAGAACGGATTTTTAAGGGTACCTCCCTTCTTGGACCATCCGATGTCAGGTACGCCAACGTTTCTCAACCTGTGCTGACTCACTGAAGTGAAAGTGAAAAGTAGAAGAAAAGAATCCTAGTACGAACGTCGTCCCTAGACTACGGTATACCTCCATGCGAAGGAATGATAGTCCTATACCTGGACACCACAACATGTTTTGAGGGAAAAGGAATAATTTCCATAATGTTTTCAGATTTTTATTTAGAGGACAAGAAAGTAAGAAGTGAAAAATCGTTTGGAGACCCCTGTTGACGGTAGGTCCGTCAAGGTCCCTCCTTTCGTTTCGACTTCACAAGTCTCCCATTTCGTCCCTCCGTCCATGAGAACGATACCCTAGTCTTAATTTCGGTCCACCCTCCAGGTCTTGAGTAATCATTTGATAACTGGTAGTACTAATGTAATCCAATCAAAACCTCCGAGAAGGAGGGGATTGGAGATTCTTCCTTCTCTGTCAACCACTCAGTTGACCCGACAACGACAACATTTTCCTGAATCGTAATGTCGTTTTCGTTATCCACCCTTCACCACTCTTACCGGTAAGAACGAACAGGAGTTCCGGATCGTAGACACGTTTTCGCCACTGAGGAACCTTCTCACCAGGAGAAACAACAAGACTAAAATAACAAAATAAATAAAAATTAAAAACCGACACGCACTCGTTCCCACTGAAAAATCTACGCCACACACCCGAAGGACAACGGTACCGGAGAGACCAACGTCTCGTGTCCGAGTAATCAACATCTTGGACCCGAGATCCCGTGTCGAGTCATCAACGCCGAGTACCCAAATCAACGAGACACCATACACCCTAGAAGGACCTGGACCTCAACTTGGACATAAAGGACGTAACCGTCCACCTAAGAAATGGTGATACGGTCACTTTGAAAATGGGGGGTCTTCGGGAGTGAACAAAGCGGTAATACGGGTTTTGGAGGTACTATGAATAGGAGAAAGATATTATCCGTCCAGTAGACCCTTCTCGTAGTCTATTTTGGTGAAGTTTGGTGAGTCTAAAATTTAGGTCAATTAAATAGTCAAATTAAAACAAAAGATTATCTTGAGATTCCCTAAATCTGTACTTCACCCTTTAAAAGTTTCCCCATCGAGAGAAACTCCTTCTATTCTCGTTTTAGACCTAGTCCTCTGATCGGTCCTTTTCATGAGTCTATCATGATCATGAGATTGTTATGATTCTTCCTTCATACATGTGTCCTTCACTCCTTCCATGTTCTCTGGTGGAAGTGATGAAGTCGTTTCACTAGTTCCGAAGGAGATAGGAGAAAGGAAGGAGGACCATCTTGACATAGTAAAACCCTGATACTAGATTTCGTAAAGTAGTCGTCGTTTATTTAACACCCGAAGAATTAAAATTCTCTACTGAGTATAGAAATAAGGATGGGTTCTATTTTCTACTTAAGGTCTTGTCATTATGACGTATAGATTGAGAATCCTACTATCGGTTAATTCTTATAGAAAACGAAAAGGGGAACAAAACAAGGTATACTAAATCTCTTATAAGATCTTTTTTCTGTTAAGACAGAAGTTGAATTTGGGGGTCTATGAACTTTAAGAGTTATGACAAAATAAGTAAAAGAGATAAAACTTAGGAGTCTTTAGAACCAAATAAACAGTGATTTTTTTTAGTTTTATAATACATTCACCACTCTAAAATAATTCCTTTTAAGACAGAGGTAAACGTGACTATTTTCGTTTACAATAAGGTCTTCTTTTAGTATTGACTTGAAACTTTCTATATTTTGAATGATAGAAAAACCTGGTTCAAAATAGTTTTCTTCACTCGACATCCGACTGAACTCTCATTATAAATATAGACTCGGACCTAAACATCTCTTCTCAGATGTCTATAACCTTTAATTTATTTTATTAAATAGACGTATATTAATCAGACTTATAGGATAAACGATCTCAAGGTCTTATAAAAAAAGTATTAAAAAGGACATCTTTAGGTATATCAGTACTAGAGTTCTTTATATCTAACTATCTGTATCTATATTAAAGAGGACATAAATGGAAAATAGAGGTTTTACAGATAACGAACTAGACTAAATTGACCATAACCCTCTTCCGACTCAAGGAACCTGTCTACACCTCATAAAAAATTACAAAACAATCTAAACTTTATAAAGACATAAAAGTGAAAGAAAGTCTGACAAACTAGAAAGTTACCATAGTTTGCAGAACGATCCAAATTTTAAAATCTTTCACGAAAAAGGAGAAGGTAAAAATTTGATTGTACTTAGGTAAATAAGTTCCCTTAAAATAACTTGTGTCTTCAACTTTTCTTATGAATATTTTGTCGTAATACTTTATTCTAGTCCCTGTAATTTAACAATTGAAATAACTGACTGATACGTTTCGTAAGATTTGAGTGAGTCTCTCTTCGTGACTCCCCGATTCAAGTAACGTCCCGTTAATTTGTCTTTAAAGTACGTTACACTTGGGTCGAAAGTTGTGTCTTACTTTCCCGAAGTCCTAAGTATGTAACGTCTAACACGATCACATATTTTCTGTATTTATATATGTAGACGTCTCTATTGTTTATTCGTTTCGAAAATTTAATAGAACGATCTAGTAAATCATAAAGTACAAAGTTTAGAGTTCTTTCTTAATGTTGTGAGTGTTTGTATTTTATGTCTATATATATTAGTATAAAATACCTGAGGACGTACTTCTATATAACACCATATAAGATAATTAATGGTTTTACTAATAAGTCAAAGGACCAAACATCCTTTCTTCAACTATTTAAATGTTTTGGATTCTTCGGGAGGAGTTTAGTCTGTGTATCTTTTGTTAGTTGTGCGGTTCGATAAAGACAATTAAGTACCCACGTATGTCGTTCCTCTCTATTGTTTTTTTATTAAGATCCGTGGTTCCTAAGATTGTTGTACCCTATTTCCTATATCTTTATATTGTTCTAAGAGACAGAATTATTCTTTACTTGATAATGACGTTTCTGTTCCTGATAGGTTCTTTTTTACTCTTTTGGGCACGTTCACAATTTGACTCTGGAGTTGAGTGCCTACTCCACTTTTAATACGTAAGGGTGGTATTTGTAGGGTAATATCTTGTAAGTAAACGAGAAAAGAAGATTGAATATGGATCGGCAACGCAAATAAAAGGACACAAAAAGGAAAGGGACATCGAAAAGAGTGAAATATATACCGCCCCCTCCCCAACGTGAGAGGAGAGAGGGGAGAGGGAAAACCAACGTACACCATAGACGTCTACGTCGGGTGTGTCAAGAGAGATACTTGTAGGTGACTATCTGTCCACGCCTCTAACTAGTGTCGAGGCATTGTCACGACCTTTACCGGCGGTCAACACTTCTTCTTATTGTCGACCGTCGGTAAGACTAACCACGACCGTGGCTCCGAAAGAATACTCTAGGTTTACGGAACTCTTGGTTTACAAGGACCCTATGTCCGAAAGACGTCGGTTGTTTCGAATCCAGTTTTTCGATTAACCGATGAACTTTGAAATGAATCTATAGAAGTTCTCTTTGTTTTTCCCAACAAAGACAAGCGAGTGCATACGTACCTGATTCCTCGCTACCGATTTGTCTATCTACTCTTTTTCGGTTTACGAAGAAACTTTCTCGAAAAGAAAGTTCCATTCTGTTCCTTTCCAAAACTTTATTGTTGTGCTTTATGCAAAAGATATCTTTGGTTTGACAATAAAGCATGTAAGTGGTACATTAACCCAGAAACCACTATCTTTTAGAGGTAACATTAACAAGTCTCGACTTCCCCAGATCTTTCTCTTTCTCTCTTTTCTCTTTCTTTCTCTTCTCTTCTTTCTTACTTACTTTCTAGGAAAAGTCCTCTCTCAAACTACTCTAAGTTTATCTTTAGTGTTGAGGTGTGGTTATTTTGCGACACAGGATTTGTAAGGGACAGTATCGGATACACTTTGTAACGACAAGAGAGAGAGAAACAGGGAGTGAGCTTATGGTCCCGGTGACATCCCGTACTGTGTCTCTCACTTTGTCAGGATACCATAAGACTAATCTGAGATTGTTTCCATAAAACGTTTTACGAAAAAGTGATCACCTGTCAAGTTATTTTCTCCCTTGACCCTCTAGTCTTGGAGGTCCTGTGACAGTAATTACTTGTAGGTCAAGTGTGACTGGAGACGTGTCACGACACAACCTGTGATATCTCTCGTCATGTGTCTGTGTGAGGGACGACAAGAAATTTCAAATGTTAACTCTTGTCTACTGTTACCCGACTGTGTTGACTATTGTGACATTCTAGTACATGACTTTAATTTCGTACCTCGTTTGTCTTTCCTTTTTAACTCAACATTACATGTTGTATAACACACACACACACACACACACACACATGCACGAGTCAACACAGGCTGAAACACTGGGGTACCTAACATCGGACGATCCAAGGAGGCACGTACCTTAAAAGGTCCGTTCTTATGACCGCACCCAACGGTAAAAGAGGAGACCTCCTAGAAGGGCTGGGTCTCTAGTTTAGACGCAGAGGACAGAGGACATAGGACGTAACCGTCCGTCTAAGAAATGGTGACTCGGTAGTCCCATCGGGTATGTTGTCTAATCCTATAATTTTTTTTTTTTAGTGACAATACAGTTAGTGACCCTTCCTAGAAGTAATAATCAATTCCTCTTTTTCAGAATAGTGTCTCGACCTCGAACTTCTTTAGAAATACAATTCTTTAGTTTACTTCTTGAACCGTTTGACCCCCTTTATATCACATGGACGACACCCCTAGGTTCCGACTGTTCCAGTTCGTGACACATTTCCGTCCCTTGTCTGACTGTGACGGGTTCGCCTCCCGTACCTGACTTCGGGTCCCACTCTTCTCTGACATCGATCTACGGTGAACTATGTTTTAATTTCGAGTTAGTACAAACATACAAAGTCTTAAAGTAATATAGTATTGTGCTTACTTACGTGGATACTTTTTCACTTTCAAAATCAACGACTTAGTGAAAAACTAAGAAACACTAGGGTACCTGTCATCGGACGTCCGAGGAGACAGGCACCCTAAAGGGTCCGTTCTTATGACGTCACCCATCGGTAAGGGAAGAGATCCCCTAAAAGAGGTTGGACCCAGAGGACGTAACCTCCGTCTAAGAAACGGTAGACTCGGTGGTTTCCTTCGGGGAGGTCACTAGAACGGACCTCTTAAGGTACCTGTCTCGTTACGTGGATAGCCTACACCCACAGAGGACGGAACTTCATCGATCGACAGACCACGGGTGAACGGTAAGACGGAGTCCCACTGTATCCTTTTTCTCTATTCAACCCCCTCTCTCTCTAAAACTCACTCTTGTTTTTTATGTTTTTAGTGTCTCCTTTCTTGTGAGTTTGTAAACAAAAGAAAAGGTGAAAATAATGATATCTCAATCACCACCAAAGACACAGATTCACATCTTATATAGAGAACTTGAGTAAAGAGAGAGAGAGAGAGAAAAAAAAAAACGTCTTAATGGAATAAACTTGATCACATTTAAAAATAAAAGATTTCCTCTAGGAAAAAGGGTTCCTTACACTAGAAGGGGTCCATTTTAGTACTTACAATAGGTCGGGTAAACTTCGATTAAGCTAAACTGGTCGTTTCGTAGTGAGAACTTATTTCTTTTGGGGTTACGTATTAACACCTTCAAAAACGTAATAATTATACCGGGACTCGAAAAAGTATCAGGTCACAGTGAGAAAACATTTTCAAATTCTAAAGTTTAGTGTTCTCAGATACCTCCAACTCTACCAGATCTGTTCTTGTTAGTTTCTTTCCAATTTCCTTGAGGCTTCTTTCCACTGTCTTGACCGGAATAAAGTGAGTCCTTTCTCTTTGACTTTTCGTTGACGTTTCTTGTTGGAATGCATTAACTGTTTTGTACCAATTAAACAAACACATTTGTGAAGTCAATCTGTTTTCCTTCTTGAGAATTTCTTCCTTACGTCTTAACTCTAAAACCTCAACATTGTTACCACCAGGAATTCTGACCCTACCTGTGTTGACCGGTCACGTCTTTAAGTGGACAGACGCCTGTAACGCCCGAATTAAGTCTGACAGGAGGTTTGGATAGTAAACCACAATGAAGGACGGATTACGTATACATTCTACTATACTTTTCTACTCTATAACGCCATTTAGAAATAATCATTCGAGTGTAAGAAACAATCTTGCTTGGTCCTTCCAATTGCGGTAGAGGAAAACTGAATTTAGACTTCAACAAAAGAGTAGAAGGGTGGTGTTTAAGTCTAAACGAAAGAAAAATAGTCTTAACAGAACTCTTTTAAGTTCCTATTATTTCTTGACACATAAACCAAGTGATGAGTATAGAAAAGAGTAATAACACGAAGAAAGTGAGCCAATCATCTCAAAAAAAAAATAGTTATATTTGTCATGAAAAAAAAATTCTAAAGGTAAAAGTATCACAGTAATGACTGTGACTGTCGACGGATTGTCAGTACACTTTATATATTAACGGATTCCTTCTTGTAAGGTACTGGCTGAGAAAGAGAAAATATAATTTTTCTTCAATCTGTCCGAACGATTCGGGGTCCGAAGTCTTAAAACACAGTCAAGTCCTTAAGAAAAATAAAAGGTCTATGACATAAGTATATAAAAAGATGTATATAGTTTACTAAAAGAGACTTTATTCAAGTCATAATTATTATGTCCATAAAGAACGAAACAGGGTCCCTAACGGTAAAATGTTAACAAGACCTTGAAAGAGATGTCGTGGAGACGGTCCAGGTTTTTTGGTCTTTATTAAGTGCAGGAATTAATTATACAGGAGTCATACTTATATTAGGAAAGGTATTTAAGGTTTATAATAGATTAGACGAAAGATTTAAAACTCAAACTTAAATTACAACCGAAATTTAAAAAAAATTAACTCTATATCAACGAAATATTAAAACACAATCAAAGACGACATGTTGTTTCACTTAGTCGGTAAGGACCGCGCGTACGAACAGTACAGGTTGAGAAAGTCTGGGGTACCTAACATCGGACGGTGTAAGGAGACGGGCACCCTAAGAGGTCCGTTCTCATGACCTCAACCCAACGGTAAAGGAAGAGGTCTCCTAGAAGGGTTGGCTCTCCGACTTGGGCACGGAGGACGTTTAGGTTGTAACTGTCCGCTCAAGAAATGGTGATCGTGGTGGACCCTTCGGGAGTTTAGTCGGTATACATATGTATATAGGGGAGGTAGATTAAAAAAAAAATTCTACTTAACGTCGTGCATATGAAAAAAAAAAAAAAGGACTACCACGGAATAAAAAAGTGACAAACGACCTTTCCTGGTAGGAAGTTCCGTGTGGGGGTTGACGTAATTGTAAGGAGGTGAACGGGAGAGCGATGAGGAAAATGGAATTAGTTTTGGGGAGTAAACCCTGATTTTTCCTTTATGAACTTGAAAAATACTTCAAAAATAGAAATGAAAAGAAGAAAGTTCCTGTGTAGTGAGACTAAGGAAATTGTAAAAGATTAACGAGTAAAATTGTCGGGACTAGTAAAAACAATACTAGAAAACCTAGGAGAGGTTCATTAGGTATTCATACTGTAAGGAAAAAGAAACGTTTGACCAGCCCTTTACTACTGTAATATAGTATCGTCTCTCACTAAGGGGTTCCTTATTTTAGATGTCCTCTCAATCTCTTAGCTCCCGACTCTTTAATTATGTCCGACACGTTAAATACAATCTGACGTAGAGCCAGGATCTGAAATCCGTTGACAGTAAAATTCAATGAAGGAAATACGGAAACAAGTAAAGGGAGATCGGAGTCGGTTGAAGTTCATTTTTACTCTCTCTGTCCTCATAAACGAACAGAGAAAGAATAGTCGGAGGTTTATGATGTCTAGAAATTCCGTAATGAAACATGGAAGTGGTAAATAAAACCCCCAGGATCCTTCTACAGAGTGTATCAGAGTAAAGGGTACCGATAAGAAGTAAACGCGGTGATTGATGGTGGTTATCATGTCACACGTAAAAGTAAGGACGACTACGAACAGGGACAATAGTTCTCTTTACTCCGGTGAAGTTTTATGTCTTCGATGATGAGACAAGTCTAAAAATACGTCCGTACAAGACCCCAGGAGACTACACCGGTACGGTTTCAGTGGTGTCAATCGTTGTGATGAAATGACCTCGTGCACCACCGAGTCTTAAAGATAAATTCTCCACAGGTCCGTGGTGCTAACCTTTCCTCTCTCGAACCGTTTTAAACAAGACTCCGAAACAAACATAATGAATAAGTATTAGCCCAAAACAACGAATATGGAAATCTCCTCTTCCGTAACTACCTATGCTCGATTGAGTCATCGGAAATAGTCTCACAGAGACCTAATTAAGTCTCGACGTCAGTTGAGGTCCCCTGGTAAAAGTCCCAGACTCTAATCGAGGGTTGTGATTCAGTAACGAGTTCCGAGAAACGTTTGTAAGTGAGGAGTTTTGAGTGACAATCCGAAGGGTCCACCAGGTGTCCCAGGAGGACAGTTAAGTTCCCTGTGTCAAACCTAGGCACCAGGTCCCTCTAAGTGTACGGTACCTCGTTGATTCGGACACGTAGTGTCGATGACTTTGACGAGATCTCGGGTCCTTGTTGTCGGCGGTTTCGGGTACGTGGGATCTCGAGCACGAGTTGTCACTCTTCGGACACGTACCGTTGCTTCTTCTCGGGAGTGAAAGGTGTAGATCTCTTTCCGGTACCTGTCGTTGTTTCTGGGTCACGTCGGTTTTTATTTATTTATTTTTATTTAGAATTTTTTTTTTTAGGAGCGAGATAAGGATATTTGAGTTCTACCCTTTCTTCTACCTCCGTGTCTTTAACGTCACCGTAGGTACCACCGTTTAAGGAGAACCTTTACTGGAGACCAAACAGAGGGATCCCCGTGGAATCCTCCTCTACAAAAAGGACGAGGATAGGAGAAATAAAAACATACCTTAGTTTCCAACCACCCCTCACGTTCCTCTACTGTATCACCGTCGGTACAACCCCGTGGACTAAACTTCTCTTTAAAACGAAAAGGTCTGTACAGACAGGTTGACCTCTCCGTCGTACTGTTTGGGGAACTCGTAGACCCAGACAGTTCTTGGGACCTTTCTTACCTCCCGTGTGTATTACTATTCTCCTCTCGCGTCACCAGAAAAGGGGTGGTTCTACAACGGTCGGTTTCCCCTTGTGACACTGAGTCCCCCACCTTTTGTTCCTCCTTCAGAGATTTCCCGAAGACTCACGGCTTTTGTTTGAAAACGAAAAATTTTATAAAATGAGTTAAATAAATACATAAAGGGTAGAAAAACAACCATCAAAATAAAAGAAAATAATAACGATAGATAAAACTGAATAACAATTACACATAGGAAAATTCAAGAACAAAATTCTAAAATATCAAACCCTGAAGGGACCACCAGATCACCAATCCTTAAGAGGAACGTTGCGTCCCCTATACCCAAGTTAGGGATCAGGTCCTTCTAGGGTGTACGATACCTGGTTGATTCGGACTCGTAGTGTCGATGACTCGGGTATACGGGATCTCGGGCACGAGGTGTTGTTCTCTTCGGTGGTGTTACTCTTCGGACGTGTGTCGTTGTTTCTCATCGGGGGTAAGAAACGTTGATCTCTTTCGGGTCCACGTTGTTCCTTCTGGGTGGTGTCGGTTTTTATTTATCCATTTATGTACATTTTTTGTCTTTCTAAAATATCAGACTAAAAAGAGACCTTCTCTTAAAATACGAAAATGTGAAACCGATAAAAAACAAACAAACAAAAGAGGGAGATGAAAAATTTTGTAATCGATGAAAGGATTGATAAAAATGAAAGAAGGTATTCAATAGAAATAAAGTAAACCCCTCCCCCTAGTTGAAACAAGGTAGTAGAAATAAATTAATAAATTGACTCAAATAAGGAAAAAGTACTCGATGAAGAGAAGAGAAACTTTTAACAAAAATTTAGAAGAAAGATCTTCAGTCCTCCCTCTGTGTCAGTACCGCTGTCTCTTTTAGTGGTTTTTGCCCCTCCGGAACTTTTGTCGTCGTGAAGACACGAGGGAATTATGAAGGGTTTAGGGAAAAATTACAGCTTAGACGATTTTGAAATTGAACTCACTGAGTCCTCTGGTGGTTCAAAGTTTAAAGGAGGGTCCTATTACGATTATAATGGACGTGAATCTCGTGCAACCTTGACGGGATTAGCGTCACAAAAGAGTCAAGGGAATACTTCCCTTTGTAATAAATTTTAGGCGTCCGAGACGGTATATACTGACATCTGTGGCCCGTCTCCAGGTCCAGTCTCGACCCGCTTCAGTGAGTTTCGTCCCTCCATTCTCTAAAGAAAGTTCGTCCCTTGCAATTGTTTTATAGGGATCAAATTGATGTTGTTCCCGAATCCGACAGAAAAGCAAAAGTGATTCTACGAGTCTTTCCACTGCGACCTCTCCGACGAACTACTCAAATACTTCCTCGATACTTCCCAGTTGGTTTCGATTATACGTAAAACGAAAAAACCGACGATACCTGATAGCTCCTTCTTCTCTCGTAGCAAGGAAGATCTTCTTCCCTGGATAAGTTTGTACCAAAACAACATTTCCAGACTTACAACTTTTATTTTTGTTTATTTGTGATGTGTTTTATTGACGTTTAATTAAATTGAAATTCTTTCTTCCTCCCCCTCAACCCTCTTCACCTTTACGGAACTAGTCTTCGTTAGCACCTATGAGCCGGAGTCTCTTACCGTTCGCGACTTCCCCAGAGATCTCCACCACTAAATATATTAGTAGAAGGATCGTGACCTGAAATGAAACGGCACGAGACGACGGGACTGAGAAACTACCCTGTACTTCACGAACCATTTTTATCGGAAGTTACGACTTTGAGACTTTCGTCATTGTTGACCAGTGAGTATAGACACAAGTTTTAGGCCCTCAATGGTCCTTCGGTAAAAGGATCCGTACCTAAATATATTGAACGACCCAACATAAATGTTCTAATAGAACTAAAGAGATGTACCGAATTGAGTAGTAATCTTGAATGATTTAAATTACCACGAGTAGGTAGGAATTCAGGGAATTAAAGGAGAATAAACTCTCTCTTTTAATAAGGGAATCACCATGACTACCGTAAGGAAGGGTGTAAATTAAGACGTACAGGATTTAAAAAAGGGATGACTTCTGGATATAAGGATCCGAAAGGGAATAGTCATAGGTTGAGGAAAGAGAGGTTTTCCTTTTTTTTTACACAAACTTACATAATTTCGTAATTCAAATGGTTGTTTTTAACTTCCGTTCGATTTCAGATCACGATCCTCCTACTAATATATTTAGTACCTTGTTAAACGATACCTTATAATATATAGGTTCAATGTTATTATTTCGTACATTACTTTTATGTACCCCATTTTTATTTGTACATTGTCTATGTACCTCATTTTTATATACCCCATTTTTATTTGCACATTTCAAAGTATGACAAATGTCTTTTGAGTAATTGAATCGTGATTTGGAGGGATAAACCCCTGATTTTTCGTGTAAATATTTGGTGAAGACCTAATTTTTCTTTTGGATTTATCTTTACTATTTGTAAATGTTGATGTACTGGTACTTTAGTGTATTTAGTTTGAATCTTCTAATTTTTCTTTATTCACAAGTCGAGTTCTTGGACAGTCTTCCTTTCATTCATTTTATTTAGGTTTATTTTACCTTCCTTCATTTATATTTTGTCTTTGTTACTTTATATTATGATGTTGGTTACCTTTATTAGTCGTTTAGGTTTTCTAGTAAGAAATTTTCCTGGTATCTCATCTGTTCTGGGACCTTTTAATTAGTTCTCTCTTTTTTTTTCTTATTCTTTCTCCTTTATTGAATATCTCTTCATTTCTATTACTATTGGGACATTCGCTCTGTCGTTTTCTCTGTGTCTACATATCTTGTCTGAAAACCTGAGACACCCTCTCCCTCTCCGACCCTACTAAACCCTCTTACCGTAACTTTGTACATATAATAGTATATACTTTACTTAGCGGTCAGATCCAAACTACGTCCTATGTCCTACGAACCCCGACCACACGACCCTACTGGGTCTCCCTACCATGTCCCTCCCTTCACCCTCCCCCCAAGTCCTACCCCTTGTGCATATGTGGGCACCACCTAAGTACAACTACACACCGTTTTGGTTATGTTATAACATTTCATTAATCGGAGGTTGATTTTATTTATTTAAATATAATTTTTTCGTTAATTTCTTCGCCTCTTTTCCTTTTTTTTTTCTTAAGTTCTTTTTCGTTTCGATTTCACTACCTCTTGTAGTCACTAACGGTCTTAAACCACCAATTCCCTCCCACCTCGATGTTTTCCCGTCATACTCTCTGACAAAATCCCGTTACTTTGATAAAACATAGGTTTAACAACAAGTATGTAATTACGTGTTCACAAATTTGAATATTTTGACATGGGCGGATTTTGAGTTAAAATGACATACAATTAAAAAGTTATATTAAGATTGGTTTTTTCTTTAATTTATCTGACTTTGCTTGTGATTTTTTCTTTTTTTTTTCTAGGTATTCTCTGATAACGTTTATTTAAATGAATTATTTTTAAATCTTCTGATCGATTTTACTTTTAAAATTTTTTAATCCCCCAAAATTTATTTTTTCAAAACCTACCTGGTCAATACCATTCTCTTTGATTTTACCTCTATTTCTACAGGAAGATGTTTTCTGTAGTCTGTTTCTATTAAAATATCCTCTCTAGGTGATTTGGTAATTCCTTGTCTAGGAAGGATAGAGATTAAACAAAACATTATACTTAATACTGCCGTTTAATATGTTGACTGAAAAACTTCAACCATTAAAAAATATGTTTTGGTCCCTTTTTGATCTTTTCTAGTTAACCACCTATTAAAGTAACGCCTCCATCCATTTTTTAATGTATACAATTTAATTATGTCGTCAGGAAGAATTTTTGTTACGTAGTGCTGGTTTAAACCAGTAGGGACCCTACGTTTCCATCAAGTGTTCTTTTGGATCGTCAGATTTTGTAACATTAAGTAGCAAAATTTGTCACTTTTTAAAGAATTTTTTTCTTTAACATAACTCTATATTTTAAACTGGACTTCAACTTTTAAAGGGTGTTAGTAGGACCTCGTTTTTGATTCCACTTGAAGGTAATAGATCTCTGTTTTCTCTTAAAAGACCCCGAACGTGAAACGACTGCGCTTCTAGGACATCCATCCTCCCACAACTGAGACGGTACATTTCTAGGTAGTCACCATTACCATCACTTAAAATGAAATTGATACCCTCAGGATTCTGCTATATATCGAATTTCGTCATATTCGATAAACACACAGAGAAAAGAGTTCGCAAGTCTCCCAGAATAAATGAAAGAGGGACAACAGACTCATCTCTAATACCGTTCAACATTCTACTTTCGAAGAGGAGGTTCCGGTCTCTCCCCGATAGTCGTCACCTCCTGTCACCGCGGGTCGTCTCGTGAGAAGGGTGCTTCTGGTTTTTGTCACCGGTGTACCATTGTAACTCTGTTTTTCGGAGCTCACTACATTTGGTTCCCGATGTCAAACCCCGACTACTAATATTGTTTAAATAGTCACCCCGTAATATAGTATGAGTTAAACACATAATTTTCCTATCTCTGAGAGTAAGAAATCGGTATCAGACTTTTCGGGTTCTCCATACTTAAAGAGTAAAGGAGTATCTAACATTATATAAGATTCCAGAAAATAAAAGATCTTACAGAAGAAAAAAGGGTAAACATAAAAAAGGTCAAAGTGGATCACCTTTAGATTATACTATCGATGGTAAATACATCCAAAGGGACAACTGAGTCGTCATTCTTTGGGTGGACACTACGTCCTCTACGTCCAAACTAGGGACTCAGCCCTTCTGAGGGACCTCCTCCTTTATTGTTGGGTGAGGCTATAAGAACGGACCTTTTAAGGTACCTGCCTCTCAGACCACCCGATGTCAGACACCCCAGAGCCTTCTCAGTCTATGTTAAATCGTTGATTTGTTCTTTTTGTTAGGTACGTCTAAGTCTGACATTTATTATTAAATAATAACGTAAATTAAGAGTGTAACATCAATCTATAATAAAAGATGTATAATGTCGACTCCTGTGACTTTAAATTTATTTCTCTGAACGGTTGTACTCATCTTCTCCGTTCTAAACTTGGTAATAAGTGGACCTAGACTTTAGACACAGGAATGAGTGATTTGACATAACGGACAAGAGATAGGAAAACTAATTTTTGTTTTTCAAGTTTGTTATCGAAGGAGTAAGTACAGATAAAGGTCGAGAGGAATCGTTACAAACCAATACGACGACACGACACAATTCATCTTAGTCAGCACAGACTGAGAAACGTTGGGAGACCTGACATCGTGCGGTCTGTGGAGAAAGGTACCCTAAGAGATCCGTTCTTATGACCTCACCCAACGGTACGGGAGGAGGTCTCCTAGAAGGACTGGGTCCCTAGGTTGGGTGCAGAGAATGTAGAGACCATAACCGTCTACCCAAGGAATGGTGATCACGGTAGACCCTTCAGGACAAACCAATATTAGTCTGAAATTTTACTAACAGACATCGTCCCGACACTTTATCCGTATTAAAATTACTTGTAAATACAACCTAGTTAGTTGCAAACCACGTCCTTTTTCTTTTCTGACATATAACTCTTCCTTCTCATTATCTCTTACCCCCTTAAAGTTTCAATAACCTTTTCAACCCTTTTATCAGACATCCCAACAAACTCCGTTGAGGACCTTTAGTACTCAACTTTAGTGTGTGAGGGAACGACGGACAGTCACGGGTCTTACAGGGACGATAACGACGTACCTAACATTTATGTTAAGAAGAGTGTTGGGTCTGTCGCTCTCTTACCTGTGACCATCGGACCACGTCTGTAAAGAAAGGTGAGACGCACGGACGGTTTTGGCGGTTCTCCATGGTCCTTTTTAAAGGGGGAGAAGAAAGACGGAACACTCGGTGAGGACTCATGTGGATTGTCTGTCCTGAAGTAAAGGTAGACCTTAGGAGTGTCGATTTCACAGATCTTTATATAAAAATCGAAAGAGGTGAAAGGTTTATCTTGTCCTTATTATCTTGGGGATGAGGGGTGGTGCGACCTACTTAGGACTTTAACTCCTGGAAGGTTTACAGACAACCCGGGTACTTATAAAAAGAGGACACTTAACTTACAAGTATGGGTAACAACTAAAAGGAAAAGTCGACCAACGGAAAAGGAATACTAAATATCTGTAAATAAATAATTGAATAAGACTTGTGATTGGGAGTAACCAACATCCACGATGTCTATAGAAAGAAGTCAGATCGAAAAAAACCAGTATTTTGTTTGAAAATAACATTACAGTAGTTTAAATAGTTGTTAGAAATACTAAACGCGAAGAACACGTGAAAAGTTTTCAATAAGAGATTGGACTCCAGTATTCGGTTCAGACACGCAAAAGAAGATTCACAAAATTTCAAAATGAGACGTGTAAATTCAAAGATAGACTTTACATAAAGACTCTTGACATTCTCTCTCTTCACATTAAAAATACGAGATATTATTGTTTTGACGTGTCAAAATGGTAAATAATAAAGTAGTAAATGACTATGTAGTAGTTTTTAAGAATTCTTAAGACAAAGGGAAATGTGAACCCTGAGAAGGTGTCGAGGAATTAAAGTAGATTAATAGTAAAACAGATAAAGGTAACGTTACGGTGTCAAAATTAATGGTCTTAAAATAGTATATAAAAATACTGAGTTTCAATCATGATTCAAGAATGCGAAAAAGAGACTTCAGTGACCGAGAAGAGCTGGGAAATGGTAGGGTATTTTAAAATCTTAGTCGCGTAAAGGTACTTTTCTTCAACCCCAGAACAAACCTGAACATACTATAAATGTCTAATTGAACCTCCATTAAATGAGAGGCCTCTACCACTTCCAATCCCCTCGTACCACACGGCGTCAGGTACCCCAGCGTTTTTCAACCTGGACTGCCTCTCTGACTTGTTGTTGCATGTTAGTCACAAGTTTATGACTCATAAGTGTAGGAGTAGAAACTAGGCGAAATAAACCCACCTAGAAGAAACTAGAGAAAGTTATATAAAAGATTTACAGAAGTATTTCAGGAATTTACATAAAACAATTTGAATAATTATCCATTTAATGACGAAAAATACTCACCTTTGTAGAATAATCAAAAATAAAAACCAACAACTACTGTATATCTTTGTGGTAATTGGGATTTGAACTTAAACAAGAATATCTAAGTAAATCTAAGAAAAGAAGATTGATTAGTATCGTAGAGTCTTATGACAGTTAAAACAAAAGGGGAAAAGTCAGGAATGTGGAGGATAAAGAACATGTACACGATTCTTCAGGTCATGTTACAACTTATACTTACGCGAACCTCACTCCCTGTGCACCTAATTCCCGGTCGACCAAGAGTGGTCCCCACGATTAGACATTCCCCGTGATTTTGAAGTCACCTTATTTAGTTTATATGTCACGGTTTTTTGAGTCCAAAGGTGTTCGCTAAGGAATATAATAACCGTTTTACTTATAACCCGGACGATGGTGCCTTCGCCGTTACGGGACTTACCTTTAAGTCTTTTTTTTTTGGTGGGGAACGGTCGGTCGAGACTTCGATCGAGCATCTGTCAGTGGACTTGAACCGTCAGTGGTTGTCGATTTCAAGACTTTGTTTTATTACTAACGTATCACGATAAATGGTCCTTATTCACTAAAAGGATTATAGATTTAAAATTAGTGAAATAACACTACGAAGGGTCTGTGTGGACCGAGTTTTGTCTGAATTTTTTTTTTTTTGTCCTTTTGGTTTTTTTTACATCTTACAATTGGATTGGAATTTTTAATCTTTGTAAAACGGAAAAAATGAAGTCAGTAACCTTTGTTTAATCATTCGTGTAAATATATACTTATAGTATAAATAATTGTCTTTTAACCACAGAGAGGTCGAAACGATTCAGTTAACCTTACTTTTAACGAATTTCTAAAAAAAGTTTCCCGTGGTTTAATAAACGAACAAGTTAAATCCAAGACTCACTCCCGGACTGTTAACAGGATACTTTTTCACTAGATAAAGAAACTCTTACAAGACTAATAGATTTAAATAGTGAAAGGTCTATCGTCTTTAATAGTCTTTCAATTCGTATTGACACACGTGTCTATGTGCACGCACGATTCAGTGATGTCAGTACAGGTCGAGAAACGCTGGGGTACCTGACATCCGGCGGTCCGAGGAGAGAGGTACGCTAAGAGGTCCGTTCTCATGTCCTACCCAACGGTACACGAGGAGATCCCCTAGAAGGGTTGGGTCCCTAGCTTGGACGTAAAGAATGCAGAGAACGTAACCGTCTGTCCAAGAAATGGCGATCACGACGGACCCTTAGGGGGTAGTGGTGTGTATGTCTTTATGTGAGTTTATAAATTTAAATCTTGTCCCCAATACCTGTAAACAGGTAGACGGAAAACCCCTCTTTCCGGGGAAATATATGTAAACTGTATGGGAACTAAAAGAAAGGAGGAAATTAAGTGTCGGTTTGTAAATATAATAGAGCCAGAAACACAACCCCGTCGATAAACCTAGATCTGGTTGTAGAATTTTAAGTTAGGACGGTGAGTGAGTACAAACGAAGTTAAAAAATAAAAAGGTAAAAAGATAGAGGCAGTATGAAAGAAGACTAGAAACAATTAACAAAACAAAACAAAGTAAAAGGGGGAGACGGTGAGGGAAATGTCGTCTAGTCTTTGAGACACTCACTCTTCTCTCTAAGGTTGGTTCTACACACACCCAGTACCCTAGACCCCCCTCCCCGTCTCTAAGCTTCTTGTTTCTCTTCTGAATCAGCTCCTATTTGTTTTGAACACATCTAGCCGATGGTTCGTCCAGACTCTATATATATTATCCAAAGTTTAAATCTTGTTCGATGGTACGTTCAACGGTTCATTATTTATATGAAAAAAGTTAATATCTGTGTTCTTTCCAAATTTTATGTGTGTGTCACACAAATAATTTCTACTTTCACTTCATTATTGTTAATCTTATTCATACTTAAACTACTCTTGATTTGTTTATCGTCTCCTTTAAGGGTCAATTCGTATTACATATGTATCTTGGTAAAATAAGGATTCTCTCGTTTATAAATAGTAGACTCAGGTGAATTTTCAAATAAACTTATGGACTGTGTCCGGGGCATGGAGGGCACTACAAATCTTTATCTATAAATAAGTCTCCTGGACGGACCTTCTAAGGGTCGACAACAACTTATAAGTGCGATGTTCACTAGTGAAAGTTTACCAGGACGGAAAGAGGTAGCCTTAGTAGGGTTCCTACCTCTGTCTTCGTCTTTGTCTTCACGATGGTTGACATAACGAAAAGGTGTCCTCGGACGAAAGATCACCTCTCTACATCTGTATATTTGTTCGGTTCTCATGTCAATGTCCCGCACTCTCATGTCGATTTCTTACGTCACCTACCACTTGGCTAAATGACCCGTCCTTGTCTCCGTGTCTCTTGTCAGAACACCTTGGTCTTCCCCCTCCTCTCCCACCCTGCTTGACTTTGTCACCGTACCTGGCTGTATCTGATGGTACACATTTTGTCTACCGATTACCCTACGACAATGTATTGTGTTCCTCGAGTCGAGCCACGAGACACTACCGGATCTCCACCCTCCCTCCGCTATATACATAGGAATACCGACTAAACGAAACAACATACCGTCGTTGGTTTTGTTGTAACATTTCATTAATAGGGGGTTAAATTTTTTTATGAAAGGAAATTGAATCTTTTTTTACATCTGGTAATTTATTTTCTTCTTTTATCACAATATAAATCTTCATAATTGTTATGTTTAGTAGTAAGTTTTGTTTGAAAATGAAATCTTTTAAATGAATTAATTTTAAACAAATATGGATACAAATTTTATTTTAAAATTAGTAGGAAGTTTTTCTTTTTATGTAATCTCGTACCTACTTACTCCCCCGTCAGGGTGACCCCTTCCTCCTTCCAGTCCTTCTCAAAGATCCCCTCCCTTAGTGGGTCCTGTCTCCAGACCCTCCGACCCTCCGACGTTTTAGGGTACTCTGTGACACGATAAAACTTGTGATTCCTAACACCTGACACCCGAGGTGTGATCGTCTACTCACATCTGTCACCCAAGTACCTCCTAGGAATACTGAAGTATCCCTTATACCCTAAAAAGACTCACTCTACCCCTTCCACCTCCTACCACTTCCCTCCTCAGTCCTCCGATTCTCAGATCATGACTGACAGTAGTAAGTTGACCTAGTACCATCTATTTAATGGATTATTATACCACCTACAGTCAAAGTGTAATACTCTTCTCTCTCCCGTCTTTCTTACATACCCACCTCAGGAATGGAGAAAACTAGATCCGTAACTATTCTCGATAACAAAGACTCACAAATACTATCTGTGAAATAAACGAAACAGAGTACATTAGTAACGTTGTTGAGACACTATCCATACTGATGGGGGGTAAATAATTGTTCTCAGACTCAATGTCATTGTGTAGGTAATTCTTAGATCTAAACTTGGATAGACACAAATAGATTTCGGTTACTCCAAAATTGTCCTATAAAAACCGTGAAGATAAGATTTTTTTTAATTATTTTAAAAATTATAAAATTATTTTTGTAATAATTTTGTAATAATATTAATAAAATATAAAATTAATTTTTAAATTATTTTAGTCTACATTGTGTCTAGAATAAACTTTCTACCACCGGTCAAAGATAGAAGATAAACTGTCTCATTTTTTTTTACACAAAGTTTTCGTCATGTAGTTAACTAAGGTGAATTCCCATTTCTCGTAAATATCTCTCATCTCCGACAATCGGTATCAACACAATACCCTTACAAAAGAGATCTCAAAAAACTAACCACTCTCAAAACGGATAGACTTGATAAATTTCATAACAAGAACCGTCTACATTCGTCAACTTGTCCTGTCCATAAATACTAAGAAAATCTAAGTACCAAATTAGACCTTTGGAGTGGATTATTGGTTTAGACGTAAAAGACACAGAGGACGTAACTCCTGTCTAAAAAATAGGTGACTTGGTGGACCCTTCGACAAGGGGTGGTGAACTTCCTTATCTTTAACAAATGGTATTCGGTCTGTCTCTTTCTGTTTATATACTATAGCGAATATACACCTTAGATTTTTTTATTTACCATGTTTACTTGAATAATCTTTTTTCTTTATCTCAGTCTACATCTTTTGTTTGAATACCATTGGTTCCCCTTCCTCCTCCCCCAGTATTTAACCCTCTGACCCCGACTGTACACACACTCATAAGAGTCAGTGAGTCACACAGACTAAGAAACGTCGGGGTACCGTGTGATGAAGTATTTTTTATCTATTGACAATTATTATTCTAGGATGAGATACCGTGTCCCTTGAGATCAGTTATGAGACATTACTGGATTTACCCCTTTTTTTGATTTTTTTCTCACACATATATAAATATACATGTACATAATAACTAAATGAAACGACATGTCGTCTTTGATTGTACTGTAACATTTAGTTGATATGAGGTGATTTTGAATTAATTTTAAAAAAAATGGTATAACAATAGTAGTATAGTATTGTCCATGATATCTTTTACAAAATACTTCTACCTTCTACCTCTCCTATCTACAAAATTTAATGAAATTCTTTTAGAGAGAGTAAATAACACTGGTTTAATAAACAGATACACATATATATATACATATGTAGAATAGAACTTCCTTTTTTTCTGGACACTTTTAACTTTGAACGTTATAAGTATTTAATTATTCATTGTAATTAAGTTACAAAGACTTGAAAATTTCTATAAACAGGGAGATCTGTGTTAACTCTTAAGATATGTGTGTTGGAGGGTCACAAGACTAGATTCTCATAAAGGAAGCACTCTCTGAGAATTGTAGAGGATTTACATGGAGGACCAGTCTTTCTATAACGATTTGAAATAAGACATATCAAAGAGAATGTTCTTTTCACAAAAAGGGGAAAATTATATTCTCCTGAATATAATTTAATACCTCCTAGAGGGACCACCGAGTCTACCATTTCACAGACGGATGTTACGTCCTTTGGACCCAGGCTAAGGACCCAGTCCTCCTAGGGGACCTCTTCCTTTACCGTGGGGTGAGGTCATGAGAACGGACCTTTTAGGGTACCTGCCTCCGAGAACCATCCGATGTCAGGTACCCTACCGTTTCTCAACCTGTGCTGACTCGCTGAAGTTAAAGTGAATATTGTATAGTGCGCGAAATATTTTAATATGGAATAGTCAGATGGACAAGATTTTTAAGGTTAAACGGTGATGTCAGATTTGTGAAAGACTTAGTGTTTAGACTTACATATGAACTCACTAAAACGTATTAGAGTCGGGCGATAAGGTCCCTCGACCCACTTCCGTCCTTCTTTTTAAAATTTGACCTTATACTTTTCCGTAAGGGTTTATTGATTTGTACTTCAAAAGAGACTTTAACACTTTACGAGGTGTTATTACGTCAACCGTTAATTAAAAAATCGACGGAATTCTCTTTAAGTGAACAGAAGTCGGAGTTACCAAAGAGGAGAAACTAATAAGTCTGTATGTAGATTTGTTGAAATGGTCTAAAGTAAACTTAATATGAACAGAAAAAGTCCGTGTAATTAATTTCTTGTCAACTTTAAGATTCTCTTTACAGAAGTCGTAAAGAAGAATCTTCCTTCGTAGAGATACTACTGGAAGATGGTACAATGAGTCGACTATAAGTCTACGTAGATAACGGGAACTTTTGACAGGAACTCCTTTGTTATATGGTGTTTACTTACGTTTCATACTCTAAGGGGTAATAATATTTTTAGTTTAATGAATTACAGATCAATTGTGGAATCTATGACAATGTGTAACACACACGATTCAACGAAGTCAACACAGGCTGAGAAACTCTGCGATACCTGACATCGGGTGGTCCGAGGAGACAGGTACCCTAAAGGGTCCGCTCTGATGACCTAGTACAACGGTAAAGGAAGAGGTCACCTAGAAGAATTGGGTCCCTAGTTTGGACGTAAAGAATGCAGAGGACGTAACCATCCGTCAAAGAAATGGCAATCACGGTGGACCCTTCGGGTGTGTAAACATTTACTAGTATTTACTTTTTCTCCTTACTAATACAAATTTTAAACCAGTAACTTAAATGATCGTTAAACCAACTAAGGTAAAAGGGGTACGGGATCACAGTCGACGGGTTTTAGAGTGTATGACCACTAACCATTTCGTATCTTTTGGGATTATTTTTTATAATCACTTCAATAATTCGATAATGATAAGGGTGACGAGAGAGAAGAGGAGAGAAGACGTAAAGAAAGGAGATGGACGGTTTATCCGTGTAACAGACGTTTACCGGATTAGTAAAACGTGTCGAAATATTATGGTAATTCTATGTAAGTTTCGGTTGTCTTTATCGTTTCAGGTGTCTTTCCACTCGATAAATGTTAAGTGTACATGATTTTTGACGTTAACACTATTTATGTTATTTTTTGATAACTTATTCTGTAAGTCCCAAATTTTTTTTTAGTGAAACTACTTAGTCGTTTCACTACTTTAAATGACTAGGGAACAAATATGATAGAAGGACAAAGAGAGATTATCGAGTATAGATAAAGAAATACACATCCACGGATAGCTTCATTATAGACGTCCATTCTTGGACCGTAGAAGTGAACCTACAATTTCCCTAGAGATACGGTTATAAAAACTGTCTAACTCTATATTAAGTGTATAATGTATCGAATAGGTGAAAGTCTCATATTAAGTAACAAACAAACAAACATTCAAGTGTATCAACACGTTGTTAGCCGTACTAAGTTAAAATAAAAGAAGAGGTTAGGGTTTTCGTCAGTGAACGGTGGACTGGGGTCGGGATCCGTTGTTAATTAGATTGAGGACAGAGATATATCTATAAGGATAAGACATATAGAGTATATTTACCTTATTATGTTATATACCAGGAAATACTGACCGAAGTAAGTGAATTCTATTACAAAAATTCCAAGTAGGTACAACATAAGAACTACGACCCTTTCTGACTTCGTCATCCTCTTCCCCTGCCGTCTCCTACTCTACCAACCTACCGTAGTGTTTGAGTTACCTGTACTTAAACTCGTTCGAGACTCTCAACCATTACCTGTCCCTTCGGACCGTACGACGTCAGGTACCCCAGTGTTTCTCAGTCTGGGGCGACTCACTGACTTGACTTGACTATCGACTTATCGTAAGGTAAGATTTCCATATCCAACAAAGGTAGAAAACAGATAATACTTATGACGACGTTACCTACACTCTACCACTAAAGAGTGACACCAAAACCAAACGTAAAAAGATTACTGATTACCCAACTGGTAGGGAAATACACAAATGACCGGTAAAGAATATAGAAGAACCTCTATATAGTTAATTTTAAGAATCAACTACAAAACAAGATTTTATATGACATTATCTCCTGAAGGACCACCAGGTCCCCAATTCTCAGGTGGAAGGTCACGTTTCCTATATCCAAGGTAGGGACGACACCCCGTTGATTCGGACGTACGACGTCGATCTTTTCGGACGTACGGTGTCACTTCTGGGTCACGTCGGTTTTTTCTATTACATCATTATTTTTAAAACTCCATTGTGGGTGTCTTGTCCTCGATCACCAGTGATATTTCTATCGAATAGTGAGTATCAAGAGTTCTCTTCCGTAGAATTTGACGTCCTCCGTCGCCCCACCCCCCACGTACCCCTTCGTGGTCACAGTTATTACTCAGTCTCTACTCTATCCTTCCCCGACACCCGTTCTCGGAAATAAGGAGTCTTTCTTTGTCTACTCCATCCCGTTCCTTCAAATCCTAACCGATCTATCGTACTAAAGTCGTCAGAAACTCCGTGTTCCTGACAGAGATCAACAGACCACGTACGAATTCAGTACAGGTGTAAACATTGGGGTGAGGTCATGAGAACGGACCTTTTAGGTACCTATCTCCTCGGACCATCCGACGTCAGGTACCCCAGCGATTCTCACCCCGGACGGACTCGCTGAAGTGAAAGTGAAAAGTGAAAGTACGTTACCTCTGCCTTTACCGTTGGGTGAGGTCGCAAGAACGGACCCCTTAGAGTCCCTACCCCCTCGGACCACCCGACGGCAGATACCCCAGCGTGTATCAGCCTGTGCTGACTTCGTTGAATCGTCGTCGTCGTCGTCGTCGTCGTCGTCGTCGTCGTCGTACCTGACATCGGACGGTCCGAGGAGACAGGTACCCCTAAGAGGTCCGTTCTTAAGACCTCACCCAACGGTAAAGGAAGAGGTCCCCTAGAAGGACCAGGTCCCTAACTTGACCGTAGAGGACGTCGAAGACGTAACCGTCCACCTAAGAAATGGTAACTCGGTGGACACTTCGGGAGTACAAACTTAGACCAAGTGTAGTTTCTCTAAAGAAACAGAAAACAGTAACACCACGAAAAGGAACTAAAAACATACAGAAGGTCAGAAAGAAACTTTGAAATTGTAGTATAAATCTTATCGTCTTCGACTCTAAAATACCGACCTTAATTCGTACGGAAAAGAACAAGACCCAAAGGGACTACCGAGTCGTCCATTTCTTGGGAGGACGTTACATCCTCTGTGTCCTCTACGTCCAAGTTAGGGACCCAGTCCCTCTAGGGGATCTTATCCTTTACCGATGGATGAGGTTATAAGAACGGATCCTTCTTTAGGGTACCTTTCTCCTCGGGACCACCCGATATCAGGAGCCCCAGTGTCTCAGTCTGTGACGACTCACTGATTCTTGAAAGAACAAGATCCAATAATCACACTCTAAATCTAAAACAAAAAGACCTCAACTTATCCTAAACCATAAACAATGACGACGACGACGACATACCAATAATATTCACGTGGTGATTGAAGTCTAAGGAGATATTAATAAAACATAAATTTTACCCTAGACCAAATGTCTTACAAAAAGAGTTATAGAGAAGGTTAGAATCAACTTCAGAGAGGAATTAAGATAGTGAGTCTCACCGAGAGAGATACACGAGAACAAAGAGAATTTGGTATATGACGACGATAAACAAGAAGATTTGGATAATCAGACCATCATCTCCCTTCATACTCGAAGGGACGACCCAGTCACCATTTCTTAGACGGATATTAAGCCCTCAGAGTCCTCTGTACCCAAGTTAGGGACCCTTCCAGGGGACCTCCTCCCGTGTCGTTGGGTGAGGTCATAAGAACGGACCCTTTAGGGTACCTGTCTCCTCGGACCGTCCGACCTCAAGTATCCCAACGTTTCTCAACCTGTGCTGACTTCACTGAGCCGTACCGTCCTTCTTCATACCTCGAAAAGAGACGCTACTTCGGAGTCAGAATCCTTCGTGACACAGGTGTGTGAATCCAATGCACCGGAGGAGACATAAGGACGGGAAGAAGGTGAAAATGAATGACCGTGTCGTGTATAAGGACGGTGATTGGGTCCTCCTCTCCTAAAAAAAAAAAAAGATAACGGGAGGCGGTCGACGTTACTGAACAAACATTTCGAATACTTATCAGTCGAACATAAAAATCTCGTATAAAGATGTTCAGTATTTATCAAGTAAAATTGATCTTCAGGTAATATTAGCGTATAGACCAGAGAGTATAAAGGTGGTTCTTATTTTTATGTTGGCTCAGTTAAGTTGTTGTTTCAGTTGAGTATCAAACTTACTCAGAAATTGTCATAGGATTCCCTCTCATAAGAACAACAGAAGGAATTGTCAAATTCTTGAAATAAGTTATTTCTTCCACCACAACAAATTAGTGATTCAGTGTAGGCTGAGAAAACACTGGGGTACCTGACATCGGACGGTCCAAGGAGACAAGTACCCTGACGGGTCCGTTCTTATGACCTCGTCCAATGGTAAAGGAAGAGGTCCTCTAGTAAGGGTTAGTCCCTAACTTGGGTAAAGGACGAACCGACTACCTAAGAAATAGTGACTCGGTGGTCTCTTCGGTTACTTCTTTAATTGACGACAAAGGTAGAAGGGTGTCGTGATATCATTACAAAGGAGATCTGAGACAAAGAAGGGCATATGGACGTGGGGATCCTCAAGAAAGGAGTACAATCGGGCATCAGTCGGAAATGATTAAAGAATTTTTAAAGATCAACCTAGTAAAAATGGTGACACCTTAAGACGTCTAAAACGAAGTCTATTCCATCGTAATAGATGGAATGTAGTTTATGTATTTATCGTAATCGATGTAGTGTAGTTTATTCCATCACACCGTAATGAACAACAGAAACCTAAAGTCCAATCAACGAACAGGACACTTGAAACGAGATATTCATTAAGTTCTTTCCTACAGTTAAACTTAAACTTCTAACAGGTCACTAAAGTAAAAACATCTTACCCGTGTCAACAAAAGGTAAAAAGAGGTAGGATTCGTCTTTTCCCATTAGACGTTACACACTTTATTAAAATTGTAACGTCCCACCTCTTATTCATACCGTACTGGTCTGTTGTCTACGTTCTTTTGATTCCTCATCCAGAAATCATTAAGTTTCCATTCACCCACTAACGAGTCTGATTCCATCACTACCACCTCCATCTCTATTTGATCGAATGAGTTCTCTACTTGTTCTTCATTTTAGTTGTGCAAACCAATGTGTAACCTATTACGTCTCTTCCTTCTACTTCTGTCAACAGGTTTTACTTCGGAGTAAAGACTAGAAATCCTATTACTCAGTGAAGGGATCACAGGTCACCAATTCTTAGGTGAAAGGTTACGTCCCCCGTACCCAAACTTGGAACCAGCCCCCTTGATTCGATCGAGTGGTGTTGACAACTCGGGTGTGTGGTACTGGTCTCTCTTTGGACGTATGACGTTGCTTCTCGGACTGGTGACGTTACTTTCTAAAGTGTACGATTTGCCTTCTAAGGTACACGGTGTTGATTCTGGGGTGTGTCAGTTTATTTATTTAATTTATTGAATTTTTTTTTTTTGTTGATTTACGTTGTGTCATGGGACCTAACTTATAACCTTATCTTTCTCCCGCAATTACCTTTTTTTTTTTTTGTCTACTCTATTACTTTTCTGTCCCTTGTAATCTTCTCCTATTAAAAGTCCCCCGCAATAATCAGACTAAAACATGTAGACCTTAAACTTAGTCAACCTCCGGAACTCACCTGACATCATATATTGATACATCTTTAGTCTACTCGATAGATGTCTTAATTTTAACATTTCGCAAATGAACGTCCTGTATTTTTTTAGGTACCAAGGAGCTTCAGTGTCTATATCATATTTTACTCTGCTTTTCTTCCGAATCTTATCTCTAACTTCCTTGGGGAAATTCTTTGTGAGGTGAACAAGATACTGATACGAGGTCAGTATAATTGAGAGAATCAAGTACCTGACGCCACACAAGAACGAGTGAGGTGCAGAAACGCGTACAAAAGAGACAACCCTAACAACAAGAATTAAAGGTAGTAGAAAGGAAAGAGTACGGGTTTTGTGGAAACGATTGAAGATATCCCGAAGTTCTAAGTAAATTTTAACAGTAAAAGATCTTACGGAAAGGGGTGAAAAACGTTTAGTTAAACAAGGTAGGGTATTATCAAATCCAGAGGTAATGTACGAAGGTGGGACCAGAAGAAATACTGTAAAAGGGGAATTAAATAAAAAATTTCTTATAAATAAATAAAGTAAAGAAACCGACGTAATCCACTTCCACTTCGACTCCAGCGAGTCAGCATATGCTGAGAAACGTTGAGGTACCTGACATCGGATGGTCCAAGGAGGCAGGTACCCTAAGAGGTCCGTTCTTAGGACCTCACCCAACGGTAAAGGAAGAGGTCCCCTAGAAGGGATGGGTCCCTAACTTTGGTCCAGAGGGCGTAACCTCCGTCTGCGAAATTGGAGACTCGGTGATGATCCAGAATCATCAACACCGTACGTCCTAGAAGTAACGTAGAATACCCTGGAAGGAAACACTACGTGTCTGAGAGATCAACACCCGAATCAACGAGGAACCGTACACCTTAGAATCAAGGGACGTAACGTTTCGTTTAAGAACCTTTAGGGTAGTGGAATTAAAGAATTAGTCGTAGATAGAGGAGGGTCTGACTTTCGAAATACTAACTTACATAAATAAATAATAGTGGTAAAACGTGGTTATTGACACAATGAGTCTGGTCTCAAATAGGGTATTAATCGTAAATTATTTATAAACTTGTTTATTCAAAAACATACCGATCATTGACAAATAACTAGTGGACTTCAACTCCTGATCCCGAGTAGACTTTAAGTATTTTATTATGACTTATTAAGGACTTTATAACATCTCCTTTTACTCTATTGTAGGAAAAATTTTATTTTCTTAGAAAATAAAATAAAACATGACCCCTGAGTTGTCTGTACTTAAAGTCGTTTGAGGCCCTCTACCCCTTCCTGTCCCTTCGGACTAGACGACGTTAGGTTCCCCAGTGTTTCTCAGTCTGTACGAATTACTGAATTGTTCCTGTATCGGCTAATTGTTTGTTACAACAGTGTCAAAGTTCTCTTGTCGCTTCCCTGAGTCGGCATGTATATATACATAAGTAAGAGAGGGTTTCCTCAAAACTTACCGGAAAATGTGTGACGACATAAATTTTACCTATTGGTTGTTCCTGGATGATATATTTCGTGTACCTGGGACTAGTCACGATACACCGTCGGACCTACCTTCCCCTTAAACTCTCTATAGAATTAGTAATCAGAACTTACGTGACTTTACCCTTTCTTCTCGACTTTCAACCCACTATCTCTCCTGTTGTACCTATCGTATGTAATAAAAAATACTAGACGAATCCAATTTTTGGTCTTAAACCTATCACTCCTTCAATCCACACCTAATTTTTATTTCAGGAAGAGTACTAAGTAGAGAGAGAGAAGAGAATTATGAAGAAAAGAGTTTACAAAGAATAATTTTCACAAGTATAGGACCTCTTCTTCTTTCTTTAGATCTCTCTCAACCTATATAATGGATAAGAGAAGAGTAATCAACTTAGATTAATAAAATCAGTATTAGTCACGAAAACAAATCTCAGTCCTTAATAATCCACATAAGGACAGTTACGAACGACAATTAGACCACAGTATAGGGTAAGAGAAACGATTATTCAATTGTCTCTTCTTACATGTCTTGATTTACGTATTCCAGATTGTTCCACACATTAATAACATGTTATTGGAATTGAGTCCTTCGTTTTTTTTTTTTTTTTTCTAAAACTTGTTTCCCGTGCTACGAACCTTTAGAAACGACACGTCAATAATATTGAATTGACACGTTGTCAATATAGTGAAAACGCTCTAAAATTTTGTAATATTGTGTTTAACAATTGTTTCCTTCTTTTTGTAACCCTCCTTAACATTTCTTTTACGGTTAAATACTTTATTCAAAATGATAAAAATTGAAGTAACGTCAATTACAACGTCATCTACTATTAAAGGAACGGACAACCTCTGAGCAAAAATTTTTGGCAGAAGGTTTTAATCCACTTTATGATATTGTCTTGAATGAAAAGAACTCGTTTCTCAACTTTACTACCAAATACTTTTCACGAATAATTTGTTTTATCCTTATGTTTCAAATTTTAAAGTTCGAGAATCTCTGTGGTCGTAAGTTTGAAAAGTCTCGTCTTTGACTTGTCAAGTATTCCGACAGTCATTCCTTATATTTCTTGGGGTTTAATTTGATTTATACTGAAATATCGAATTATAGATATAAATTGACGTACATCCACCAAGTCATCTCCTCCGTCAGATAACCACGATCTCATAGAAATCCGATTATAACAGAAAAACGATGGGTTTTCTTATAATAAGGTTGGTACCAGGAAAGTCGTCAACGAAGTCTAGGTTTAGAAAATCTCTTTACCCCTTTCCGAAATGATTTACTTACTACTTTTAAAGAAATTGACGATTACGAGATTCTACTCCTGAAACAGAATACGTTGAAAGGTAAGGGAATTAGTATTCTTTTACGATATCTTTAATATTCTCGAGTTTTTTATCAAGAAGTTAGTTGATTTACATGACTCTATTTTAATTAATCTATTAAATCGAAAAATAACTCCATTACTATACTAACATGTTATAATATACAAAGTCCACATGTTGTAACATTAAGTGTTAAAATTTCCAATATAAGGTAAATATCAATAATATTTTATAACCGAGATAAGGAACAAGACATGTTATATAGGAACATAAATAAATATAGTGTGTATCATCAACTTGGTATTTCTTCCGACTCGTGTCTTCTTAACTACGAAAGTTTAACACCACGATCTCTCCTGAGAACTCTCAGACTTTCCTCTAACTTGCTCAGACAGGATTTCCTTTAGTTGGGACTTATAAGTGACCTCTAGTTGACTATGACTTCGACCTCGAGGTCATGAAACCGGTGGATTACACTTCTGGACTGAGTAACCTTTTCTGTGATTACAACCCTTTCCCCTACTTCTGCTTTCCTCTTCTGTCACCGTCTCTTACTCTACCACTTTATCATAATGGTCGAGTTACCCGTACTTAAACTCGTTTGAGGTCCTCTATCACCTCCTATCGGTTCCAGTGAAAATATTTTGAATTGGTCTTAATTCGAACTAAACATATTCGGAAGACCGACTCAAGGGAAGACCTTCTTTATAGTTGGTCGTCGTCGTCGGACCCCAATTACAATCCTTTTCCTTTCTACTCAGTAGGAGTTATTATGAGTTTTACCTTCAGGTTTAAAAATTTTATTTATACAAACAAGGGGTTAGTAGAAGTAAGACTTTTAGTGGACCTTCGTCCACTTCCTGACAACGTAAGTCACTGGTTTGACACGAGGATTCCGTATACTGGATCCCTTTCCCCTCGATCCCCTCCGTCAAAAACACCATTTTCCACGTAGCAACAGTCTACCATTTACCAGACTTTTCCGTTTTTATATTGTATATAAACAAAGTTCCCGATGGTACTTAAGTCGACGGGTCATCGAGTTTTTTACAGTTGTAACCACTTGTTCTGGGTCCGTAAAACCTCTTCGAGACTCGTAGTCCCAGAGGTGACTCGGTCCTCGAATCGAAGGACAATTCCTCATTCCCTATTTCAAAGTAGGTCTTCTTATCGACGGTGAAAACATACATATTGACTCTACGGTGACCCCGGTTTGTCCCATGTAGGAACTTACATTATAAGGGTTAACTATATATTACGAAAAACTAGGAAAGGGTGATGATCAGTAACTCAGTGTTAATTTGGTGAATCTTACTTTACAGTTTAGTCTCAACGTCTTGTGGAGGCACCTGGTCCGTAATTCAAGACTGTTTCTCGAGTCCTCGTTCGATCATCGACTAAAGGATGTCCACACACGGACCGTCGTACAGTTCCTCCTGTGTTCAAATTTTGGGTTTTCCGAGGACGGTCCACCTCCGACGGAGGGAAACGATCTTCGAGGCCAACAGCTTTTGTAGTCAAAATCTCTGAGTATGGTAGGGGTCATGGGTTACACGGGTTACACCACGACCTGGAGGAAAAACCACTACTCCTTGGTTTCTGTGTCGTCAACAAGAAACTGACGACCTACCTGACTCGTAACACTTAGGTAGGAAAGTCAGGACCCTTCTAAATGAACCGTTTATACTCAAAAGAGTCCTGACTAATCGATGAGGTTATACTATTGAGTAGTCCCGAATAGACCCGATAACTCTGACTTTAAAAACTGAATTGTTTTTCTGTAATGGAGAGATTACTTTTGAAAATTATAGTCTCCCTTCTTATTGTGAAGATAAGTTAGTCCTTCGGGGAGACCACCATTCACCATGATCGTGAAGAGAGATGGACGTTGAGAGGGATTCAAAGTTATCCGAGGAAACCATGAGTATACTGTTCCTTCATGTGCACATATTCTGTGGTTAGACATCTTCGTCGTTTTTGTTGTGTGGTCCAGAGTAATCGGAAAGAGGAGGTAGACTAGGGACGGGGGTTTGGATAGTCTCTCTAGGTCTGTGGGGAAGAGGAGACCCAAACACATCCTACCTCTGATACCGGAGTATGGATTGTCTTGATATCCTCTGTCTTAGGAAGGGAAAGGTCATAAGGGGGCGTATGACTCCTTTATCGACTCCAACCCCTGATCACACTCGTTCCCTTGTCCCAACCTCTCCCTCTTTCTCTCGGAAGTACTAGTGCTCTTTCCGTGTAAACAAAACCACGGTCAGTTGTTCCGTGAAGGCCAAAACTCACTGACATAGTACTAAGTCGGTTTTCTTGAAGATTTCGAAAATGTAGGTTTCGAGAGACAAGCTAAATCTCGGACGAACTGAGGAAGAGAAGGACAGACCTTCTTTCTCTTGTTGGTGTGTGTATGTGGTGACTCCGTCGAACAAAGATGGAATGAAGGACCGTGAGTCGGAACGACTTTGCATTCTATCCTTCTCAGGGACCGAGAGGGTAAAGTGGGTGATGAGCTCTCTCTCGTAAACGACGACCTAGGGTTCTCCCGAGGAGTCTGGGGGATTGGGTCAGGTGTTTCTCCGTAACAAGAAAGGAGAAGGTCTTTTGTAACGTACAGAGGCAGTCGTAGAGTAGGAACAGTGGTTTTGAGTATTTGAACCTTCCCAGACTCTAGAATGAGAAGACTGTTCGATTGTTCAATCGGACGATGTCAAAGAAGCGACGGTCGTCTTCTATGGGTCAAGGACCCAATCTCCGTTTCCTGAAATAGTGAGTACCGTCTCACTTTTTCTGTTTCGAAGTACACACGTGACCCAGAAACAGGGATTTTAAGGTGTCTCGGGTTCGCCTACGATTTGTGTTATAGATACGAACACAGTATTGACTCCTTGGGACGTGAATCCTTTGGGATCACAAAATTTCTCCGACAATCGTCTTGACAGGTTAGAAGTATGACTTCCTTGTGAATTAGAGATAAAAGAGTCCGACAAAGGATACGTTTGTAGGTGGTTTTCTCTCAGGTCTTGTAACTGGACTTTACTCTACACGTCTCTGTCGGTATCTCTTGACAGAAGGTTTTGGAAAAGTGGACTATGAGGTACCAATTCTTCGTGAGAGATAGTCTCTAGTCATCGATAAAAAGTTTTCCTCTTTTTTATAGAGTGTTTCTACTTTACCAAAGTAGAGTTTGTACCTTCTTAAGACGACACTAATAACATGTACCCGAATAATGTTCGGGGTATATTGGACGGAAACTAGAACACCATCCGTCTTATTAGGAGGAGGGGGGATGTTTTCTACTCATGTGGGATTAGAGACGTACGTACGTACGAGTCAACGAAACCACTACAGACTGAGAGATACTGGGGTACCTGACATCGGGTACTCCGAGGAGACAGGTACCCTGAGAGGTCCGTTCTTATGACCTCACCCAACGGTATGGGAAGAGGTCCCCTAGAAGGACTGTGTCCCTAGTTTGGGCCTAGAGGACGTAAAGTCCGTCTAAGAAAATGACAACTTGGTGGTCCCTTCGAGAGGATTAGGGACCTTAGACATTTAAAAATTGGAATGTCCCACTCCCCTTAATTCCAACGAGTCCGAATATTTTCGAGTAGGACTAGAGACGGAAGAAGTGTACTTCAAGAAGGATACACATAGGTTAAAAGGAAATAAATTTTCTTGTATTCGGTATAGACTAATCACTTTCACAATCAACGATTCAGTACAGACTGAGAAACGTTAGGGTACTTGACATTGGGTGGTCCGAGGAGACAGGTACCTTAAGAGGTCCGTTCTTATGACCTCACCCATCGGTAAATGAAAAGGTCCCCTAGAAGGACTGGATCCCTAACTTGGGACCAGAGGTCGTAACGTCCGTCTAAGAAATGACAGACTCGGTGGTCCCAGGTGGATGAGATCATACTGAAGTAGAATTGAACATAGATGTTACTGGGATAAAGGTTTATCCAACGTAAGACTCTATGTCCCTCGATCTTGAGGTTATATGTGTAAACCTCCCCTATATTAAATTAAGTAATATCATAAGAGTCGATAGAAATGATCACTGTTGAAACACATTTTGATCCCTAAATTACAATAATTAACAGTTAGGTTATAGTAAAAGAGGGTGATTTCTGAAAGCCAAACAGTCTAACAGTCCATTATTACAGATTATATTATTAGATGTACTTTACAAATTACTTTCGTTAATGACTTTGTAAATACATCAATTTGTAGTAAATTAACAGAAGGGTGTTTTGCCGTTATATTGGTCTTTTCAAGTTTAATAATAGTTACTTTCTTAGAGACATTTAGTCCCTCGAAATCATTAATAATAATAGTCTGATTCAGTTTGTTACGACAAACTAAAAACATAATATTATTCTTATGGTACAAAAAGTACCCGAGACTAATTATCACTTTTTATTATGTACATAATACATAACTCATGGTAAAAATTCGCCGAAACATTCGTAGAAACGAAATTCCAACCATACCTTCTCTCAAGCCGGAACATAAATTTTATTTTCCGCGGGAACGTTATTAACAAGACCCCTTTGAACATCTTCTACATCATAAGTAAATTAAAAGAAAGAGTGAAAAGAAAACGGGACCAGTACAATATTTTTGGGTAACTCTTTAATGACACGTTTTATGTTGTACCATGATCCACGATCTTTACTTTCGGGATGATAATTTCTGGAGTGTCAAGTCCTTCCCCTTGATGTTGGTATCCAATTATTACCATTATATACCGTAAAGCCGAAGACTAGTTCGTCTTTATGGTATCCAATTATTACCATTTTATACCATAAAGACGAAGACTAGTTCTACTTCATTGTCCTTAAATCGGAGGACGACTTTGTTAAGTCTTTTCCTGTTTTAGTTACTGAGAATTCTGTACCTTGTGGTCTGTTGTTTCCTGTCACTAAGGATTCTATACTCTTTAATTAGAAACAACGACATGGGTCAACACAGGGTGAGAAACACTGAGGTACCTGATATCGGACGGTCCGAGGAGAGAGGTACCTTAAAGGGTTCGTTCTTATGATACCGTCCATCGGTAAAGGATGTGGTCCCCTAGAAGGGTTGGGTCCCTAACTTAGACCCAGAAGACATAACGTCCGTCTAAGAAATGGTAGACTCGGTGGTTCCTTTGGCTGATGAGTCTGATCAGTCTCCACCCGGGTTTCATCGGTGTCTGATTTTCGACGAAAAAAGATCAAATTGTTTGAAATTTTGGTTCTCGGGTTTCCCAGTTTGAGGAAAGTTCATTGACTTTACAGAGAGTCTTGTTTCGGTGTGTTTTTATAGGTATGGAGCGTTCCAATGTAAATGTCACAGACCGTGGATTAGTTTATAATAGTCCGTATGTTTCTTCGACCTTTCATACTGGATATACTCTTTTTATCATACTACACTCGACATTATAACTCCCATATGTATTCGTTATTATCTCATGTCTCCTTTCCTATAACTTGAGACGAACGAGTCATACGGGTTCTGTCAATAAATTCCTTCCGAAGTACCTTCTCCTCTCGGTTACACTTTTAATTACTTTTTCATCCACAATCGGTCGACTTCCATTTTCTGAAAACGCTGTGTCTGGTGTTCGACATGGTATGTGTCGCTGTACTTTAATGTCTAAGAGATACCGATTGTTTTATGTTCACCAAGTCACACCGACTTCTGTCTCTCTCCGTTCTCTTCTGGACCTCAGTTTTGAACTTCACCCAGGACAATCCGTTTACAAAAGACAGTTCCAGGTCTCTCGGGTGTACGTCGAGCTACGTGTGAGAAACACATACACACACACAACACATACACACACAGGGAACCTGGTATCTAACGTCTGACGGGTGGGGGGGGGTGGTGGCCATCCACTACCCCCTACTGACTCTCGAAAAGTTTTCCTTTTCTGGACAATCCATACGTAAAATCCGAGTTTATCGGTTTACACCCCTCCTACGTAATCCGTCCCTCTACCATCTCTTGATAACACAATCGGGATAACTCTCTCTTTCCCCACTCTCACCCCCGACCAAAGTGTAAAGACTTTGTGACGTGTCTTTACAAATTATATCCCAACATAGTATCCGATCCCCTAATAGTCGTATGTAACCTAACCGGTTTTTCAAACAAGTCCAAAAGGAGATCGTAGGATACCTTTTTAGGCTTACTTTAAAACCGATTGGGTCATAGAGTCAATTTGGACCCCACATCTATTCTAGTACCTCCCTCTTGTTCCACTCCCTCTTCAAAACTAGCTTTCTGATACATAAATCACCATTCCTTAGACGTGACCATTTCTTAGACGGACCGTTACGTCTTCTGAACCCAATCTAGGGACTAGACCCTCCTAGGGGACCTCTTCCTTTACCGTTAGATGAGGTCACAAGAACGACTCCTTTAGAGTACCTGTCTCCTCGGACGTCCCGATGACAGGTACCCCAGTGTTTTCTCAGTCTGTACTGAATCCCTGAGCTGTTGTCATACGTATCTGTTTAAATGAATATCTCGTAAGTAGGAATCATATTAGGACATATCGTCTAAAGTACTGGGGACAAAATGTCTGCCTCTTGAGTTTCGAGTTCCCCGACACGTCGAATAGGTCTCGGTGGTTCATCTCCTGTCTGAACCTTACATTTTGGTCAGGTGACCCAGACTTTCGAGAATGAGAGAAGAGTCACCTATGAGGAGAGTTGAAAGGAATACCGGAAGGTAACGGTGACTCCGGAGATAGGTGTCGTGAGTGGAGGAGTGAAACGGAAGTCGATAAACGTTCACCAGGTCCCTGTGTTCTGGAGCGGTTCGACGAGTGTTTCCTTTGTCAAGGACACAACGACGGGTCTCGGATAAGACGGTGGTAAAGGTTTCCCATATTGTAGGAAGAACCGTTAGATAAAACGGAGGTTCAGGAACTTAAAGTTGGTTGGGGTAACGGGACGATGTTTAGGAAGGTTTGAATTTTTAAGTATGTCAAGTATGCGTGTCTTGAGTGTTCTAGGAACTCTGTGAGATGACATCACTCCTTAAAGATTTTCAGTCAGGATCGTGACGTTGACAAGTGTTTCTCTTTGACCGGTTATAAGTATTAAGATGTTTGTATACCATTCCGTCTCGTATAAAATTTATAGTTCTTGTAAATGAACTCTGGAAGGGTTTACCAAAGTTTTAAAATAAACCCCAAACCTGTACCTAGTTTTGGACATAAATGGACTCTCTAGTACCGGACGGATTCGGAGACTCCACGTGTTTAAAAAGGAATTTATATGTTCAATTAATCTAATTAATTCAAAACGTAGGTCAAAACGTGACTTTGACCCTTGCCGAAACTATCCATCTGTCATGAAGTGATTTCATTGAGATTGTATGAAGAGAATTGTGTTCAAAGTAAAAATAAACAAGTCGTGCTTTTTGTTTGTGATTTGTATACCTTCCTATTGTCCCCCACGACTTTTGACTTTTTATAAAATACATCCAAATTAAAACCAATGTATCCTGAATTACAAAACTTCCTAAATCACGTCTAAAAAGAAGTTAGGATCCCTTAAACGACTATACTCTTTTTATCTTAACACAAAAAAGAACTTATTTATGTTCGAAACCCTCTTTCCGTCGTGACATCTAGGTAAAATGATTGTCCTTAGACTTTCTTTGTCTCCTCCCGTATCAAGTGTCTAAATAAAGTTGTGGCATTCGTTTGAACTGAGGGTTAAAAAAAAAGGATTATAAAAGGTCTAGACAAGATTTTGATCTTCAACTTATCTTTATGATTTCTCTCTACTAAATCCTTAATTCTAACTGAGACATTCTTAGAAATCATCGTACTTAGTACTTTGTCACTTTAATATATTTACACTATATTTATATCAAAAATCAAATTGTTGTTTTGTAAACGTTACGGTATCTAACGAAAGTTCATGAATCGCGATTAAAAGACTTAAGGTTGGAAGAGAGGTAGGGATAAAACGGGTATACAGGATGGACTGAAGAAAGAACTTTGGGGTAACAAAGGTGACTCAACAGGAAGGGACAAGTTTCATAGATTTTAAGTTGAAAAGTGTCCTTTAAATGAAACTAATGTCCCGTTCACCCCTATATGTCTCTACCCGTTCACCCCTATATGTCTCTACCCTTTTACTTTTGCTGGAGGAAAAAAAGGTCGTCTCAGTATTTGTAGACTGACAAGAAACAGTAACATAAGTTTCTTTTACTTAACATTTCGGAGGGGTCTGTTTGTGGCATAATACGGAACAATGTAGAGAAGTATGAAAAGATCCTTACATCGAATACCTATTCATAAGAATATTATAATTTAAGTACCTGTTTAAATAAGGAAAAGTAATTTCCTAAGTTTTCTCTCACTACAAAAGAAGACATACTTTAATTTAAACAATGTACACCTATGTATATGTATATATAAATCTGATAATTAAAAGACACAAATTTACATCGTAAAATTTATAAGTAAAAATTACCGTTTGTATTATCGTATAAAACAGAAATCTTATCATAACAAAGACACTTTGTACTCTAGAGAACTTCTAAATATTCGAAACTCTTTATACTTATATTATTTTCTCCGGTTACAGTGACTGTATAGCACTTGTGGGTGGTGAACAAAAAATTTATCATTTACGTTTTGTGTAAGATTAATCATCGATATTAGGACAATGAACTTTCTAAATAGTACAACTGAAATGACGTTCACATGGTGGAATATCTAGTCTTTAAAGATCACTTCACTTCTAAACGAGATGTTTATTTTCTTCTATACCGACGTATATTTAGACCCACACACGTATTAACTTTTTCGATATCTTTACTTTTACCCCTCCCTTGGTCGTTAAGGACCTTAACTACGGGTAACTTAGAGACGGGTAAAGATTTTTTCTTGGAACTTTTTTTGTCTAAGACCGTTTTATCACCAAAGGTAATGAAAAGTAAAAGAGAACGGTCCTAGTCTTGGTCTACAAGACATTATATCGTTTCAGACAAGATAACCGTAAAAACCAGTATAATTGAAGTCCTTGATGACCTTTAAAATACACTCTTCTAAGTGTCCACTAATCGTAGGTTTAAAGGACTCTGAAGTCCCCAAAACTGTCCCAACCTCTTCGCTACCGTATGTCTCTTTCACAGGTTTATAGGATACAAGAGAAGAACTACACGAGTATAAGTATTACTTTATGTATACGAGTATATTGAATAGAATGTTGTATACCATGTTATATTAACTTCTTTCAGATACGTTAATAAAGTGGGGAGGTTTTTTTCTTTTGTCAAGATGTAATAATTATTTTTATTTAGTCCCGAAACCACACACGATCTCTATGTCTAAAGTTTATATCGGAGGTGTTTACAGGATGTTCAAATTCACCTTTATTCTTACCTTGTAACATGTTGGTCCAACGACAAATCCACAGTAAAGGAGAAAAATGGGGGGTTGAGAATATAGATTTCATTTACTGAAGTTTTGACTGTTGAGTGTGTAAATCTTGAACTTAATACACCCACTAGTATTAATTTTAACCTAGGTAACGAAAGTAAGAGACGTTTAAAACAGCAGAGTCAATTACCACCCTTGCAGAAAATTTTCCGTTATCGTATAAATTTTCATGAGGGGACGGGGGTTTTGTGTGTGTATGATATAAACTTCTCGACTAGTTTCACGAGAATAAATTATCGTAAAGATCCAATAGGACCGTTAAAGATGCCATCTGGTGGGGACCTCCGAGAGAGAACTACAAGATCGTTTAACTGTATCGTAACTGATACATTCAAAGTTGACCTATACGAATATTAAATTTAAAATATTATCTATAACAAATTCCGTCACTTTGTTTGGTACATATAATCATTTCTCTTTGTCTTTTTTAAGCTATTATTATAAAATGGAATCACTTTAATGGAAAGACTTCTCCGAGGGTTAAAAAGTAAGATAACCGATGAAGATACCACAACACCTCTACTTATACTACTCTGTCATTAAGAAGACATTCTCTCCCTCTTCAGAATGTAACTCCAGAAATTTGGTGAAACTCAAATAAAAAGACATACCACAATCCCTTACAAGATTAAAGTAAGAAAATGTACATTCGCAGGTCAAGAGGACGTAGTCACCGTGTCACCATTTCTTTGACGAGAGGTTACGTCCTCTTTGTTCTCCGAGTCCAAACTAGGGACCCAGTCCTTCCAGGGGATCTCATCCTTTACCGTTAGGTAAGGTCATAAGAACGGACCTTTTAAGGTACCTGTCTCCCCGGACTACCCGATCCCCGGACTACCCGATACCAGGTACCCAGTGTTTCTCAACCTATACTAACTCGTATGCGTGTAGGACAGGTCAAAAGGGTCGTGGCGAATACCTTCTCTAACAGAAAAGACACAAAGAGGCAACATATAAGAACGAAGAAAACAGTATCTAATTAACTGTTCTTCCCACCCCCAAATAAACCCCCTAGAGATAAGACAAAGTAACTAGATATAAAGAGAAAAACACAGTCATGGCATGACAAAACTAATAACTTTGAAACACCACTACCCAACAAACCAGTGATTCAGTACGGACTGAGAACTCTGGGGTACCTGACATCGGTCCCAGATGGACGTAACGTCCGTCTAAGAAATTTGAAACATCAGATCAGACTTCAGTCACTCGTACTAAGAAGGTCGAGACAAAAAGAAAGAGTTCTAACAAAACCATCATACCCCCAGAAAACACAAAGGTATGTTTAAATTTTTAATAAACAAGGTAATTTTTGTGGAAACCATAAAACTATCCCTATCGTGACTTATACGTCTAAAGAAAAACCATCACGTCAGTAAAAATTTTATTGTAATTAAGAAGGTTAGGTTCTTATACCATATAGAAAGGTAGACAAACACAGTAGAAATTAAAGAAAGTAGTGACAGAGTATCAAAAGACTTATGTCCATAAAACGAAGGACTTCACCCAAATAAAGATCCATAAAATGAGAAAAACAACACTATTATTTACTCTAACGAAGGAATTAAAAAGAAAAACTATCAAACAATCGCAGATACCTACACTCTCAACTTGACACTTCTTCCGACTCACGGCTTCTTAACTGCGCAAACTTGACATCAAAACCTCTTCCGAGAACTCCCAGGGAACCTGACGTTCCACTAGGTTGGTCAGGTAAGACTTCCTCTAGTTGGGACCCTAAAGAAACCTTCCTTACTACGATTTCGACTTCGAGGTCATGAAACCTGTGGAGTACACTTCCCAACTGAGTAACCTTTTCTGAGACTACGACCCTCTCTAACCCCCGTCCTCCTCTTCCCCTGCTGGTTCCTACTCTACCGACCTACCGTAGTGCCTGAACTACCTGCATTCAGACTCACTTGAGGTCCTCAACCACTACCTGTCCCTCCGGACCGCACGACGCTAAGTACCCCAGCGTTTCTCAACCTGTGCTGACTCACTGACTTGACTTGACTTGACTCTTCACGTTGTCTAAAGATTTGTAATTAAAACATAGGATTTTGAAGTAGTTCAAATAACTATTCGAGATTATTAAAAGACTACCGTAGAAATCTTAAAAGATATATATCATAATACAGTAAACGTTTGTCACTGTCAATTTGAGGAACTCTTTTTGAATCCCTCTTGTGAGATTGATATTTAGTATCGTTATAAAAAAACTAGACAGAGGTTTTCGTTTCCTTTATTTTCGTTTTAATTTGTTTTCCCTGGATTAATTTGGATTTATTTTCGAAAACGTGTAGTTTCCTTTGGTAGTTGTTTCGTTTTCTGTTGGATGACTTATCCTCTTTTTAAAACGTTTATTATACCGGTTATTCCCCAATTATGGGTTTTATGTCTTTATCGAGTATGTTAAATTGTAGTTTTTTTTTTTTTAGGTTAATTTTTGACTTGTCCTCTTAACTTATCGGTGAAAAGGTTTCTTCTTTACGTCTACCGGTTGTCCGGGTACTTTTCTACAAGTTGTAACGATTAGTAGTCCCTTTACGTTTAGTTTTGGTGTTACTCTATCGTGGAGTGTGGACAGTCTTAGATAACAGTTTTTCTTGTGTTTATTACTTACAACCGTTCCTATACCTCCTTTCCCTTGAGAGTATGTGACAACAACCCTTACATTTAACCACGTCGGTGACACCTTTTGTCTGACCTCCAAAGAGTTTTTTTATTTTTATCCTGACGGTATACTGGGTCGTAAGATGAGGACTCACACACAACGAGTCAGTACGGACTGAGGAACACTGGGGTGTCTGACATCGGGTGGTCCGAGGAGACAGGTACCCTAAAGGGTCCGTTCTTATTACCTCACCCACCGGAAAGGGAAACGGTCCCCTAGAAGGACTGTGTCCCTAACTTGGATCCAGAGGACGTAACGTCCGTCTAAGAAATGGTAGACTCGGTGGTCCCTTTGTGAATAAGGACCTATATATATACTTTTTTTACCTTTGTGATTAAACTTTTCAATGCACGTGGTTTATAAGTATTAAGGTAACAAATATTAACGGTTCTGTACCTTCGTTGGATACACACACACACACACACACACAAATGTATTACCTTATGATGATGAGTCAGTATACCTTCTGACTTTAAAACGGTAAAAGTGGTTGTACTTACTTGAACTTTTTATAATATGATTCACTTCAGTCTGTCGTCTTCTGTCTATCACGTACTATAGTGAATATAGACCTTAAATTTTTATGTTGTTTGATCACTTATATTGTTTTTTCTTCACTGAGTGTCTATATGTCTTGTTTGCTCACCAATGGTCACCCCTCTCCTTCCCTCTCTCCCTGTTATATCTCCATACCCTGGTTCTCCACGATTGTTAACAGTTGTTTTATCTGATACCTATATTCCTATATAACATGTTGTGTCCCTTATCCGGGTTATAAAATACTATTGGTATTTACCTCATATCGGTTGCTATGAAGTCAGTTTTTTTCACCCTCCCCTTCCCTTCACTTCACTTCCCTTCACTTCAGTGAGTCAGCACAGGCTGAGAAACGCTGGGGTACCTGACACGGGTGGTCCTAGGAGGCAGGTACCCTAAGTGGTCCGTTCTCATGACCTCACCCAACGGTAAAGGAAGAGGACCTCCCCTTCCCCTAGTGATTTCACAGTTTGAAAAGCTGAGGTGGGTAAGGTGTAGGTTTCTTGTAAAATACCTACTCGAAGGTCGTAGTACAAAGTAAGGGACACCCTTCTTACTCCTAGTCTTTTCCATAGTTACCTTGATCCTTCCGATACTGACCTATAAGTCTCAGGGATTACTGTTCTGACCTTCCAACTCGACCTCAAGACTGTAAAGGGGGTTAAGGGACATCATCTCGAAGACACTGGTCTAGTTACACTTTAAAATCCGTTCTGACGAGGGTTTGTATAATTTGATTATTAGATAGTTTTCTGTGTCGTTGCGTTTAAGAGAAACTTATCTTAAAAAGGAATTATAAATGGTCGCTTGTAATGGAAGTCAAGTCAAGTCAGTGAGTTAGCACGGGGAAACGTTGGGATTCCTGACGTCGTCCGGTCCGAAGGGACAGGTAATGGTCGAGGGTCTCGAACGAGTTTAAGTACAGACAGCTCAGCCACAACGGTAGGTTGGTAGAGTAGGAGACAGCAAGGGAAGAAGAGTACGGAAGTTAGAAAGGGTCGCAGTCCCAGAAAGGGTTGCTCAGTCAAGAAACGTAATCCACCGGTTTCTCAACCTCGAAGTCAAAGTCGTAGTCAGGAAGGTTTTAAATCCTGACTAAAGGAAATCCTAACTGACCAGACTAGATGAGTGTCGGTTTCCCTGAGAGTTCTCAGAAGAGGTTGTGGTGTCAAGTTTTCGTAGTCAAGAAACCGCGAGTCGAAAGGAATACCAGGTTGAGAGTGTAGACATGTACTGTTGACCTTTTTTGTATCGAGACTGATCTACCTGCAAACAGCTGTTTCATTACAGAGACGAAAAAATTATATGACAGATCTAACCAGTGTCTAAAAGAAGGTTCCTCGTTCACAGAACATTAAAGTACCGAAGTCAGTGTTAGATGTCACTAAAACCTCAGGTTTTTTTATTTCAGACAGTGCCAAAGGTAACAAAGGGGTAATAAACGGTACTTCCCTAGCCTACGGTTCTAGAATAGGTCCTTAATCAACTATTAAGTGATTTTCTGTCTCTCTTTGTATGGATACACTCCCGAAAGGACCCCCCGAACTAACAATTTTAACATCCCATATCCTATTTAACTTACCTTTTCTCTCGACTACTCCATCTCCCGTTCCACAATTACAGATCAGAGATGGACAAAGTGTTAAAAAGGAATTTAACCGAAACTGTTACTCTGAGTTTTAATTTAAGTCTGTACAGTATCGAACGGTTACGACACTTATTACGAAACAAAAAGAGGTAAGTGTGACGGATCCCTACCTAATGTTCCCATATAATGATAAGATTAAAGATTTTACCATTTAATGGAAACCTTTCTTCGTCTCAGGGAAGGTCTTCCATCCAAAACCTTAGAGACCTTCGTAGTATTCTATAAAAAAGAATTTTCCGACCGTTTCACGGGTAACGGACTCCTTTCTAAAACAACGGTATAAACGGTCTCATATTTTATATTAATATGGGAGACTTGGTTATACGAAGGTCGATGAGGGTTTATAGATTAGTCGTAACTAGAGTTAATGAGAGGGTGGAAGGGACTATTTTCTCTAACAGTCTAAAACTGTGGTTCCTTTAACATCCACCGGAAGAACTGATAAACTGTCAGGGGACCCCACCACTTTCTCTTACATTTATCTGGGTTGGACCTCCTCTCACCTCTCGTCATGAATTTATGTAATGTTATCCTTACATAATATCAGTTGTCTATCCTACTAGTCTTTTAAGTAAACTAGACTTTCAAAATTTTTTTCGTCGGGTAAGAGGAATCATCACTTCCGACACTTTCTTTCACCACTAAGACCAAGTCTTTCTACCGTTTATCACATTATTTAATACGGGAGTAGGACCAACCCGTAGGACCCTCAGTCAACCCAAATCCTAAGTTTCTCAACTCTTGAGTAACAACGTTAGATTCTCGACGGGTTCGACTGAGTTCACTAACAATTAATGGGAGGGAGGGACATCTTGATGTCGTCTTCACACTCGACACTCTCGACTCTCGTAGCAGTGACCCACCTGACCAACAACAACACAAATCATCGATTCAGTACAGACCGAGAAAACACTGAGGTAACTGACATCGGTCGGTCCGAGAAGACAGGTGTCCTTAAAGGTCCGTTCTTAAGGCCTCATCCAACGGTAAAGGAAGAGGTCCCCTAGAAGGACTGGTTCCCTAGCTTGAGTATAGAAGACGTAACCGTCCGCCTAAGAAATGGTAACTCGGTGGACCCTTCGGGGTCCACCTGACCACAGTGGACAGTGGACACTATGGAGTACCATCGTGTTTCGGTCTCGTCGTTGTCGGACCCTGTGAGGTTACAAGAGGGACGACCCGTCGCAGATTCGGGACTCCAATTGTCTCCTAGATGACCTTCTTTCTTCGTCTATAAAAGACCAACTATACTGACTGCACCCCAAACGATAACCCCAAATACCCCTTCAAATACGACTATCAGAAGAAATCTCTGTGAGAGTAGAGAGTCTAACATTTACGTTTTTGAATCTATCCTCTTTCTATCAGCATTGATTTCAACGTGTCTTTAAATCGGGGTACTGTCCTTCATCTTAGGTTAGTGTTATAGAGTAGGTCCCAAGATAAGTAATGTAATCTGTTGTAAAACCACCCCCCTCTGAAAATAAAAATAAAAAATAACTTCATCTCGACTAAATGTTGTAGAACCCACATGTCGTTTCACTTATAAGTTTTGTATTTGAATAAGTCTAAGAAAAGGTAATATCCAATATTGTTCTATAACTTTTGTCAAGGGACAGGATATGACATACAGGAACAATAAATAAAATATACGTTATCACACATATACAATTAGAGTTTAAAGGTTAAATAAGGAGGGAAATAGACAGGGGAAACCATTGGTATTCAAATCTAAAAAGACTTCAAGTAGTTGGAACTGTAACGAGAAACTCCTAACGACTGAAGTAAGTAAATAGTAAGTAAAAGAAGTGAACGAGTTATTTATTGATAGTTTGTTGATAATGTATAGTTACACTTTCACTTTCGGCGAGTCAGTACAGGCTGAGGAACTCTGGGGTAGGTGACATCGGACGGTCCGAGGAGACAGGTACCTTAATCGGTCCGGTCTTAGGACCTTACCCACCGGTGAGGGAAGGGGTCCCCTAGAAGGGTTGAGTCCCTAACTTGTGTCCATAGGTGTAACGTCCTCCTAAGAAGTGACAGACTCGGTGGTCCCTTCGTGTAATGTATGGTTTACGAGAGGATTTAAGGTCCTTATGTCTTCCCCTTTTATGTGTAACAGATAGAACCGTGTCGGAAAATAAAATAAAAAAGTAAACGTGTCAATACAAGTCTCTTTATTTTCGGTACAACTTTCAGTACTGGTTGTCTTGTAGAGTTTTGATTTTTAGTACGAGTTGTTGACCTGTACTAGTCATTTAAGGTAGAAGACTTGTGACAGACCAGTTTGTGAGGTGGGAGTATATAGTTACTCGAACATTACTAGTGACCTGTTCTCTAGTAAACACCTGATTGCTCTCAGTCCATTCCCCAATAACGTTAGTTTCGAACAAAAGATATGAGTAGAAAGTAGAAGACACAAGGGACCATAAAAATGTTTCACCGTAGGAGAGAAGTGGACTCACTGTGTTAGTCGGAGGAGTCCCAAAAGAGAAGGAGAAAAGAGAATTTTGAAGTAAACGAAGTCTTTTCCTATATTTAACTATCGCTCTCAAAATTTTTTTAAATAACCACATATGAAGGAAATGTTACACAATCAAAACCGACATGTCGTTTCACTTAGTCGGTATATATATGTATGTTGGAGAGAAAAAACCTAAAGGAAGGGTAAATCCAGTAGTATTAAGGTTTTCTATGTGCGGGGGTTAACAATAACGTCGTGATAAATGTTATCGGTCCTGTACCTTCGTTGAATTCACAGGTAGTTGTCTCCTTACCTATTTCTACACTTTATGTATATGTTACCTTATAAGTCAGTCAAGTCAAGTCAAGTCAAGTCAGTGAGTCAGCACAGACTGAGAAACGCTGGGGTACTTAGCGTCGTGCGGTCCGGAGGGACAGGTAGTGGTAGAGGGCATCAAGTGTGTTTGAGTGCAGGCAGCTCAACCACTACGGTAGGTCGGTAGAGTAGGAGACAGCAGGGAAGAAGGAGGAAGGGAGTCAGGGAGGGTCGTAGTCTCAGAAAAGGTTACTCAGTTGAGAAACGTACTCCACCGGTTTCATGACCTCAAAGTCGAAGTCATAGTAAGGAAGGTTTCTTCTGGGTCCTGACTAGAGGAAATCTTACCTGACCAACCTAGAGGAACGTCAGGTTCCCTGAGAGTTCTCAGAAGAGGTTGTGGTGTCAAGTTTGTGTAGTTAAGAAGCCACGAGTCGAAAGAAGTGTCAGGTTGAGAGTGTAGGTATGTACTGATGACCTTTTTGGTATCGGAACTGATCTGTCTGGAATCAACCGTTTCATTACAGAGACGAAAAGTTATACGACAGATCCAACCAGTATTGAAAAGAAGGTTCCTCATTCACAGAAAATTAAAGTACCGACATCAGTGGTAGACGTCACTAAACCCTCGGGTTTGTCTATTTCAGACTGTGACAAAGGGGTAGATAAAGGGTACTTCACTACCCTGGTCTACGGTACTAAAAGCAAAAGACTTGCAACTCGAAATTCGGTTGAAAAAGTGAGAGGAGAAAGTGAAAGTAGTTCTCCGAAAACTCAAGGAGAAGTGAAAGACGGTATTCTCACCACAGTAGACGTATAGACTCCACTAACTATAAAGAGGGTCGTTAGAACTAAGGTCGAACACGAAGAAGGTTGGGTCGTAAAGAGTATTACATAAGATGTATATTTAATTTATTCGTCCCACTGTTATATGTCGGAACTGTATGAGGAAAAAGATAAACCTTGGTCAGACAACAAGGTACAGGTCAAGATTGACAACGAAGGACTGGACGTATATCCAAAGAGTTCTCCGTCCAATCCACCAGACCATAAGGGTAGAGAAAGTCTTAAAAGGTGTCAAATAACACTAGGTGTGTCAGTTTCCGAAACCGTATCAGTTATTTCGTCTTCATCTACAAAAAGACCTTGAGACAACTAATGAGTCGGAATTTTTCCTTAATTTAACACAATAAAAGTCCCTACACCTACCTGGGTCTCTGACACTATCTGTCACTTCATTCAGTCTTTCTCTTTTTTTATAACATGTAATTACATATATACACATTAGATCTTTTTACCATGTCTACTTGGATAAATGTTTCGTCTTTATGTCTGTATCTGATCTCTTGTTTATACGTCTGTGGTTACACCACTTCCCCCTCTCCCCTCCTTAACCCTCTAACCTTAACTATATATATGTGATGATACGTATCACTCTCAAAGTTCCCGGAAATGAGTCCACAAAATCGTCTTTAGTCTCGTAATCTTAATTATTTAGGGATCAGTTTAAATTTCCGAAGAGACCACCGAGTCACCGTTTCTTAGACGGACGGTTTCTACCTCTGTACCCAAACTAAGGACACAGTCCTTCTAGGTGACCTCTACCTTTACGTTGGGTAAGGTCATAAGAATGACCCTTTATAGGTACCCGTTTCCTCGGACCACCCGATATCAGGTATCCCAACGTTTTTACAGTCTGTGATAAATCACTGATTTGTCATTGTTGTCGTCTTAAATTTGGGTTGTTTGATCTACACTAAATTATATCGAGTTCATGTATTAAGTGTCGGTGATAAAAAGATTTTTGTATTCTTGTACCCGAACAAATTAACTAGAATCGAAATTAGGATGTATGTTCAAGGTTACAATTTTTTCGATATCTCTGTTCTCTGTTGTCTTCTTCCTTTTAAGTGTCTATTGTTATGGTTTCTCTCTGTTTGTATACGGTATTAGGACCTTTTTAAGATGGTTCCCATTCCGTCTACTTCAAACTAAATTCTTTTCGATAATGTACGAAGCTGTAACTCACCTATAACGGACTTTTTTTTTTTACAAATTTTACGTCACACACATATACACACACACACAAGATACAGTGAGTCAGCACAGACTGAGAAACGTTGGGGTGCCTGACATCGGATGGTCCGAGGAGACAGGCACCCCTAAGAGGTCCGTTTTTCATGATCTTCACTTCTTCACTTCAGTGAGTCATCACAGGCTGAGAAACGCTGGGGTATCTGACGTCGGACCGTCCGAGGAGACAGGTACCCTAAAAGATCCGTTATCATGACCTCACCTAACGGTAAAGGAAGAGGTCTTACCCACCGGTAAAGGGGGAGGTCCCCTAGAAGGACTGTGTCCCTAGTTTGGGTCCAGAGGACGTGACGTCCGTCTAAGAAATGGTCGACTCGTTGGTTCCTTCCGGATTCTATGTGACATAACGAGTAGTTGAGTCTGTGTGTCGGACATGTTCAGTTCAGAAGTACTCCACGACGAAAACCCTCTTCAAACTTCTGACAAAGACAGAAACAAAGAAGTCAAGGTCGATAGATATAGGTGGGTCTAAATCGTTTAATGTTTTCGGTTTTCTCGTCATTTAATTACTATACGAACGAAACGTTGAACTCTCCATCTCAAAAATCCTCAGTTCACGCACTCCAGTTTATCTCTAAACTTTTCTCAGGGACTGATTTATCACATCGTAAAGTATACCAGATGATCAATAATTTCTTATATAATTACAGACTTTTTTAATCTCAATCCACGACACTTTGAACTTAAGGTCGATTCTTTTTATTGTCCTCTTTTAATATAGAGTCGAAGTCTATTGGCTGTGGGTGTAAGTGATCATTTATAATTCAGACTTTATAGAACGAAGTAAACTCATTTTAGTTTCATTCATTTAGTTTCTTTAGAGATTTTTATTCCAACAAATTCTTAAGTCTTTTTTTCAAAAGTCCTTTGTTTAACCGTGTCAGTTATTTTAAATTGCTCTATACCGGTAATATTACGATAAAGGGACAAGTTTCACGATCAACGATTCAGTGTAGACTGAGACGCTAAAGTACCTGACATTAGACGGTCCGAGGAGACAGGTACCATAAAGGGTCCGTTCTTATGACCTCACCCAACGGTAAAGAAAGAAGTCCCCTAGAAAGGCTGGGTTCCTAGCTTGGGACCAGAGGACGTAACACCCCTCTAAGAAATGGTTGACTCGGTGGTCCCTTCAGGTTAAAGGGACAATTCCTTTTTTTAAATTTACTTTTCAGTTATCCTGCCTGATATTTACTATATTTCTACTTGAGAAAGTCCTTTGTTTATACGATGTTCTTCATCATTTCATGTCTTGACTGTTTCTTCGTTTAAAATAGTCAGTAAAACACATGTCTGTATATTTAATAGAGTGTCGAATCTCTTTTTTTTTATTCTGAAATACTTGTTCCTGATTCGGGTCTCCCTACCCTACCACCCTATACCCTCCCTCCAAGTTCTCCCTCCCCTATATATTTATGCACACACATATATGTATATATTATATGTGTGTGTGTGTATATATATATATATATATAAATACCGACTAAGTACAACATACCGTCTTTGTTTAGTTGTGTTATAACATTTCGTTAATATGTTAATTGATTTTAATTTAAAATTTATATATATATTTGTTACAATTTTTTTGTCCATGACTTTTTTACTCTCTTGATCTATTGTCTCTTATTTTAAACATTACGTGGACTTCTTTTTCGCTCTTGACCTCTTTTATAAGACTAGATTTTTTCTAAGTACAATCGTTTACATATCCTTTAAGGGAGTAAAAAATACGATTTAATGACCCTCTTTCCGTACAGAAATTTGTAAAAGTCTTCTTTATAAATTTTATACTCCGTATACTTGTAGAGGAGTTCGTGACACTGACATAGTGTTACAGTATATTGAAAGGATGTGTTATAATTATTTTCCATTACATAGATTTATATGTCTTTAGACTCCTTTTTGGAAACATCTCATTCTACGGTCTTTTAAATAGAAAGTATACACTTTATATAAAATATACATTTTATATAAGAATCTATAAGTTCTTGTACCTTGTATGTGACGAAAGATATATTAAACGTTAGGTTCTGTCTTTTTTGTCTGTATTCCATTCTAAATTTTTTACACTTTACATTCGTATACGTTATTCATTATTTTATTCAATTTAAAATAAAATTTATTAATAAAATACGTTAAGTATTAAAAAATTTTTATTTTCTAGAGTTTGTGAGTCTGAACCTCTCTCTCATGACTATATTTAACTATATTAGTAAACATCCTAACAAAACTTTATATAAAGTTGTATATACTTTTATAAGTACTACGATTTCGACTTTGAGGTCATGAAACCGGTGGAGTACTCTTCTCACTGAGTAACCTTTTCTGAGACTACGACCCTCCCTAACCCCCGTCCTCCTCTTCCCCTGCTGGTTCCTACTCTACCGACCTACCGTAGTGGTTGACCTACCTGCACTCAGACTCACTTGAGGTCCTTAACCACTACCTGTCCCTCCGGACCGCACGACGCTAAGTACCCCAGCGTTTCTCAGTCTGTGCTGACTCTCTGACTTGACTTGACTTGACTTGAAGATTCCGATTAATTAAGGATTCCTTTACTACTTTGTAAAAAAGGTTCATATAAAATAGTATCACGGTATTCTGCTTAAATTAGGATCGGTAATTTTAATGAATCATCGTATACGACGACGACGACGACGACGACGATCCAGCGAAGTCAGCACAGGCTGAGACACGCTGGGGTATCTGCCGTCGGGTGGTCCGAGGTGGTAGGGCCCCTAAGAGGTCCGTTCTTGTGACCTCACCCAACGGTAGGGGAAGAGGTCTCCTAGAAGGACTGGATTCCTAACTTCGGTCCAGAGGAAGTGACGTCCGTCTAAGAAATGATAGACTCCGTGGTCCCTTCGGGAATTACCTCGAATTCAAGTTAAATTATATTATGTATTATCATCTATATTCTCATGTATTATGATGTACGTTATTTATCATTCAGTAAAGACGTACCACGCTAATACCTACCAAAATTTTTTATAAAAAATAAAATTAAGAGAGGGTTATGGTAAATAATAAAAATATGTTTTTTAAGTAAAATTTTACTGAAGACATAGTCTACAAAATAATTTTTACCTGAAGTTGTCTTGAAAAATTACAATTGTATCTTAATTTGAAAAAAAATTAACAACCTATATGGACATAAGTACTAGGTTTTAATTTTAGTCTCCGTAATTAAGACCAATAGATTAATTTTAAAGGGTTTTCTGGTAAAGAGATCAGGTGATAAAGATCTTTATAGGGGGAATACATGAGATCATCTTAAATATCCGTACAGTTCATAAAGGGTCCGTGAAAACTACGGGATTAAGGTCAATAAATAAAATTTATTTAATTAAAACAAACATGACGTAGGGAAAGGAGAACGTAACTCAAAGACAGACTGTGATCACCTTTGTTTAACGTTTTGTTGTGTTGTTTCCAAAAGGAGTGTCGACGAAGTTGGTCTACCATCTAAATTCGAAGACCTTTGTATAATCCTTTCGGATAAGGGTATATTTCAGATAGAGTTCGAATCTGTAGGGATTCCGGGAACGTTTTGAGTCTCTCTTGACTATTTAACCTCCACAAAAAGACATGTCATTAAAGATAGAAATACGATAAGTTGACGGTACTTGAGTATCCGATAAGGACCGAGTGAGTGGTAACATGTGTACGAATATATTGTGACACTGATTTTGTGCATATAATCCATTACGACAAATACGACAACAAATAAGTGATTCAGTACAGGTTGATGAAACGCTTAGGGTACTTGATATCGGGTGGTCCGAGGAGACGGGTATCCTAAAGGGTCCGTTCTTATGACCTCACCCGACGGTAAAGGAAGAGATCCCCTAGAAGGACTGGGTCCCTGACTTGTACATAGAGGACGAAACCGTCCGACCAAAAAATAGTGACTCGATGGTCCCTTCGGGTTAAGACAAATATAGGGAACGGTATAAGCCTGAGGAATATAAAGTTCTACGGTAAAGTCTCTTGGTAATATTAGATACTATTAGGCAAAGGGGTTCTTTCACTAGAAAAACTTCTTGTTATACTTCTATTTCGTTATTTGTCTTTTTAGGTTAATGAACTAACATCCTACTGTGAAAATAGTGGTGTAACCCCATCACTGGTGACGTTTGAAAAGAACAAAAATTCATGCAATCAAACATGAAGACTCGACCGTCAAATGGTATACCTTTGGTCTCCTCTCCCTTTACCCCCCTCCTTTCTTTATCCACTCCCTCTAATTCTCCATGGTAGAGGGTTCACGTTTTATTTACTCAGTCCTCATACTTTACATATCACACCCCTTATACCAGTATTAATAGATTATAGAAACACACTACTGTATAGTATTTATCTGTAATACTTTACATGTCTTTATAATTTAGTGATACAACCCATTCTCCTCGATTGTATGACAACATCCAGTTACTGTGAAGTTTTTGTTTGGTATCTTTTACTCTAGTCTAAGCACCAATGGTCTCCGCCACGTGCACAGGTAGAGGGATCTCCTGTTTCCATCAGTTTACATGTTTGAAGGTCGATATTGTATCTATTCACTGCCTCCATATTACATGTTGTACTATATACATTATATTAACTGTGACAACATACAATACATACTTTCGACATTTCTCTCATTGTTGACTACTCAGACTGAGACTACACTTTTCGGTTGAGTAACCTTTTCTCGAACTACGACCTTTTCTCACTTCCGTTTTCCTCTTCTCCCACCGTCTCCTTCTCTACCAATCTATCGTAGTGGCTGATGTTCCTGTAGTTGAACTCGTTTGAGGTCCTCTATGACTTCCTGTCCCTTCGGACCACACGACGTCAGACTCCCCAAAGTTTCAGCCTGTACTGAATCGATCATTTATTGTTTTTGTTCTCTCATTTAGGATTTTCACGAGTAGTGTTCCTTTTTATAAAAAGATAAAGAAATTTAAAAAAAAATGAATATACTCTACTATCTACAAGTGGTTAACGTCCCTCTTTATAGTTATTGGAGTCTATACGTCTACTATGGTGGGAATACCCTTCTTTCGTTTCTTCTTGATTTCTCGGAGAACTACTTTCACTTTCTCCTCTCACTTTTTCAACCGAATTTCGAGTTGTAAGTCTTTTGCTTCTAGTACCGTAGACCAGGGTAGTGAAGTACCCTTTATCTACCCCTTTGTCACCTTTGTTACAGTCTAAAATAAAAACCCCCGAGGTTTTAGTGACGTCTACCATTAATGTCGGTACTTTAATTTTCTGCGAATGAGGAACCTTCTTTTCAATACTGGTTGGATCTATCATATAAGTTTTCGTCTCTGTAATGAAACGGTTGTTTCCAGGTAGATCAGTTCCGACACCAAAAAGGTCACCAGTATATACCTACACTCTCAACCTGACACTTCTTTCGACTCGTGGCTTCTTAACTACGAAAACTTGACACCACAACCTCTTCTGAGAACTCTCAGGGAACCTGACGTTCTTCTAGGTTGGTCAGGTAAGATTTCCTTTAGTCAGGACCCACAAGTAACCTTCCTGACTACGATTTCGACTTTGAGGTTATGAAACCGGTGGACTATGTTTCTCAACTGAGTAACCTTTTCTGAGACTACGACTCTCCCTAACCCCCGTCCTCCTCTTCCCCTGTTGTCTCCTACTTTACCGACCTATTGTAGTGGCTGAACTACCTGTACTCAAACTCACTTGAGACCCTCAACCACTACCTGTCCCTCCAGGTCGCACGACGTTGAGTACCCCAGTGCCTGTGCTGACTCACTGACTTGGCTTGACTTGACTTTATAGTAAAGTGTTACATACATTCAGTTTACTAGTACAATATCTGGAATTTGAATAAGTCACGTTATACAGTTAAAATGGAGTTATTTTGACTCTATTTTTTTATAGTAAACAGAGAGTAGAATGATCAAGTATTCCCTTCATATTAGTGTTGCCAGAGAATACTAATATGTCACCTTCACTGTTTATCTAAATTCCCTAATCTAGACTACCTGTCTCACGGACTTCTTGATACCTTCCTCCAGGTACTGTAACATGTCCTCCGTCACGAGTTCTTGTAGGGGTTCTTTTTCTTTACGTTTTCCCGTTCTACCAACAGACTCCTCCGGAATGTTTATCGACACTTTTCTTCTTTTCGATTTTCGTTTCCTCCTTTCCTTTCTATATGAGACGTAAACTTACATCTCAAGGTTTCTTATCGTTCCTCTCTACTTTGGAAGGATTATCTTCTTTTATTATCTTACCCCCTCTGACTTTTATAGAAGTTCTTTTAATCTCTATGGTTCCCTTGTAAAGTACGTTTCCACCCGTGTTATTTCCTGTCTTTACAATACCTGGATTGTCTTCGTCTTCTATAATTCTTTTCCACCGTTCTTATGTGTCTTCTTGATATGTTTCTTCTAGAATTACTGGGTCTATTGGTGCTACCACACTAGTGAGTGGATCTCGGTCTGTAGGACCTTACACTTCAGTTTACCCAGAATCCTTCGTAGTGATGTTTGTTTCGATCACCTCGACTACCTTAAGGTCAACTCAATAAAGTTTAGAATTTTCTACTACGACACTCTCACGACGTGAGTTATACGGTCGTTTAAAACTTTTGAGTCGTCACCGGTGTCCTCACCTTTTCCAGTCAAAAGTAAGGTTAGGGTTTCTTCCGTTACGGTTTCTTACGAGTTTGATGGCGGGTTTACGTGAGTAGAGTGTGTGATCGTTTAATTACGGGGTTTAAGAGCTTCGGTCCGTAGTTGTCATGTACTTGGTACTTGAAGGTATACAAGTTCGACCTAAATCTTTTCGTCTTCTTGTTCTCTAGTTTAACGGTTGAAGGTAACCTAGTAGTTTTTTCGTTCTCTCAAGGTCTTTTTTTTTTTTTAATAAAGACGAAACAACTGATATCGTTTCGGAAACTGACACACCTAGTGTTGTCTGACACCTTTTAAGAAGTTCTCTACCCTTATGGTCTGGTGGACTGAACGGAGGACTCTTTAGTCATACGTCCAGTTCTTCGTTGTCAATCTTGCCCTGTACCTTGTTGTCTGATCAAAGTTTATTCCTTTCCTCATGTAGTTCCGACATATAACAGTGCGACGAATAAATTGAATATACGTCTCATGTAGTACGTTTTACGACCTGATCTACTTCGTGTTTGACCTTAGGTCCAACAGCCCTCTTTATAGTTATTGGAGTCTATACGTTTACTGTAGTGGGAACACCGTCTTTCGTTTCTTCTTGATTTCTCGGAGAACTACTTTCACTTTCTCCTCTCACTTTTTCATCCGAATTTCGAGTTGTAAGTCTTTTGATTCTAGTACCGTAGACCAGGGTAGTGAAGTACCGTTTATCTACCTCTTCGTTGCCTTTCTCACTCTCTGAAATAAAAAACCCCCCGAAGTTTTAGTGACGTCTACCACTGACATCGGTACTTTAATTTTTACGAACGAGGAACCTTCTTTTCGATACTGGTTGGATCTGTCGTATCATTTTTCGTCTCTGTAATAAAACGGTTGATTCCAGGTAGATCAGTTTCGATACCAAAAAGGTCATCAATACATACCTACACTCTCAACCTGATATTTCTTTCGACTCGTGGTTTTTAACTACGAAAACTTGACAGTAAAACCTCTTCTGAGAACTCTCAGGGAACCTGACGTTCCTCTAGGTTGGTCAGGTAGGATTTCCTTTAGTCAGCACTTATAAGTAACCTTCCTGACTACGAGTTCAACTTTAAGGTTAGGAAACTGGTGGACTACACTTCTTGACTGAGTAACCTTTTCTGGGACTACAACCATTTCCAACTTCCGTCCACCTCTTCCCCTGCTGTCTCCTACTCTACCAACCTACTGTAGTGGCTGAGATACCTGTACTCAAACTCGTTCGAGTCCTAAACCACTACCTGTCCCTTCTGACGACACGATATCAGGTACCCTTATGTGTCTCAGTCTGTGCTGACTCACTAACTTGACTTTAATAACCAAGTATATAAAATTTTTTTAGGTCTCAAAAGGGATAAGGAAGGAAGAGGAGTAAGAGGAATAGGGTAAAAAATTCTTCACGGTAACTGAAATGTATGTTTTGGTACAGCTTAGACCTATTGTGTAAGAGAGTGGTCTTAATGGTAGGATTCAGGACTATAATGACGCACAGAAAGAATGACATTACTTTTTAAGAGTCGACTACAGAAAAGAAGCTGAGAAAAGGAAGTGTTAAGAAAAGACTGTCTGTTGAGTATCATTAAACATAATGTATTTTAAACATGATAAATTAAGGCATATATTTTAGGAGGACGATACCGGACGTTTCAAGATATTTTTGACCGGATTGTAGAAGAGACAGCGTAGAAAATAGTACTTGAGTGAGAGGGGAAGAGTAGATATAATCAGGGGTATAGGATCTCCTATTGAGATATCCAGAAGATAAATAAAGGAAGTGTCGTAGATAAAGTAAAAGACGAGAAGTGGAGGAAGGGAGGTGGGACGAGTGGGTTTAACATAAAAAGAAGTGTAATCCCTGAAACAAAGTTATCTCAAGGAACGTGTATTGTACATATGTCCCTAAAAACGACTTACTGACTTACTATGTGGACCGTCGTATTATTATGTTGATGTTTATGAAATGTTCTCGAAACCTCTGTAATTCCTCCTCTAGTCTTGACAATTCGTAGGTGAGGTACAATCCTTTTTATAATCTGTAACAGGTATATGGTAGAATAAATTAAAATAGGAATGTGGATAGAAGACTCAATGTCTGATAATAGGGTAAAAGTCTACTTTGGTTCCGAGTCTACTCTCACAAAAGAACAAGTTATAGTATATTATTCACCGGTTTGGGTCTTGATTGATGTTTCAGACACGAGAAATTGATGTAACTTCTGATTGATACAACCAGAAGTCAATATGAAACATTTAATCAATAATAAAGGACGTATAGTATGTTTGTGAATATTATATAAATGATAAGTTTTATAAATACGTATAATATGTAAGGGGTTTTAATATTTACAGTAGAGTCATTCTACTGTGAATGAGTAGAAAATTTAAAACAACAAGGATCGTGTAACGGACCGTTTGTCTTGTACAAGTATTGTAAAATACTAGAATTCACTTAACTTCCGACTGAAAAGGGTGATTGGAAAACATGTTTCACAAATGGGATAAAAAATCAGACCATAAACGGACTCCTATTACAAGAACAATTCTTTGACTGGTTCATGTTTCCCAACTACATAAAATGACAACATAAATAACGTAAAGAGTCGTGACCTCTAATCGATTCTCTTCATTAAACTTTCTAAGTGAAGTTTTCTTTGAGGTGTGAACCTATACGAAGTGTCTTATTTTTCATTATATTCTTAAACTAGAGATTACTGTACTTCTTTCGGTTCTTCAATGACCGACATATCATCCGTCGCAGATCATTCTTTGTTTCATTGATAAGACCTTGACCAACAATTTTTTGTCTTTTAATAACAAAAACTTACAATCTTTAGACAACAACTACATAGATCGTGTGTCTTTCTGACGGAAGGTGATGGTATTGTGGTTTCACAATTGACAGGTCACTAATATCACACACACACACACGAGTGAACACAAACTGAGAGAAGCTAGGGTACCTACAATCGGGTGGTCCGAGGAGAGAGGTACCTTAAAAGGTCCGATCTAACTTGGATGTAGAGGACACTTACGGGGAATCCAAGGAGAAACCTTGGGACCCCTGTATTAGTATAACACTCTCATTATGTTCCTCTCACACGTACTACCTACTCGGCCCTTCTTCAATCTCGTATGTTCAAGTGAAAACTCTGAAAGTAAATATCAATATATTAAAAATTCAATAACTTTTCCGAAAAACGTTCTCAAATTTGAACTTTAGATCGTACCGTAGTCCTCTTAACCTTTCAATTGAGAGACTTAAAGTTTAAAGGATTGTTTAATGTTGATACTGAGTGTCCTTATGACAACCCAATTTCATAGATAAACTTCTTTAGTAAAAACCCCGAAGGGTCCACCACCATCACCATTTCTTGGTCGGACGGTTACGTTCCTCTGAACCTTCTCTGAACCCAAACTACGGACCCGACACTTCTAGGGGACCTTATTCTTTACCGTTGGATAAGGACATATGAACGGGCCCTTTAGGGTACCTGTCTCCCGGGCCTCGCAGTTTATGTCGACTCGTGTCGTGTGTCTATGTGAAGTTCTTACTTATACTTTACATACTTTTATGTTATTTTAATTCCTTCAGTCTGACTTACTAAATATAGAAAATTTTTGACCTTGATTTACTTAATAGACCGATTCGTAATACTTAAGTAAGAAGTAAGTTTGTAAAAATTGTCTATAAAAAGGACCTACTTGTAGAATGGAGATGAGTCAGTAAAGGAAGAGGTCCCCGAGAAGGACTGGGTCCCTAACTTGGGTCCAGAGGATGTAACGTCCGTCTGAGAAATGACAGACGCGGTAGTCACTTCGGGGAATTGGAGTTTTTATTATTATTATTATTATTGTTAATGAATGTTAGTAAAAGTCATAATATTGTTATCCCTATTGTCGTTCATTTTCGAGAAATCGAAATACATTAAATATTAAAAATGACACAGTGATTTGACAAATCAAGTGCACTGAAAATGACCATCGTTCTGAAAGAGTTGTTACCTTCGTCTACAACTAAGTGAAAGACTATGTTCGAGGAAGTAGACCAATACTATTGAGGTTTTACAAAGGGACAGTAAAAACAAGGTGTCTTGTCTATACAGGGTATGCAAGACGGGGTATCTTGTATAAGGACGTGGGTTGAACTTGAGATTTGGTGTAAACAACTATGACGTTAGAAAGTATTATCATCTGTCAAGTTTCTAACAAGAGATAGAGGTATTTCGATTTTTTTAAGAAGGAAGTATTACAGTAGTATAAGTTTAACGAGTATATGACTTTTTTTCATACGAGTACAATCTGTTGTATTTATTCACATTCACAATCAGTCAGTCAGTACAGGTTGAGAAAGTTGGGGTACTTGACCTCGAGTGGTCCGAGAAGACAGGTACCTTAAGAGGTCCGTTCTTATGACCTCACCCAACGGTAAGGGAAGAGGTCTCCTAGAAGGGTTGGTTCCCTAGCTTTGGACCATAAGACTTAACATCCGTCTAAGAAATGGTAGACTCGGTCGTCCCTTCGAGTTTGTTATGTAAACGTAAGTAATTCAACATTAATTTTTTTGTTTGTTTGTTTGTTTTGAAACGAGTATAATAAACAAGATACTGAACCATAAAGTGGAGTATTCGATTAAGGACTTATAGGTATCTGTAACATAGTATCCTTTCGCTATAAACCCGATAGAAGATACGATATCTAAACGGCTTGTTAAGTCTCTTTTAGATAAATTACGTCCGGCGGTGATTACAGAACTGTCAACAGACACTAAAAAAAAAAAAATGATAAAACATTAGATTTCAAGAAGAAATGTTCTACGAAGTATGTGTGATACTATGTCACTAAGACAAAGAAAACCGAAAAGTTTAGTTATCGAAAGGAAACTTTATCCAAAAAAAAAATTTAAAACTTAAATGAAGAAGTACAGAAAAATTTTACATTTATGACGAATAGAATGTTATCAAGGTAACAAAGTTACCGATCACATAGAGACGTTTATTGTGTGGTCGCAAAGTACAAAACCACAGTTAATACCGATGTTTTAACTTAAGTTACGCACTGAGTATGAAGGTTCATTTTAATTATACTTGAGAAAACCAGAAGTACATAAACTTTAGTGAAAGTATAAGTCGTAGACCAAATAGTAATTATTACGTAATTTTTTACATCTTGAGAAGTTACTCCGAACAAACGGTAAACGTTTACCCCCCACTTTATAATATTTAATATAAAAGGATTATATCATTTATTACACGTACGAACGAGTCAACACAGGTTGAGAAACATTGGGATACCTACCATCCGGTGGTCCGAGGAGACAAGTACTCTAAAAGGTCCGTTCTTATGACCTCACCCAACGGTAAAGAAAGAGGTCACCTAGAAGGACTGGGTCCCTAACTTGTTCGTAGAGGGTACAGAGGATGTAACCGTCCGCCTAAGAGATGGTGACTTGGTGGACCCTTCGGGTGTCATTTATTACGATTTAATATTTAATTTTTTCTCAAGTCCGATATTTACTTTCACTAACGATTTTATCGTTCAATGTTCTTATTTATTTAAAAAAAGATTTATTAAAACGTATAGTTTCAATGTTAATATTTTGATTGGAGCTACCACAATGACGACATTACACTATAGTGTCACTTATAGGTTAAACAGAATAAGGTGGACCCTACTTGTTGTACTCAAGTTTTAATACGTCGGACCAGAAACAGGACACGGCACTTTGGTCGGGTGGTTAGTCCACGAACTTACAGTTGTGTTACTGTAAGATACTTAAAGATACTTTAAAAGGTTCGTGAGATTTAAAGAGATAATACTATTTTTTATCAAAGGTCTAGACAAGATGTTTAGATCAATTCCGGATAGAAATCCGACACACTGACTCCCTTTTGTTAACTCCTATATCTTTGTTTATCCTGACAAAATAAAGTCCAAAGAGAATTCAAAGGACTATACAAAGTATTTAAATGGAGGGACCCCATTTCATCTCCACTACAATAACAGAGTTACGTCAAAATAAAAGGATCATCAAGGTATATACAGAAGATACATTAATTAGAAAATAAAACCACGACTAAATTCAAAATAGTAAAAAACAAAATAAACGGTACATTAAACTCTTCGACATAGTCCCGATGATCCCGAGGGGAACACCGAGTCGACCATTTCTTAGGCGGACGTTACGTCCTCTGGGGCCAAGCTAGGGACCCAACCCTTCTAGGGGACCTCTTCCCTTATCGATAGGTAAGGTCATAAGACCAGACCTCTTAAGGTACCTGACATATCAGGTACCTCAGTGTTTCTCAGTCTGTGCTGACTCTCTGAAAGTGAAAGCTATAGTCCACGATGATCGTTTTACGGGACAATTTGTTTTTCATAAATCGTATAAGAAAAATGCCAGGAGTCCCCATTTTTTTTTTTTTTAGTACTTTGAAAATCTTTCCTAAACTAGAAACCTTCCTCGGGTTTAGTGAAATCCCCGTAGGGACCACCGAGTCGTTACATCTTAAACGGACGTTACGTCCTCTACGTCCTCTGTCAAAGTTAGGGACCCAGTCGTTCTAGGGGACCTCCTCCTTTACCGTTGGGTGAGGTCATAACAACGGACCTCTTAGGGTTCCTGTCTCCTCGGACCGTCCGATGTCGTCAGATGTCAGGTACCCCAACGTTTCTCAGTCAGTGTTTTCTCGTTGATTGTGAAAGTGAAACTAAAACATTTAGGGTGATAAAGATTTTCCTCAATAACAATGTAATGATAGCTATCGTTATATCACAAACCGCGTTAACGATACAAATTATAATTAAGACCGAACGAGTAGAGAATTTCAAAAATTTAAAAGAAATCCCATGGATACAGAGTCTACCATTTCGTAGATGGGTGTTACGCCCTCTGGACCCAAGCTGGGGCCCGGTCGTAGGGGACCTCTTCCTTTACCGTTTGGTGAGGTCATGAGAACGGACCTTTTAGGGTACCTGTCTCCTAGGACCATCCGCTGTCAGGTACCCCAGCGTTCCACAGTCTGTGTTGACTTGCTGAAGTGAAAGGGAAGGAAAGTCAAAGTGAAATCGCTTGGAAGGATATAAATCCTTTTACTACAGAATCAATACCCAAAGTCCCAGTTTGTAGGTCTGGTGGTACCTTTACTTATTGAGTCTTCTAATTACATGAAAAGGTGAGTTCTCAATAAAATATTTTTACTTTTGTTTATAAAATAATTATCAATTCGAATCGTAATTGCTAAAAACGGGGGTGGGGGGTATGTGTTTATATTTCATGTTAAGTCACGACAAGAAAGATTGTAAAGTAACGATAAAGTTGAATTCATAGTGGTACCACAAATTGAGACCGGTTTGAATATTACAATTAAAATTAGATAGATTTAAAGAAGGATTATGAAAAGACATCGTGTGTCTACCCGGACCAAAGGACCACTTACCTCTTCACATTGTACTATTGTACTATCTTCCTCGACACATAGAAGAAATCCTGTAGACCCAAAGATCCGGGACACGAAAGAGACACACACGACACGAGTCGGTACAGGCTGAGAGACGTTGGGGTACCTGATATCGGGTGGTCGGAGGAGACAAGAACCCTAAAGGGTCCATTCTTATGACCTCACTCAACAAAGGAAGAGATCCTCTAGAAGGGTTGGGTCCCTAACTTAGGGACAGAGAACGTAACCGTCCGTCTGGGAGACGGTGATCGTGGTGAAGAGATTGAACTAATATAGACTAATTAGAGGGACATGGAAACCGAAGAAGTTTACTTTACAGGAGAGTTTAAGACTACCAGACACTTAGTTCGTTCTCCTGGAGACTCCAGGAGAGGTAAAGATCCTAAGTTTTTAGGACGAAAACAAAAGTAAAAAACACCTTTTGAAGAGGGAGACTTTTGTAGGACTATTCTGAGACAAAAGACGATTACATAAGAATTTAAGGGAAAAAGGATAGGTACACGTTTCTGTTCCGTCAATTGTATCTCATAGAAGCATATATAGAAAAATTTATTACACGAAAATAAGAAGTAGACTAATGGAAAAGTGTAAACAAAAAACGTATTTTAAGAGAAATTCACGGATAAGAGGGAAATCCGTAAACCAAATGTGATCACTGACAGTTAACATTAGTATGGAATTTGTATATACCTCTTAAAAGACTTTATGACCACGGAACCGGAATAAGTTACTGGTAATAAACTGATCTCCAGTCTGGACCTGTACTGTTATAAATTCCGAGATATCCACTAAGATTAAAATTGGTTCTGACTTTTAACGTGTGATTTGTACAACCAGAGGAATCTTTAGGTATCCGAATGAATAGTTCACGAACGATCTATATATAATAAAAAGATTACCGGAATCGATTTTCATGTCTCAAATTCGGTATCCAAGTTTTTTGTACAAATTTCTCTTTAGTCTCTAAACTTTGTAAACTCGGTACCATATCAGGGTGTTTTTCGGTGGTACTATTTATACACTCATAATTTCTTTCCTCAATAGTTTTAATAGAAACCTATTCATCTTCAGTATACAAATGACCCATATCCTATCTTATTGAGTTCCTAATCCTTCTTGGGTAGTTTTCATTTTTGCCCAACGGTTTATGGATTACTGTCTTTTGTTAGTACAAATATAGTCACGAGGTTCCAGAAAAGTTAAAAAATTCGTCAATAAAGAATTTTACGAGTCCTTCGAGAACTACTACCGTTAGCAATTTTGAAAAGACTGTATAGAATTGTATTTGTGCACGTATAATAGTTTATTTTTCGTTCTGAAAGAAACTACCGTAAGTCTCTTTCATGTTACGTAGTTAGAAACTACATTAGATTTAGTTCCATAGTGAAAACTTCACCGATACCTTTTGTACTATTAAGAATTGTCGGATTCACCAATTCTTAGACCACCTGTCTCTCACTCTATGAGTCCAGGATGTGATTCGTACAGAATTCTACTCTTCGGAATCAACTGGACAAAGAATGTAAAAAAAAAAAGAGTACTTTAATTACCAATTAAAATCAGTCCTCTATACTTTCGTATGTGTGTGTAAGATGGGACCTTTGTTTTAGTTCGTGTTGTCGGCATACTGTATTTTAACGTACCATCCTCATACCTCGTATGATGGATGGATACTAAAACGTATGACAAATAAATTCCTCAAAGGGACCACGAGTCGTCAATTCTTAGACGGACGTCACGTCCTCTGTGTTCTCGGTACACAAGTCAGGGACCCGGTCCTTCTAGAAGACCTCCTCCTCTACCGTTGACGAGGTCATAAGAACGGCCCTTTTAGGGTACCTGTCTCCTCGGACCGTCCCCAGGTACCTTATGGTATGTCAGGTACCCCAACGTTTCTCGACCTGTACTAACTTGTGAATGAATTCCTCGTATACTTACTTTACGGAGACGACTCATTGAATGATGGAGACTGCGAGTCCATTCTCAGTTCCGGTGTAGGAATACTTATGAGTATGTGAAGAGAGGAACTTATAACTTAGAAAGACCAATGAAGATCACTTTTCTAAAGGAAAAAAGATCGATTTAGAAGTACCTTATTCTTACGTTGGCTCGTAAAAGAAAACCTTACAAAGACGAAAGGAGAACCTTTTCTTCTTCGAACCCCAAGACAAAGAATGAAAATTAATTGAACTTTTCTTTGAGTTCCTATATTGAAAAGTCACGAAACCGTAGAACACTTAACGGAAATTTTGTTCTCTGAAAAAAAAAAAGAAAAATTTTATTGAATTTTTTAGAATGTGTGTGTGTGTGTGTGTGTGTGTAAAAGGAAAGTCGATTTCTAGATTTCCCGGTGATTGATAAGTCGGTCTACCGGAGAAGTAGAACCTTTTAGATCTATAAGAAACCTTTCAAACCAACCTCACAGTAAACAGGAAACTCCCTCGTGGTAACACCTTTTGTGCCGTCGCGATTCACTCGCACTGATATTTAAGTCTAGTTATACACTGCCACTATCTTTTACGTCTCGTATGGATTAGGTCGATTGATACGGGGACTGTTTACGTCACACTCGTGACACAGTGACCACGGAAAGGAAAGAAATAAACGTAATAGGTAGTCCTGTCGGGTACTCCCTTACGGACCCTTGGCACCTCGAGAGACATTATTCGGGGTCGTGATTACTCCGTATTGTTTAAATCGTTCATAGTACATATTAGAACTAGAAAGTAACTGTGATAATGGGTATATCTAATGCGCAACGGTAAACAATAGGTGGATTACGTCTACTTTACCCTCCCACCTCGACTCAATGAGGAAGGCATCAATTTTATTAAAAATTGCTTAACAGTAGGACGTTCTGTTTTTGAGTTATCAAGACCGGAGACAAAAACGACGACGACGGAGAGTCGTCCCGACCGCCCGACAAAAACGTCTTCCAGTCGGTCTAAAACAGAAAGAGTGTCAAAGCCAAAGGAGGACCCTCACTCCCAGATTATATAAAGACATTGTGTGGCTGACTTGGGTTCTATTTGTTCACGGGTCTCTTTGTACCGGAATCATATACAGAGAGAAATCGAGTTGTTACATCTTTAGTCTACAGACGTCACTAGGAACAGACATCCTTAACAACTCGGTGTCGGTTTTCCTCCTTCAACACCACTCCGGTACACAGTTTCTACTCTGAAACCTCAATTTTAAATATTTGTTAGAGACTTGTAAAACTAAAGTGTCTTGAATTTTTTTTTTTTGAACTAAGTAACAGGGAGTTTACTGGGGGACCCTACTTGGTTTTCAATCGAGGTAAAATGTCTACTTGCGTAAAAGATTTGTCTCTTCAGAAACATCTTTTGTTTCCCTTTAAAACATGTGACACTACAAATCGAGACTTTAAAATACACTTTCCCCTTTATTAGTTTTCATAGAGAGGGTTACTTAATGCGAACTTTTGTAAAATTCCGTCATCAGGGGCGGAAAAACCGTACTCCCTCACCAAAGCACCTTCTGTTAAAAAGGTATCTACCACCACCCCCCCACGAAAACCCTACTAAGTTCACATAATGTAAATAACATATTAAATAAAGATAATAACAATGTAGTCGAGGTGGAGGATAGTACCCGTAATCTATGGTCTCCAACCACTGAGGACGAAATTCCCCAGTACTTTTCCATGTTCAAGGGAAGAAAAAGAAAGAAAAATTTTAAGAATAATTTCAGAGACCTTACTTAAAATGTAAAGAGAGGTGATTCAAGAGTCGTTTTTCTTTAGACGTGACCGATTGTACAAAGTAGACATAAGTGTGAGTCCTGTGTCAATATCGGGTATAGAAGTCAGGAAGGTTTAAGATTTGAAAATTGTAGTTTTTTTTCTTTTATCTATAAAATCAAGTAGTGTTTACTCAGAATGGACTATTATAATTTAATTCCTTTGATTTTCCTCAATTTGATCCTTTCTATGGTTTCCCTTCTTTACCTCTCATCGTCAGTGTAATGTTAATATGTCAGTGTAATATTAATTTATGAATACTTCAAAGGGAATTACCCGTCGCCGGTATACGGGTCTTTGGAACAATGGAAGGTGGATAGTTCATGACTTAACCAGGTCACTTTAAAGAATAAGTTCTTAGGGTCTACAAATCCCAAGCCATCCTCCTTCTTTTCCTCTTCCGCTACCGTGGGGTGAGGTCATGAGAACGGACCTTTTAGGGTACCTGCCTCCTCGGATCACCCGACGTCAGGTACCCCAACGATTCTCAGCCTGTACTGACTCGTAGTAGTGAAAGTGAAAAGTGAAAGTACGTAACCCCCTCCTTTGCCGTTGGGTGAGGTCACAAGAAGGGATCTCTTAGGGTCCCTGCCCCCTCGGACCACCCGACGGCAGATACCCCAGCGTGTCTCAGTCTGTGCTGACTTCGCTGAATCGTCGTCGTCGTCGTCGGAGTTCTCCTTCTTTTCTGTCCCGTCCTCAAATGTCCGTGTGACAGTGGTGGAAGGGTCAAAATGGACCATGGGCAGCTACGAAACCTTGACACCACGACCTCTTCTGAGAACTCTCAGGGAACCTGACGTTCCTCTAGTTTGGCCAGTTAGGGTCTCCTTTAGTTGGGAGTTATAAGTAATCTTCCTGACCACGACTTCGAGGTTATGAAGCCGGTGGACTACACTTCTCGGTAAAGTGACCTTTTCTGAGACTACGTCTTTCTAACTCCCGTCCTCCTCCTCTTTCCCCGTTGTCTCCTATTCTACCAACCTGCCGTAGTGACTGAGTTACTTGTACTCAAACTCGTTTGAGTCCCTCTGTCACTTTCTGTCCCTTCGCACCACGCGACGTCAAGTACCCTAGAGTCCTTCAGCTTATGTCGAACCACTGAGTTGTTGTTTTTCAAGATCCAAGTGTCCTCTTTTAAAAGTGAAAGTAACACAAAGACCCATACGTATTAAAGATATATAAAGAAAGGAAGAATCATGTGAGAACTACGGTGAAATAGTGAATACAGAATGAATATCGGAGATATAAATAAATGTGAATATTTTTAAACACACGTCACCGTGAACCTTAACGTTCGGACTACAATGAGACCGAATTACCATCTCTCTTTATCGTTTCATACAACTTTTTATCATAAGTTATTACCAGAAATAAAACTCTCATTCAATTACAATTGAACCATACTATGACATTACGTTTAAAAGTTAGTGAAATTACTAGAAATTCTATTCCGTTAAACAGTTCCTGTCGACGTATCTCATATATTTCAGTTGACCTCACACTACGACTTTCCACGAGAGTTCAAAGTCCCAATCTACAAATCCTATCAAACTCAAATTTGAATTTTAACAAGAATTTACCATAGTTCAAATCAAAATCATGTTTTGTCTTTATTTCCTTCTTTTGGAGTTATGACAGAAATCACAAAACTTTATTCAACCGACCTACCTTAATGAAAAAATAATTCGACACAAAGTATATGTTATAATATAACCAAAGTCCACATGTATATAAAAATATGTAATACTTTATTAGCCGTGTAATTGAGGTCAATGTCAGACAGTGACATGTCAATAAAATTATAATAACTGAATATAAGGAATACACACGTAATGTCGAGGTACTGAATAAATTATCCACCCTATAAACATGGGGAATTAGAGGTAATACATAAAATAGGTAAGGGACGGGAGGGAGCGGAAACCGTCGGTGGTTAAACAAAAGGCATTGACACTGAGACAAAGACAAAATATAACAAACGAACGAAACAAAAAATCTAAGGTGTATACCCACTTTACTATACCATAGACAGAATTTTATACAACTTATTTCCTAACTATAGGTTTTATGTATTTCTTCAGTCTATTGAGTTTTAAAAAATTTTTACTTTGTCAATCTCCTGGACTTATCTGTGAAAAGGTCTCTTCTGTGTGTCTACCGGTTGTCCGTGTACTTTTACACGAGTTGTAGTGATTAATAGTCCCTTTACGTTTGGTTCTGATGTTACTATTTGTTTAAACGTGGAAAATAACGACCCATTATAAGGTAACATATATACATGGTGTAAAAGAAGTAAGTAGTACATATATATATATATATATTATGTTGTACATACAACATAATGAATCAGTATTATTTCTTACTTTAGAACGGTAAACTCTGTTGTGTCTACCTGGGACTCCCGAAGGGACCATCGAGTCGACCATTTCTTAGACGAACGTTACGTCCCCTGGGACCAAACTGAGGACCCAGTCCTTCTAGGGGACCTATTCCCTATCCGATGGGTGAGGTATTAGAAACCAAAGGGACTACCGAGTCTTACATTTCTTAGACGGACTTTACGTCCTCTGGACCCAAGTCAGGGACCCAACCCTTCTAAGGGACCTCCTCCCGTACCGTTGGGTGAGGTCATAAGAACGGACATCTTAGGGTACATGTCTCCTTGGACCGTCCAATATCAGGTACCCCAGTGTTTCTCAGTCTGTGTTGACTTCTCTGATTCCTGCCGCGTCGTGTCTACCTGGAACTTCTATAGTATGTTTCACATTACTCAGTCTTTTTCTGTTTATTGCATGTTTACCTTAATGAAAACACCTTTGTTCCTCAGTTTAACTTAACTTAACTTCAGCGAGTCAGTACAGACTGAGAAACGCTGGGATACCTGACGTCGGGTGGTCCGACGAGGTGGGTACCCTAAAAGGTCCATTATCAGGACCTCACCCAACGGTAAAGGAAGAGGTCCCCTAGAAGGGTTGGGTCCCTAGCTTGGACCCAGAGGGTGTAACATCTTTCTACGAAATGGTAGACTCGGTGGTCCCTTATACCTTTGTTTCTAAGTTCACCATACATTAACGTCGACGGAGGGTTCTTTATCGTGGGTGTCCACGTTCTGAGTCATAGAAAGTGAGTTATTTGACCTTCATTTACAACTACGGATGATATACGTTTCCAGACCTTCACCCAGATCACTTAAGTCTCTCATTCTACTTAACGTAATCGTAGATTACTGTCTCCGACCGTACCCAGTCAGTCAGTCAGTCAGTCAAGTCAGCGAGTCAGGACAGGCTGAGAAACGCTGGGGTACTTAACGTCGTGCGGTCCGGAGGGACAGGTAGTGGTTGAGGGTCTCAAGTGAGTCTGAACACAGGTAACTCAGTCACTACGGTAGGTCGGTAGAGTAGGAGACAACAGGGGAAGAGGAGGACGGGTGTTAGTGAGGGTCGTAGTTTCAGAAAAGGTTACTCCTTTCATTCAAACTCTTTTATTACACTCACAATGGATTTTTTTGTTTTGTTTCGTTAACTGTGAGACAAAAAGAAAAAGGACCTGACATCATAAAATACACTGATACCATCAAACAATTCTTCGTGAAGACGTGTACAATACACATATAAAGATCCCTGTTTCGTCTGACTGAACTTTCTCATTTGTTTGTACTCGTGTTTAAAGATTTCAGTTCGCAAATTCTGATTGGAAACAAATTCCAAATAGTAGATTAAGGATAAACGAAAATACACAGATAATTCACGATAAGGTAACTTATAAAATAGTGACTATGTACAACCTTTCTTATTAAACGGACGATCGATTCTTATCTGTTTAACCTTATAGATTAACAAACGAAAACATAATTGTTTTGTAAAAACGGAAAACTGACTCTTTATACGAATAAGGTGGTTAAACTAATACTATATTCGAAAATCAAAGTTCTAAAAATATAAATATATATGAATAAATCCTAAATTTTTTTCTTTAATCGGTTTTGAGTCGATTTCAACAAAGTTATTCGTTGTTAAGAAAATCTTAAAGTATGTAGTTTACAAATAGTTTTAAGATAACAGAATTAATCTTAGTTATTGAACAGTGTAAAAATACTTACTTACATTGAAAAATACCTTGTTTCTCGGTACCCTTAACTTTATATCGTCGGACGAGATTAACCTCTATGATTAAGAAAGATTTACCTTCATAATAAAAAAAATATTTTACCTGATGGAAGACTTTTTTAAGAGAATTTCTACATACCGATTATATAAGAAGAAACCTTTTTTAATTTGTCTTCATTGTGATTTTTAAGGACTACAAGTTCGACCAAAATCTTTTCCGTCTCCTTGGTCTCTAGTTTGCCGGTTGTAGGTGACCTAGTACCTTTTTCCTTCTCCCAAGGTCTTTTTGTAGATAAAGACGAAATAACTGATATGGTTTCGGAAACTGACACACGTAGTGTTATTTGACACCTTTTAAGACTTTCTCTACCCTTATGGTCCGGTGGACTGGACGGAGAACTCTTTAGACATACGTCCAGTCCTTCGTTGTCAATCTTGACCTGTACCTCCTTGTCTGACCAAGGTTTATCCTTTTCCTCATGCAGTTCCGACATATAATAGTGAGACGAATAAATTGAATATACGTCTCATGTAGTACTCTTTACGACCCGACCTTCTTTGTGTTCGACCTTAGTTCTAACGACCCTCTTTATAGTTATTGGAGTCTATACGTCTACTGTGGTGGGAATGCCGTCTTTCACTTCTCCTTGATTTTTCGGTGAACTACTTTCACTTTNCCGATACCAAAAAGGACACCAGTACATACCTACACTCTAAACCTGACACTTCTTCCGACTCGTGACTTCTTAACTACGTAAACTTGACACCACAACCTCTTCTGAGAACTCTCAAGGAACCTGACGTTCCTCTAGGTTGGTCAAGTAAGACTTCCTCTAGTCGGGACCCTAAATAAACCTTCATTACTACGACTTCGACTTTGAGGTCATGAAACTGGTAGAGTACGCTTCTCAACTGAGTAACCTTTTCTGAGACTAAGACCCTCCCTAACCCCCGTCCTCCTCTTCCCCTGTTGGCTCCTACTCTACCGACCTACCGTAGTGACTGAGTTACCTGTACTCCGACTCACTTGAGGCCCTCAACCACTACCTGTCCCTCCGGACCGCACGACGCCAAGTACCCCAGCGTTTCTCAGTCTGTGCTGACTCATTGACTTGACTTGACTTGTGATTTGTAATAAAGTCAGTCAGTTTAGTCAAGGAGTCAACACAGACTGAAAAACGCTAGGGTATCTGACGTCGTGAGGTCCGGAAGGACAGGTAGTGGTTGAGGGTCTCAAATGAGTTTGAGTAGAGGTAACTCAACCACTACGGTAGGTTAGTAGAGTGGAAGACAACAGGGGAGAGGAGAGAGGAAGTCAGAAAAGGTCACAGTCCCAGAAAAGTTTACTAAGTCAAGAAGTGTAGTCCACCGGGTTTATAACCTCAAAGTCGTAGTCAGGGAGGTTACTTACAAGTCTTGACCAAAGGAAATCCTATCTGACCGACCTAGAGGAACGACAAGTTCTCTGAGAGTCCTCAGAAGAGGTTGTGGTACCAAGTTTTCGTAGTTAAGAAGTCGAGAGTCGAAAGAAGTGTCGGGTTGAGAGTGTAGGTATGTACTGATAACCTTTTTGGTATCTAAACTGATCTACATAGAAACAACCGTCTCATTACTGAGACGAAAAATTATTCGACAGATCCAACCAGTATTTAAAAGAAGGTTCCTCGTTCGTAAAAATTAAAGTACCGACGTCAGTGGTAGACGTCACTAAACCCTTCGGAGTTTTTATTTTAGAGAGTGACAAAGGTAACAAAAGGGTATACAAACGGTCCTTCACTATCCTGATCTAGAATCCAAAGACTTGCAACTCAAAATTCGGTTGGAAAAGTGAGAGAAGAAAGTGAAAGAAGTTCTCCGAGAAATCAAGAAGAAGTGAAAGACGGTATTCCCACCACAGTAGACGTATAGACTCCAATAACTATAAAGAGGGTCGTTAGAACTAAGGTCGACACGAAGTTCAGGCCGTAAATCGTACTACATGAGACGTATGTTCAATTTATTCGTCCCACTGTTATATACCGGAACTGCATAAGGAAAGGAGTAAACCTTGGTCAGATAAAAAGGTACCGGTCAAGATTGAGAACAAAGAACTGTACGTATGTCTAAAGAGTCCTCCGTTCAGTCTACCCGACCATAAGGGTAGAGAAAGTCTTAAAAGGTCAAACACCACTAGGTGTGTCAGTTTCCGAAACAGTTTCCGTATCAGTTATTTCGTCTTTATTTACAAAAAGACCTTGAGAGAACGAAAAAGGTACTAGGTCGTCTACAACCGTTAAACTAGAGACCAAGGAGACGGAAAAGATTTTGGTCGAACTTGTAGACCTTCAAGTGCTAAGTGTATAACGAATTCGGACCGAACCTCTTAAAATTCGTAATTAAATGATCGCACACTCTACTCCCGTTAACACACCATTAAACTCGTAAGAAACCGTAACGGAAAGAATCCCTAACCTTACTTTTGACTGGAATAGGTCAGGACGCCGGTGACGACTCAAAAGGTTTAAACGACCGTCTCACTCACGTCGTGAAAGTGACGTAGTAGAAGATCCTAAACTTTATCGAATTAACCTTAAGGTAGTCGAGGTGATCGAAACAAGTATCACTACGAAGGATTCCGGGTGACTGAAGAGTAAGGTCCTACAGACCTAGATCCACTCACTAGTGTGGCAGCACTAATAGACCCAGTACTTCTAGAAAAAACATATCAAGATTACACATTGTCCTTTAAGAGTCCAAAATTTCTACCTTTTCGTAGAGTGAACTGTAGTTTTTATGACCTTAGAACTCCCATAAGAGATTCATTAAGACACTAAACTTTACCGGGATATCGACCGGATTATTAGATAATCCAAGTCACAACCAATCTTTACTGAAGTCTTTGAAGATTTACGTAACGTTTTCATACAGAGGGAACATCAGAAATGTCAATCAAAACACGGAAGTCTTTCGTCAAATTTGAAAAGTCCTAAAAGAGTACTTTAAGACTAAGTTTTGGGTGTGTCTAGGGATATCCTTTTACATTTCACTAGGTATTATGGAGTCATCTAGTTCGTTCAATCCTTTACTAGAATTTTTGTATAACTACTTTATTTACATGAACTTTTACGTCTCGTATTTCTTGTGTCAATATTCTGAGAATTCATTATACGAAATGGAAAGACAAGGACAAAGAAGTAGATGTTTTACCTTTATTGTCACCATGGATAGAGTAATTCAATAACAAGAGTTATCTCAAATACGTACGTTTCAGACATGTTGTTAACAGAAATAGATGTTTAACCTGTATAGAGGTTACGTCTATACTACTTTACATACATATAAAGATTAACTAGAATTGACGAACAAGTTTCATCCCAGGTATTACAGAAACGTCCTATTAAAACTTCTTGATTTTAATCTATTGAGAGACCTCGACGGTTTAAGGGTGGTATCACCAGGGTAATTGACTCATACTCCCTAAATACGGAAGTTATGAGATAAAGAGTAACAGACTCTACTCGTTACTGAAGACTAATGAGATGAGAACGGACTTAGGACACACTCTACCCTTTGTAAACAACAACAAATCAGTGATTTAGTACAGATTGAGAAGACACTGGGATATCTGATATCGGGTGGTCGGAGACAGGTACTCTAAAAGGGCCGTTCTTATGACCTCACCCAACGGTAAAGGATGAGGTTCCTTAGAAGGACTGGGTCCCTAACTTGAGTACAGAGGACTTAACCGTCCACCCAAGAAATGGTGACTCGGTGGGCCCTTCGTAATTGCCCAATTATTTAACCGAGAAATCTTGTTGTGGGGGGGGGGTAGGGAGTTAAAAGAGGACAAACGTTGTATTTATAGACGCACGTATATATATACACCGTCCCCACTACCGAAGGGACCACCGAGTCGACATGTCTTAGGTGGAAGTTACGGTATCGTCGTCCTCTACGCCCAAGCTAAAGACCCAGTCCTCCTAGGAGACCTCCTCCCGTACCGTTGGGAGAGGTCATAAGAACGGACCTCTTAAGGTACCTGTCTCCCGGACCGCCCGATGTCAGGTATTCCAACGTTTCTCAGCTTGTACTGACTTCGATGAATCGTACGTATGTGGGGATACACACACACTAAATGACAGTCAGTAATGTCCTGAAGACTTGGAGAGGTACACTTCAAACACTACAGGAACAGAAGTCGAGTACGTGTAATTGATCCGTGTTCTCTAAGGTCTAACATTAATACGTTACCAAAGAAGTACAAGGTAATTGTGGTAGGTCATGCACAAATATAAATTTGTTATGTATTAATTTTATTTGTGGTTCGTAGTAATGTTCAGTTTTCTTATGTTTTTCAGTTCATGTAGACCTCCGGCTCTCAAAGGTACCTAGTAAAATAAGGAAGTGACCCTGGTTAAGTCAAATCATATTTGTGGAAGTTTTTAAATTGAAGAAATAACATAAAATTGGTCGTCGTTTCCAGTTTTAAGGACGGTCCCACCCTCACCCTTCACCCTACCTCTTACTATAATTTCGTTTGTCCCGGAAGGGACCGACAGGTTACTAATACTGAGGAACGTCAATGACGTCCCCACACCCAAGAAAGTGAGCAGTCCCTTGATTCTAGGGTATTCGGTGCGTCGTACCGGTTTTTTTTTTTCCTTTTTTATTTTATTTTTATTTTATCGTACCTTCGTATATGTGATGGCATATATTTTACCTATCGGTTACCTTTAAACGATGCACTGAGTCCCAAGAGTGTTACCCCAAGACGTTGTTAGATCTCCTGACCTTTTCCCACCCGCCACCCTCCCTCCAAGTTCTCTCTCCCCTATATACATATGAATACCGATTAAGTACAACTACATACCGTCTTCAGTTTGGTTATAACATTTCGTACCGTTTTGGTTATGTCATAACATTTCATTTTATTTCATTTTTATTTTTAATTTTTTTTTTGACTTTTTTTTTCTTTTATTTAAAAATTTTTAGATTTTTTTTTATAAATTTTCAAAGGTGGTATAACAAATTTTCATTCGTTTTCATGAAGACCTTTTATAACACCTGTATAAATTAAACTAAATTTAGGAGTACGACACACACCAACAACTTTTCTGAGGTAAAATATTTCAGTAACAATATAGTCCAAAACTTACCTTCTATAATAAGTACTTTTATATAAGTATCGTTTCTTTGTCGACACACAGGAGTCGTATTCTTAGTGAGACTCCAGAGTATACGGAGTTACGTCGAGACAGACCTAGACCGTACCGACCGGTCAGAGGGTAAGAGAGGGACCGACGTCGATGAGTACTTGTTTGTGAAGACGCCCCGGTAATCTGAGTGAAACCACAAAAACGAGGTATCACTGAGACTGAGTCGGTCTGGAAGATCTAGCGACCGGAACAAATTAAACTGGAACTCTTGAATGAACGACTTTGAGGAAGGAACTCACTGAAGGGACCGAAGATCTGGGAGTTGAACGGGGTTGAGAGGGGGGCGCCGTTTCAGGGACTGTAGGTCAGCCCAAAGGTCCGGGCCTGGAGACAAATTAATTGTCGGACATACCGAGACGGAATTTGAGGACGAACTGAGGTAGTCTAAAGAGGTTTCTACAAATCACAAGTTCAACCTTTTACACATCGGTGAGTCAACAGACTGAGACGTTACGGTACCTGACATCGGACGGTCCGAGGAGACAGGTACCATAAAGGATCCGTTATTACGACCTCACCCAACAGTAAGGGAAGAGGTCCCCTAGAAGGACTAGGTCCCTAGTTTGGGACCACAGGACGTAACGTCCGCCTAAGAAATGGTCACTCGGTAGACCTTTCGGGTTTAACCTTTCTTGTCTAGTTTTGTGTAACTACGTTCACTAACCACAGTCACCTACCGGTCGACCAGTTCCTGGTCCGTGGAAGGTCCTACAGAAACGGACTCTAAGGTCCCCTCGGTCTTTTACACACAATGAATAGTACGCTTTAGTGTGTAGATACGAGTAAATATAGATAACAATAAATCAGTGATTCAGTACAGTACAGACTGAGAACACTGGGGTACCTGATATCAGGCGATCCGAGGAGACAGGTACACTAAAGGGTCCGTTCGTGTGACCTGACCTAACGGTAAAGGAAAACGTCTCCTAGAAGGACTGGGTTCCTAACTTGGGTGTAGAGGACATGACCGTCCGCCAAGAGCTGATGACTCGGTGGTCCCTTTGAGGTAAATATAGACATAAAAACAGAAAAAGAGTGAGAAACAACGGAAAGAAAGAGACAAAAAAAAAAAAAAAGGAAAGGAGTAAATCCAATTGATGAACAAATAGAGAGGATAGTCAGAAAAGTTTATTGGAGAAAATCAAAAGTGAAACGACAAAAAAAGATTTACTAATTAAAACAATAACTAATTAGAATAAAAGGATATGGAGAAGTAATAAATCGTAGTTTCTTGTGTCTGAAACATCGGTCTGACGAGTCCAGTATTAGGACCGAGTTGACTTATTATCCAACATTTGGAACCTACTTAATAAACCAGGGAGTATTAAGACAACGTAGTGGATATTTTAACCTTGTTACTGTTTTAATGGAGTGAATAAAACACAAATGTGAGTAGTGAGGAAGTCTCACTTCCATTAATGATCCGGGTGGTAGACTTAGACAATAAACTACAATAGTATTTTTCGTATATATAATGAAATAGTGTCTAGACAAAATATCTATACAGTCATTAGTATTAAGTTGTAGTAACAATAAATATACTGAAATATTAAATACGTACATACTGTTAATAAATCTCTCTCCGAAGTCGTCAGACGGACTCTCAAGTTACTGTTTGTTTCCAATCTTCATGACGGAAGGTCTTACCGTCTCTTCCTCCAACCCTCCTTACGTCTGGGAACTTAATCGGGTATCACGTGGAGTCAGTGTGAGAGCAGAGACGTCACAATGTACTCTGTTTCCAAATGGGGAAAAACCTGGTGACATAAAACTTCATAGTGTAATTTCGGACACAATATTGATTGTGAGATTTAGATTTTCAAATGGTCGTACGTTTATAGAATAAAAGGGACTCTCACTTACGATAAAGCTGACTCACATAATGAGAGTTCAATGTAAGGAAGAAGGGTCGGTCCCTCAAACGTCTGTAATAAGATGGTGGAAGATTGTACGTCATAAAGTCTACTCTACATGTTACGGTCAGATTATGAAGAGGAGAAAACATTCATGATAGAACTCTCAGGGAACCTGACGTTCCTCTAGGTTGGTCAGGTAAGACTTCCTCTAGTCGGGACCCTAAAGAAACCTTCCTTACTACGATTTCGACTTTGAGGTCATGAAACCAGTGGAGTACGCTTCTCAACTGAGTGACCTTTTCTGAAACTACGACCCTCCCTAACCCCCGTCCTCCTCTTCCCCTGCCGGGTCCTACTCTACCGACCTACCGTAGTGCCTGAACTACCTGCACTCAGACTCACTTGAGGCCTTCAGCCACTACCTGTCCCTCCGGACCGCACGACGCTAAGTACCCCAGGTTTCTCAGCCTGTGCTGACTCGCTGACTTGACTTGACTTGACTAGAAATTAAACAGATCTTCAAACAATTGCTAAAAGGAAATCACAACCTTAAGATTTTTAAAATGTCAACTTACGTCAAAGAATTGTTAGGGAAGACTTCTTGTTTCTCGAAAAGACGTTTATATACAAAATAGACGAAATTTAAAGAAAATAGTAAAAATTAGTAGTAAGACAAAGAAAGGAAAAATGTCAAATTGGTAAAAGTATAATCTAAAGGACTTAGATAAATAGAACAAAAAAAAAGAGATTACTAAAAATTGAGAAAGTAAATGAGAATGTAAATGAGACATCAACTCTATCTAAAACGTAGAAAATTTCAGAGTTTTGACTGGTAACAGATAAAGTCAAATGTTTGGAGGATTCGAATTTATGGTAAAATAGAAAAAGAAACCCTTGAGGAGAAAAAAGACACGAATTATATAACTTCATTTTCTACTTTTTGTACGTACTATCCACTGTGTAAAGTCGTCTTTCTGTCTTTGACATCTTTTATCTGTTTTTATTATCCTTACTTTTGTACCATAATCTCTACGTTATAACGGAGATATTCGTCCTGTCTTCTGACCTGTGTTTCTCTTTTCTCGTCATTTGATTTAAATCTAATTTTCTAGAAATTTAACTTTATGTCATTCCTTTTTAAAACTTTTCCTTTTATTTGACCCCGTAGGTTCTAGACACTTTTTTGTACTTCGTCAAATTGTCCGTAGATTGACCTCATGACTATATCTTCTCACTTACTACGTATTTTTTGTCCACTTCTCTATTACCGGTTTTAAAGGGTTTAATTGCTTTCTGTTACTTAGTGTCTAGGTTCTTATGACCTCTTGACTTTCTTCCTTTTTACGTTCCCTTTTATGTGTGCATGTATAAGGTTAGTTTTACCACTTTACATTTCTGTTTCTTTGAGAACTTCTGTTGTTTACTTTTCTTCACAATGAGACTCCCTTTGTTAGTATTTAACGTTAACTTAACAGAACCTTTCTGTAGTTTCACTCTTCTGTCAACTTAATCACGAGATTTACCGACCTTGTGTGTGTGTGTGTGGTTTGATTTTATTTTTTACCATACAGTGGATCTTAAGATAAGAAATTTTATAAGAAGTCATTTCTTTTTTTTTATGTAAAGTTTGTCTAATTTCGACCGTCTTAAGTGGAGGTCGTTTGGATGTGATTTTATTTAATTCTAAATATATACCTTTACTGTATTATAGGTAATCTTTGAACTAAGATTCCTTACCTTACATGTTTAGATCTTCCTCAACTATTCGGTCATTTATATTTTATATAAAACTCTCCGTTCTAGTCCTCCCATTTAATCCTACGACTTGAGTCCATAGATATATTTGTGTAGTTTTTTTATAAAGATGTCCACCTTGTCAAGAGTGACTATTATTTGACCTCAGACCGTGTTTCTGAGAAGATGTTGGTTCCGACATTTCTTTCTCGGTGCCCTTAGACCCATCCTTTCCTTCTCTTCTCTCGTCCACCCCTGGGGACGGGGATCTCCTCCCCCTGTATCTTCTCCTCACCCTGTCGTGTCCGAGTCTATGAGAGGAACCCCTCATTCACCAAGTTTGGTATATAATCCGTGACCCCCCCAGGGTGGGACCGTTCTCCTCAAACTTTTGGACGACCTGAATGTCTTCCCGACATTGTTTAGATCTGAGGTGAACACTTCTCGTACGTATTCGACTTGATGAGGGTCCTCGTTCCTTCTTCTCCGTCTGTCCTTGACGGGTCCCGAGTCAGACCAAAGGACGTCGACGAGGTCGTGTGCGGGGATGGGTGTAGTCCACGGTTAAGACCGGGGAGGTCGAGACCACATCGAGGGACACTTCTACTTCTGACGACAACTCCTCTCTCGTCCAGTCCCCTACCTCGACCGAAACTGGGACGGGACACAGACTTCCTCCACCCCCACCGGTGACGACCGTGACCACTTCGACCACCTATCTTTTGACACAGCTCGAGACTACCCATACGACTCTGACAGGGTCTCACCAGAGACTGAGTGTGACCCACACACAAGGTCGTGGTGAACGAAGTTATGACATGGGGATAACCCGTTTACACCAAAAACCCTCTGTCCTCTGGTGTGTGAATCTTCCTTGGTTTGGTCGAGTCTCGACTGGAGTCCCGAGGACGAGATCTCGTAACCCTGGGATCGGACGGACGTTGTCCCTCTACAACCGGTGACTCGTAATCTCTTCGAGGTCGAGTGTGTGCCGAGATAAAGATTGGGGAAGTAAAGGTCGGGATAGAAGAGGGGTGCGACGGTCCTGTGGGACCCTCCACACTCGGTACTAGTCAAGTGTAAGTCGAGACGGTGGCTTCGGTGACCCCTACACGTCTGACGTGTCCTTGTAAGGTCGTGTTCTTGTAGAGAAGTTCTAACCCTATTCATTGACAAAGTGGATTAAAGTATCTCTGTCTCTTTCAATTTGTTTTAGGTCTCCTTAAACTAAGTTTGTTTTCTTGTTATTTTTTCGTCGATTGCTTTATCTCTATCTTTGTTCTTTCTATTTTCGTATAATTTGTGTTTCAACATTTCTAAATCTTCTATTATGGTTAATCTTGTCTTCAGTTCCTTCATATTTTATCTTCATTATCTTTTTAAGTCTATTTGGTCTAAAATTTTTTTAGAGATCCATATACTAGTCCTTTTCTTTCTAATGTCTTAAATTTTTATCCCTGTAGTGATATCCTAGATATCTGTGATGTTCTATTACTCCTTTGTAATACTTATTATAATACGGAAATCCAATTTCGAGTCACCATTTCTTGGGTGGACGGTTACGTCTTCTGTACCCAAGTCAAGGACCCAGTTCTTCTACGGGACCTTTTCCTTTTTCGTTGGGTAAGGTCATAAGAACAAACCCTTTAGGGTACCTGTCTCCTCGGACCAACCGATGTCAGGTACTCCAGTGTTTGCTAAACCTGTACTGAATCGTCGATTTGTTCAATCTGTTGAATCCCATCTGGTAAACTTTCTGTGTTTATAGTCTCGAGTGAGTTCTTCTTAATCTAGTGGATTTGTCAACATATGAATGGCTTAAAAATTAATACTTAGAGTTTTTTTTATTGATATCTAAGTCTACAGATTTGACCATTTGAGATGAAGTTCTAATTCCTTCTTCATTTTGTTTAATATATGTTTGATAAAGTTTTTCTCTCTTCGTTCCTAGTGGAAGGACTTCTAAAATACTACGACCCTAATAGGACTATTTGATTGGTCCTTATTTCTTAGTGTTCTCTTCCTTTGGTATCTTGTTATAGGAAGTAACTGTATCTCTATTTTTAGTCACCGTGTTAAAATACATTAACTTACGTCGTTATATAACTCAACCGGTTTTTCAAACAAACCCGAAAAGTCGTGTAGAATGTCTTTTTGTGCTTACTTTAAAAACTGGTTGTGTTATATAATTTTCTATTATATTGTACTAGTACAACCCAAATAAAGGTCTTACGTTCCAACCAAGTTGTAGACCTTTATTAAGTTACACTAAGTAAATAATCGTTTGATTTTTTGTCTTTATTTTTGTTTTTTTTAATGTGTTAATAAAGTTATCTACGTCTTTTTCGTAATGTGTTTTGTGTCGTAGGTAAGTAAATCTTTAAGAGTCGTATGATCTTATCTTCCCTTGAAGGAACTACACTATTCCCCGTAGATTCCTTTTGGTCGATAGTACTATGAATTAATCTCTCCTAACGTGTAATAGGGAAATACCAACTTTTTTCCTTTCGTTTTAGTAAAAGGTAGACCTCACCTCCTTTTACTCTTTTTTTTCGATAAAAACTTGGGTCATTCAGGACCGTGCTAATACAATATAAATTGTCAATTAAAAATTTGAGTTAAGAGAGGAGAGAGTAAGAGATTATCCGTCAACCTTCTTTGATCCTCCGTGGAAGTAGTAAGACGTACCTTTAGGGAAATTGATTTAGTAGGTCAAATAGTCTTTTGACTTTCGTTTTTACGATGTTAAAGACATTGATGTATTTTTGGAAAGGAAACCAAAGGCTATTGGAATAGGAGTGAAAGGAAATTGAGAGGTGGGTATCAGAGGAGTTTTGGGAAGATTGTTCACGGGTGTCAGGTCAGGGTTTTGGTTACGGTGTACCAAGTCCGAAACAATGTCGCCGTGGGGTCAAAGTCCATGTTGGTAGAAAAATCAATAGATGACTAGACATTGTTTCATAGCGTTCCAGTCACCACATTTTCTCGTCAAAAAGTGGTCAGAGTGATAGAAGTAGTAAAGTACCAAAACCCCAACTGACTTCCTTTGCCGTTGGGTGAGGTCACAAGAACGAACCTCTTAGGGTCCCTACCCCCTCGGACCACCCGACGGCAGATACCCCAGTGTGTCTTAGCCTGTGCTGACTTCCCTGAATCGTCATCGTCGTCGTCTTGAGACGGTCCATCCAGCATGATCCCAGGGTGCACACTGACTATAGTCTACTACCAAATCGACCTCAGTAGACTCTGGAGGAGTCAGTGTGTCATCCAACAACTACTGGTGACACTCCACCCTGGAGTCTCCTCTGACAACTATTTGTTGATGTGTACCGGAGAGGTACAGTGGTCTGTAAGTGCCGTATCTCCTAATCAAGGTTCCTGTTCTCAAGGTTCTCCTTCAGTCTTTCTTCGAAGGCTTCATTACGATATAATGAGGGAAGTGTAAGATGACGAATCTTCGTTCAGAGATTTCGGTGAGTATAAGTTCCCCTCTTCTTATTACGAAGTAAACTATTTTCCCAGAAGGGACCACCAAGTTTGTCATTTCTTAAACAGTCGTTATGTCCTCTGGACCCAACTGAGGGACCCAACCCTTCTAGGGGACCTCTTCTTTTACCGTTGGACGAGGTCATAAAAACGGACCTCTTAAGGTAACTACCTCTATATTAGGTCCCCCAATGTTTCTCAACCTACGTTGACTTACCGACTGCAAAGAAAGTGAAACTATTTCCCGCATATTCTCTCAAACACACACACACATACGTGAGTCAGTACAGACTGAGAAACACTGGGACACCTGACATTGGGTGGTCCGAGGAGACAGGTACCCTAAAGAGTCCTTTCTTATGACATCACCCAACGGTAAAGGAAGAGGTACCCTAGAAGGACTGAGTTCATAACTTAGGCGTAGAGAACACAGAGACGGTAACCGTCCGTCTAAGAAATGGTGATCGAGGGGACCCTTAAGGGTACCCTCTCAAACTCCTGTGAAAACTTTTGCTAGTGAGTCATCGTAGTTAATCAACCCATGTTTGACCTTTTGTCATGACTCTCATAATTGTGGTTCGTGTACGAGGAGGTTTAAGGATCCCCTAAGGTGACGTAGATGACACTATTTGGACCATAGGGTTTTCGTGATTCTTGTCGTACTGTCGTCTCTCCTCGATGTTCCTGAAGGAGTACCGAGAGCAAGGATAGGGTCGACGTTAAGTTCGGAAGCTCATGACAGTCAGAGGAATGAGTTGCAAGGAGAAAGTCGAGATACACGCCTAGAAGAATTAATAGAAAAAGGAGAAATGTAGAGGGGTCCGAGAGTCTTGGATTCGCGGGTAGCACGACAACAGGGACACTAGGGAAATCAGAAACCTATATTCCTTGTCTTTGTATGGGGTGTGGTTTCAAAATGTAGTACAAAAGGAAGAAAGACCAGTTAAAGATTAGGATTCATAAAGAAAATCAAGGGTTCTAGGTCCGGTTCGAAACTCCGGACTGACATCTCTAGTCCAGGAACAGAAGTCAGAGTAAAGAACGGTTAAAAGGACGGGTGGTCGGGGTTAACAAAATTTCTGTTTTCGAAGGTGAACCCGGGGTTTGGAGTATCGACCCTGGAACAAACGATGTCGGTTGTACGGGAACAGGATGTAAGACGGGTGGACGGTCCCTCTGTGGCTATCGAGTGGAATCCTGTAGAAGGAACGGTCGGTGGACAGACAGACCTCGAGGTCGAAGATGAACAACGGTTTTGGGGGATCTATCGTCCATGACGGCAGAGAGACCAAAAAGGTCGACGAGCCGGGAAGAGGTTTTCTGATAATTACGAGGTCCAGCACAGGGGGAGACGATATTGATCAAGGATCGGACCTTTGTACGGACGCACGAGTGAATGAGTCGGTACAGACTGAGACGTTGAGGTTCCTGACTTCGGGTGGTCCGAGGAGACAGGTGCCCTAAGAGGTCCGTACCTATGGTCGTGCCCAATGGTAAAGGAAGAGGTCTCCCAGAACTGGTTCCCTAGCTTGGACGCAGAGAACGTAAACGACCGTCTAAGAAATGGTGGGTCGGTAGACCCTTAGGACTAGGACTGAGCACGGTTTCTCGTTAACTGAAAGAGAGACCGACGGTGACGGAAGAGAAGAGAGGATATAGGGGTGGGTCCCTCTAAATACCTTTGTTAATCTTCATTTTTAAGTAGTACGATTCTAGTCAGGTCAAAAAGAGGAAGTCAAATTTACATGTACCTGAGTTTAAGAGAGTGGAAGAGATAACGAAGTAGAGATCCTTTTGACGGACGAGGTTGGAAAGGACTACCCAAGGATCCGAAAAAGGGGAAACCGAAAGAGAACCGAAGGTTCAGACGTTTGAGGTACGGATACCGGACGACGGGACCTAAAGTTTAAGGACCGTGGAAGTGTCAAGCCGTCAGTAGACCGAGAGTTGTGAGTCCGATGTGCAACATGGGAACGAGTCGAAAGACCGGGGACGGATTGGTCGGGATGATCGACGGTGGGTGTAAACCAATCCAAAAGAATAATGTAGACCTCTTCATCTTCGAAGAAGTTACATTTGGAAATAAAGACGGTGAACATAATTACATATGAAATCTGAAAAGTTACGTATTGGTTGTGATCTTCCTCTCCTACCCTACTAAACTCTCTTATCTTAACTTTGTATATATTATGGTATGCATTTTATCGACTGAACCCACTCAAGCTACGTACTTCGTCCCGTGAGTTTCGTGAACACGAGACCCTGTTGGGTCTCTCCATTCCACCCCTCTCTCCACCCTCTCCCCCTAGTCCAACTCCCCGTGTATACATATGGATACCGGTTAAATACAGTTCCATACCGTTTTTGGTAGTGTTATAACATTTCATTAATAGGAGGTTAATTTTATATATGTATTTAAATTTTTTTTCTTGAAAAGATTCAAAAGGAACTGGAGGTGAGGTGAATTACCTTCTACCTCTTAAAATAAGATGTAAACACTACACAAAAGAAAAAAGAAGAGATTCTGACAAGTTTTGACCGTCCTTAAAAACTACCCTTCTTATTACACCAATCGTACAAATATTTAATTGTCAGTTCCTCCACATGTTTGGGTTTTAATAAGGGTGTCCTTCGTTCAACGACCGAGACTGTAAGAAACAGAAAGAATTGAACGGTCTTCGTCTACAACTGTCAAGAGAGTAAACCCCTTATATAGGTCTTCCTACTTATAATGGGAACTCTTTGTGTTATATGACATGTATTGAAGTATATTCGTTTCTACATCAAATAAATTCGAATCTCTTTCATGTATGACTGTTGGACCCGTACCTTTTCTTTCTTTCGGTACTTCGTTAGTTTTTCGATCCGGGCGGGAGTTGAAGTACCTTCAAAGATTCGATCAACTTTCCCCACGAACTATCGTAATCTCCCGACGTCTACCTTAGTCTGGATTCTCTGGTTTCAGAAGAGGTGTGTTTCGGTCTTAAAAGACTCTTCACTTTTGATAGTGGAAGGACGACCGTCAAGACGGGTGTACAGTGTTTCTTTAAGTTAAAGAAAATTGTGTATTTTTTGATATTAATTGGACAAAAGTGAATTTCGTTTCCCATAAATATTCCTCGACGAGTATATGGTTTGTGATATGTACGATTATACAAACGTGCATACGTATTTTTAACGTGTACTGTCAAGGACAAAGGTTTCTTAAGTTTTATATTTAACAATCTAAGACTTTTCATTTTTCAGACCACCCTTTTTTCTTTTGATTGAATAAACAGAGTCTCACGGGTCTTTTTAGATCGGATGTAAAATTCACAATCCGTAATAATCGTATGTACAAAAAAGAAAAATTACTTCGTACCGACTAAAACGACCCCAAATTTTGACTGTACGTTGAGTGTCTTCACACAGACGGGACACCGTACTTACCTAGGTATCTGACCCTTTCTTTACCTTATCGAGTCTCTAAGGTCCTCTGCTCCTTTTATAACTTCGGTGGTCTCGGGTCACCACACACCGTTAGTCTCTACCTACTGAGGAAAACTTGTCTTTACAGTGCGACTGGACCACCTCTTCTACCGTCCTCCGTTTGGGACGTTCATTCTAGACCGTCGACGATAGTTTTCTTGTCTCAGTTACATATTAGTCCCACTGGACTTTGGCGGTTAGTGTATGGTGACAGAAGTCCCCGTGTTCCGAGGTCGTGAAAGATTATACGTCGTCAGGACAGACGAGTAGTCCGTCCTTTGTGACTACGTAGACCCCAGATATCTTAAGAAGGGTGTCGGTCAAATCCCTGTGACTCGAAGTCTGAAACTACTTATACCTGTCTCAGGACGGACCATAAACCAAAGTTGTAATTTACCAGTAATTTTACACATAATATAAGATTGCTATGAATAACTTCAAAGCTCCAGGAGAATCCTGGTCTTCAAAACTGTTGAAATAACCAAATGTCACTTAACTCTGACTAAATTCTCATCTTGGATGTATTATAAAAATCGAACCGCTACTGAGTCAAGCTCTAGTCACGACAGCCGGTACGAACAGTTTTATAGACTCTTTTTCTTTCGAATAAAATATTTTATTATCTATGCTAAATTGGGGTTTAAAGATAAAGACACATAGACAATACTCCTACATTGGTATTACGTCGTCTTTGAATGTATTTTTCTTCAAACACTTTTTTAATTTAGTTACTAACGTAATGTTTTTTCATTTACCAAGATATATAATCTTTGTAAACATTACTTCATATTCTTTTACAAATTTTTAACTTGAACTAACAGTCCTTTTACAAGGATTTTAACTTACAATTTACTATTTTCGTCTAATATTTTGTAAGTAAGTTGCTTGTAAACAACTCACGACTGGAACATTGCTCGTAACAATGTTCAGATCTCCATAATAACACGTACACGCAAACGTACGAGTGTAGCAACACTGCCTGAGAAACCCTCGGGTGCCTGACATCGGACGGTCCGAGGAGACAGGTATCTTAAAAAGTCCGATCTTGTAACCTCACCCAACAGTAAAGGAGGAGGTCCCCTAGAGAGGGTGGGTCCCTACCTTGGGCCCAGAGGACGTAGAGGACGGGACCATCCACCTAAGAAATGGTGACGAGAGGGACCCTTTGAACCCTTCGGGTCTCCATAAAAATCCTTGGTTTTTTCTTTTTTTTTTTTAGAGAAGAAATCACCCGATTACGTAAGACCACATAGAATATTACAGGAAAGTTGTTACATTTGTTTGTCGATACGTTTGTTTCTTTTCTTCGTTCGTATCTTTTCTTTCACCTTCTCTTTACATCACCTGTGGTGGTGTGGGTATAAAGATCCTAAAGAGATACGTGTCATAGAGGGCACACGAATGGGAGGGTTTCAGTCGTAGACGTAGAGACGACTTTTCGACGACAGACCGAACGATATCTCGGACTAAACGGTCTCCATGGACCTTATATGGTCAGTGGTCCCCGTCGGTAATTGGTGACTGATTCCCTTCGCACCATATTAGTGACGTAGAGGGAACGAGACCAACCTGGTAGAGTGAGGCTACCTAGTTCGGTCTTGGTACTGGAACAACGATAGTATGAAAATGTCGACTTCTCAGTTTACTTCCGGTTGTAAACTTGTCTCTTCCTTCCGATTATTATTATTCGTCTCGAATGTAAGTAACTCACGAAGAATACCAAGTCTAAAATTGAGCTTAATAGAATTAAAAGTGTCGTTGTACATTATTCTTCATGATAATAATGTCCATTTATATTCCGACACCCGTAAAAGAAAAAGAAGGAATATGAAGGTACAGACAAGGTTACAAGGTGGTATTATACACAATTAAAATGTTCGTAGATCCTGTCCTCGTGGGTAAAAGACCGTGTGACCGTAATTTTCTACGTCGTTATCGTGTGAGAACCTTTGATATCTTGTAATAACCAGGACACACACACACACGTACACACACAATCAGTGAGTCAAAACAGACTGAGACGTCGGGGTACCTTATGTCGGGTGGTCCGAGGAGACAGGTTCCTTATGAGGTCCGTTCTTATGACCTCATCCAACAACAACAAGTCAGTAAGTCAGTACAGACTGAGACTCTGGGGTATCTGACGTCGTACAGTCCGAAAGAACAGGAAGTGACAGAAGACCTCAAACGAGTTTGAGTACAGGTAACTCAGTCACTACGGTATGTTGGTAGAGTAGGAGGTAGTAAGGGAAGAGGAGTACGGAAGTTAGTAAGGGTCGTAATCCCATAAAAGATTGCTCAGAAAAGATTACTGAGACTACGAGAAGCGTAGTCCACCGGTTTCATAACCTCGAAGTCGAAGTTGTAGTCAGGAATGTTACTGATAAGTCCTGACTAAAGAAAATAAATAAATAAATAAATAATAATAATAATAAAAAAACCACTAAAATAGTAAAAGAAAAAAAAAAATTTAAAAAATTTAAAATTTTAGAAATTAAGAATGTACGCAAGGGTTTGTACTTGGGGAGAGGGTGGAGGGAGGGGTGTTGTAGAGAGACCCAGTAGGGGTACGTGGTCGGGGTTCGTACGACATAGGACGCAGTCTGTATCTGACCGCTAAGTTAAGAATGTACTATCATATGTACAATCTTACGGTAAGATGGTTTAGTAGGGTGGGAGAGGGAGAGGGAGACTCAGGTTTTCAGGCAATATGTGTAGACACAGAAAAAAGGACAGAACGTATGTCCCAGCAGTAACGGTAGAAGGATTTAAGGTATATATACACAATCATATGACATAACCACAAAAAGAAAGACCGAATGAAGTGAGACATATTAAAAGAGGTCAAAGTAGGTAGAGTAGTCTTGACTAAGTTTACTTAAGAAAAATTGCCGACTCATTATGAGGTAACAACTGACCAAACTATCCGAACGTCAGGTTCCTTGAGAGTTCTCAGAAGAGATTGTGGCGTCACGTTTTCGTAGTTAAGAAACCACGAGTCGGACGAGATACCAGGTTGAGAGTGTAGGTATGTACTGATGACCTTTTTGGTATCGAAACTGATCTGTCTGAAAACAGACGTTTCATTACAGTAACGAAAAATTATACGAAAGATTCAAACAGTATCGAAAAGAAGGTTCCTCGTTCACAGAAAATTAAAGTGACGACGTCAGTGGTAGTGTCACTAAAACCTCGGACTCTTTTATTTCAGACAGTGACAAAAGTAACAAAGGGGTAGATAAACGGTACCTCACTACCCTCGTCTACGGTACTAGAAGTAAAAGTCTTACAACGTAAAATTTGGTCGAACAAGTGAGAGGAGAAAGTGAAAGTAGTTCTCCGAGAAATCAAGGAGAAACGAAAGACGGTATTCCCACCACAGTAGACGTATAGACTCCAATATAACCCATCGGTAAGGGAAGAGGTCCCCTAGAAGTACGGAAGGTAGTAAGGGTCGTAGTCCCTTAAAAGGGTATGGTCCCTAGTTTGGGTCCAGAGGACGTAATGTCCACTTAAGAAATGACAGACACGGTGGTCCCTTCGAGATAACGAGAATACACTTTCACTTTCACTTCAGTGAGTCAGTACAGGCTGAGAAACACTGGGGCACCTGACATCGGGTGGTCCGAGGAGACAGGTACCCTAAGAGGTCCGTTCTTATGACCTCACCCAACGACAAAGGAAGAGGTCTCCTAGAAGGACTGGGTCCCTAGCTTGGGTCAGACGTAACGTCCGTCTGCGAAATTGGAGACTCTTACGTTAAGAAATAGTCCTTCCTTTTAATACTGGTTGGATCCATCGTATAATTTTTCGTCTCTGTAATGAAGCGGTTGTTTCCAGGCAAATCAGTTCTGATACCAAAAAGGTCACCAGTACATACCTACACTCTCAACCTGACACTTCTTTCGACTCGTGGCTTCTTAACTACGAAAACTTGACACAACAACCTCTTCTGAGAATTCTCAGGAAACCTGACGTTCTTCTAGGTTAGTCAGGTAAGATTTCCCGTAGTCAGGACCCACAAGTAACCTTCCTGACTACGATTTCGACTTTGAGGTTATGAAACCGGTGGAGTACGTTTTTCAACTGAGTAACCTTTTCTGAGAATACGACCCTCCCCAACCCCCGTCCTCCTCTTCCCCGGTTGTCTCCTACTCTACCGACCTACCGTAGTACCTGAGCTACCTGCACTCAGACTCACTTGAGGCCTTCAACCACTACCTGTCCCTCCGGACCGCACGACGCTAAGTACCCCTTCGTTTCTCAACCTGTGCTAACTCACTGACTTGACTTTACTTGACTTGACTTCCCACAGAGACTTAGAAATAGTTAATTAGGGAAATACTTGCACTTGTTTTTTAATGAATCATCTCACCTAAAGACGATAACGGAGACTTTGAACGAAGTAATAGAAACTTAAAAAAAGTCAGATTGAATGAAATTTAGAAGTCTTGGTGTACAAAATTTTTTATAATAGGAAAATAAAAAAGAAAGTCAAATGACATTTCACAAGGTTAAAATAATAAATTCAATTTCTCATCATTAAGACCGAAATTCCAATATGAATATAAATCAAATTTTTAAAAATATTCTATTACTGTAAAAATTCAAAGACTGGGTTGGAGGTAAACAGTTTCCAGAAGTATACCGTGAGAGATTCGTATTAGTCGTAACGAGAAATGGGGAAGGTATTCTAGTTTCTCACTTTTCCAGGTATTGACTTCAACTTGGTGTGTGTAATGATACATGTTAAAAAGACACGACTGAATTCTTTGGTCAGTTGATCCTTTCACCAAGAGATGTAATAAAGTATCATCTTCATCAATGGAATCTGGTCTAGTTGAGAGGACAAACACGGTATTAAGTTTACCTATCTTTAAGGATTTCTAGATACAATGAACCTAAAACCTGTACACCCTAATCCAGATTGATACATAGAATCTGGTTTTCTTTTATATTTCTAATTTAATTTCTGATTTTAAATTTCTGAATCTATTTAGATTCCTTCAAAATTCGACTGATCGGTTTTACTGTCGTCCCTACGCAGATTTGAAGTCCCTACGGGAAACTGGACCTCACTTCAGAAATTGTCTTAGGTCGTAAGGATTCTCATTACCAAAAACCGCAACTCAACGTACTCGTGAATTATGAAAATTGTAATTCTATTCTCTCTCTATTGTCTTTTAACAAATGTAGAATCAATTTAAAACTTCCTTTGTTATTTTTTTGTTGTCTTGTCGTTGTCTCTTTCACCAAGAACCGTGTGGGTTTCCGTCACCGTATCCTACACTTCTTGGCCTTCATTAGAAAAAGTTCGGTCTCGTTTTCCATGAACACCCTTTCATCCTTTTATCTTTTATTTTCATAAGATACCCCTTCATCTTTTCACCTTATACTTTCTTGTATCCTTCCCTTATATATGACTAATACGGTCTTACAAACTTTAAAACCATCTCACGATAAGTAGTTTTATTCAAAAACTATGAAATATAAATCGAACATCTATCTATAAAATCCTTTAATAGTTCTATTGAATGGACCTGAAGTCCTTTTCGGACCAGATTCTATGCTGACTTTCTCTTACCCATGGGACCTGGTGTCGTCTTCATTACAGGATATTATCCCCTAAGTCTAATTTCGGAAAATAAAGTTTCCATCTGTGAGGAACACGAACTGTGATATTGAATCAATAAAATAACTCTAACATATTACTAAAATGTCCAGTAGATCCTCTTCGCTCAAAAGTCCCACAACAGAATCCTCGATTTTTATTTTAATCTAATCGTCATTAATCACTTCACCCTCATTAAAGTATGGAAACTGACAATAGTAAAGGGTTTCCCCAAAAGAGAACTAAAGTGAAAGGTCACACAATATAGGAAACAACTTTCTTTTATGGGGGATGTTCCCGTTAAGATTCCTTTCATGTCATTTATACTTGATTACATTGCTACCCGACGTATCTTGCGAGATAAAAGAACTCTACTTGGTGATTTTTATGAGGAACGTCGTTGTTACACTTTCATCATTATAACATCAAGTTTTGTTAAGGTTCGATAACAAAATAAAACGTTCTACAACAACCGTCTTAGATCAGAGTTATTAATGAAAAAATTCTTCTCTCTTTTTTGTTAAATTATGTGAGGTTACGGCTGAGATTTTTATAGTCTCTTGGTTCATATGTCCCTAGTCTGATAATTATCGAACTTTGTGACAGTCAACCACCCTACCCTGTGTGAAAAAAAATCTAACACTCGGTTTTAGATTTAAAATGACGTCTCTATACATGAAACTTAGACATCGTGTGAATTTCCACTCTTTTCCGACATTCACTAATTTTGAATAAAGTGTTGTGGGACATTCTCTGTAAATTAACAAAGTTCTCTACGTCTTTAAGAGTTTACACTAACTGAGTTAATCTTAATTAAATTTCACTTTACATAGTTTATCGTGAAAATATTTTAACCATTCTTAGTATACGTTTGATTTAATACTAAATGACAGTGTTAAGGTTTTTAGATCCTTAAGAAATTCGCAATCGTAGTTAAATTGATTTACATCATCCTTTACTAAATGACTTTCACCCCAGGTCGACGAACGGAAAGATTTCGGTTATGATCTTTCCGTTCCGACTACCTTTCCTTTCAACGAAATAAAACCTCCAACCGATGACCCCCATCCCCTTCCACATGAGTACAGGTTTCCAGTTGAGGGGGGAACTGTTTGTCACCCGTTATCCGTCTCCCTCCCCCGATGTCCAGGAAAGGTTGGTAATAGAACTTTAACCAGTACGACGCCAGACTAGTCACCATAGAACTAACAAAATTCATGTCCATCAGAAATCAAGGTCCCAGTCAAACGAAGGTAAAGAAACTCCGGTCAAGAGTCTTGTCACCGTCGAATACAGCACCAATGTTAGACCAGTAGGACATCAATGGAAGGAGGACCACCCCCAAAGTCGTAGATATACTGTCGAGTGTCCTATACCGAGTCTTATAATAGATATCGGGACCTTCTTTTTGATTTGTTGACTTGAACTGAAATAAATTACTGATTTGATAAACCAGAACAAACTGACAAAAGGAAACAAATACGTAGAAGAGTGAAGAGTCTAATTTGAATAAGAAACCAATTGTAAAGAGATGTCTGTTTTCCGTTTATCTCCTGTAACCCACCACCCCTCCTGGTACTCCAGAACAAGGTAAAGTCACCATGTTTTCACGTCGTTTGTCGTGAGTTAGGACTCTTTCAGTGGAAAATCGACGACATATATAACCAAACCGACAGTAGAAGATAATCAAATGAGTCTGGGTGTGAGACTCATTGACAAAGTGGTCACCGGTAAAAAGGACAGAACCAGAAAGTAATCTTTTACCATTTTAAGGTTTGTAGTACTGAGGTTGGAATACTCATCCTGTCCACTTTCCATAAATAAACATAGACACTTCTCTTCCGTCTACTAAAGTATCTTTTCATCCGTTTATGACCGCAATCGTGGTCTTTCTCTTCTGTCAACCTTTAGACAGGTACCTACTAAACCCTTTTCCATGACTTCATATAAGGGAAGTACCTAGTGTCGGAACAGTACCGTTTCCCGAACGTATTGAGTCACTTCGATACTCGGTACGGCACGTTCCGGTGAGTTCTGCCTGTCCAGTATCACTTCTCAAGACTGTTTTACGTCATGTGACCTCCTCCTTTACCGTTTGGTGAGACTATAAGAACGGGTCTCTCGCGTGACAGCGTTTACCTGCCATAATTTTTCGCTTTTCTACGTTGTGACCTTGTACTCGTGGGGGACCAGCCTTCCATGTGTTATACGACGACCCCTTCTCACCTCCCGTTAATGGTTATTGAGGTCTTTCTTACTTCGTCGACCCGGTTTCGTCTTTGTTGTAAGTCGACGCCTACGTAGACCACCACTTTCATTTCATACTCTACCAATCTGTCATAGTAGCTGAGGTACCTGTACTTACACTCGTTTGAGGTCCCCTCGGTCTGCACGATGTCAGGTACCCTGATGTTTCTCAACCTCTACTGAATCACTGACTTGTCGTTGTTGTTTTTGACTTCTTATATTATTGAGTCGTTTAGAGATATTTCCTATCAGGATATCGTTTATTTGCACAAGTAAAGGGAGTTTAATGTTTCATATATAAAATAAAAAGTAAAGATAACTCTATATCATATCGAATGTATGTTAGGTCATATATTTAGAATTAACATGTGGGGTTACTTAAAAAATGAATATACATATAGGTGATGGTTTAAGTCTATACCTTATATAGATCGGAGAATAGTCTGTAAGTATATGGAAAAGGATTAACTATTGGGGTAATGAGACTGTGAACGGTGGGAGTATTCTTAGAGTTAATAAAATGTAAGACGGTTATGAAGTATAATAGTCAAAATTACAAAATTATAGTCGGGAAGACTAACTTCACATCTCTATGTTATAACACTAAAACCAGATGCAAGGAGATCACCGATTATTTCAGCTTGTGGAAAAGTGTACGAATTACGAATAAACTTACAGAAGAAAAAACGTTTCAAGGACATTTACAGGAAACGGTTCAGAAAATTTACCCGTTTGAAAATTTTTAGTGACCCGTATTTTTTCCGCCATAGTCTAAAAACAATTTTAATACTCGAAGAGAAGTAGTTTGTCGTCGTAGTTCTGTCGTTTTTCCGTTTTGTCTCCCCTCCTCTCCTTTAAAAATATAAGCTTTAAAGTTTGACTAAGTTCAATTGGTGAAGAAGTGAAAGGTACGTGGTACTTCTGTTCCTGTCCTACACTACGAAAGGGTCACGATGTATCCCTCGAACCGTATCTTATTTCACTCCTTACTTATAGACACTTACTTACGTACTACCGGACTCACTTACTTACCTCATCAGGAAAGGGTAAATTTCTATATGACGAACACTGGTAGACTACGTCACAAAAGATTCCGATTTTGCTTCGAGTCATAGTCGTCTTGTCCCTGGACCTTATAAGAGCTCGTTATGGTTGAACTCTCTACCGGGCTTACCACTGATCAGGGCTCTTGTCTTCGTGTTTAAAGTCAACTCACGACAATCCGGTGAGGTCAGAGGAAAATAACCACGGGACCCAGTCTCATGTATAGGTCGGTTTCAACACGGGAGACGGAACACCGTTCCCACAAGGTCCCCGAAGGACCGGACGATCTTTCTCTTATTACGTTCTCAGACTTAGGACTGTGTGACAGTATTTACCTGGTGTTCATTTACTAAAGGGTAAAGACCAAAGTCAAAGGGGTCAACATTTTATTTTCCCTAGGAGATACCCGAGAGATCTGAATGAACGAGACTGTAAGACAGTAACCTCTCAGGTGTCTTTTGTCGAAAATACCCTCTTTGTCATGATCTGTGGGACCTCCAGTTCTACTGGATTCGTCACATGAGACGAGTTCAGGGTCTTCCGGGTGTCATGGAAATATGAACTAGGTTTTCCGGTCAGAAAATTCAACAGGGTCGTGGATTGATGTGAGAAGACATCCGACTCTACTTTTTAGAAGGTCTTGAGAAGCGTTTCCCTCGGGTTTGGGTTTTGTTGTTACGAGGAACCTATGTTCATTGTAAAAGAAGATCTTTATCTTTTACAGGAGATCGAATCAATATTAAAGACGTTAGACAAGACGGTTAAAAAAAAAAAAACCAAACATATTGACGATAAGTCTCAAGAAAACCGTTTTTCCTTTTAGATCGAATAAAGATTATCGGACTATTAAAAGTACCCTACAGGGTAAATTCTTGTCTACTTTTTCAGTGGTAACCTCAGAATAATATCTCTTCAATTACGACCCATAAATGATAATTTTTTTACTAGACAAACTTCTCATCTTCAAAGAAAAACTTTCCTTTTATAATTTTCTAAAGTGGGACCATATTTGTAATAAAAGAGGAAAAAGTCAACCTTTTTCTTTATAAAAGTCGAAGTTCTCGTCAATAGGATCTTTTGTAATACACATTATCTCGTACGATTAATAAAACGGAAAAATTTTTCATCGAAGAGATTATAGTTAGTGGTTTAAATCATCATCTTCTCTAGGTTACCAGACGTATTATTTGGTTAAACCCGAGGGACTTTCTTCTGTCCTTTCTTTCTATATACTTACTATACGGTCATTGGTTAGTCTTCACTCCATGGTTGTAGTATCGGTTACTTCTTTCGTAAATATATTGACTAGATTCCATACTGACTGTCCTCTGTAGGACTCTCCCTTCCTCCCCTCAACTACGGACCAGGAATTTTACTTTGTTTTTGTTTTTGTTTTTTTGTCACTATTTACACAATACAAGACAACTGTAAGAATTTTTGTTTGTTTTGGAAGTACAAACATACTCGGTGTACCTTCTTTACAGTGACAGATTGTTTGTATAGAACGTTATAGTAGGAGTTTAGACTATTACCATTATTACTATTATAACCGGTCCTTGACTTGGTTTGTGGGAAATTATGTAATGAATATTAAGAGTTGATGAGATATTCGATTCATGGTATAGTAGTGGTAAAGTATCTACTACTATTGTTCCATGTCTCCCCAATTCTTTAAACGAGTTCTAGTTGTTCCTTATTTTAAGATCTATGCTTGTGTCTGTCAGGTCGAGAATTGGTGAGGAAGACATGTCGAAGATCTCTACGACTATGTGGGATACCATGTAGCTTTTACCGATGTTTAATAAACGACGACAAGTTTAACTCTCCGTTTCAGATTAGGTCAGAGACAGGAGATTTACCTTTGCCCGGAATCACTGAAAGAACAAGTATCTTAAGACATGAAGACGCCGATGAAGTCTCCATCGTGGTTCGAAGGAGGACACGGAAAACCTCACGAGTGAGAGGTCTAAAAGGGAGAGTTTCAGGTCGACGGTATGGGACGTTTCGGTTTCGTTGTACCTTACCGGCACCCTTCTACGAGATGGTTACAGGGGTCAATTCGACGGTCTACTGTCGGTCACAGTAGGTGGTCCGTAAACTCACTAGGTAGATCTGTAGAAAGAATCAGGACGGAAATCTTTGGACGGTAGAGTTAACGTTAGTGTACTCTCTAAGGGTTCGTTCTTGGTCGGTTGACTCGTTTGTAGAGTGTCTTGGTACTGTCTAACCAAGATGTCCCATAAACCCATCAAACAATGTTTCGTTTTCTATTTTCTTTCTCGTGGAGGTTAGTTGTTTGGTAAATGTTTAACTGAAAAACTTTGAATCTTTCATAGAGGGTCATCAAGTCGAGTCAAGTCAGCGAGTCAACACAGGCTGGGAAACACTGGGGTATTTAGCGTCGTGTGGTCCGGAGGGACAGGTAGTGGTTGAGGGCCTCAAGTGAGTCTGAGTGCAGGTAGTTCAGTCACTACGGTGGGTCGGTAGAGTAGGAGACAACAGGGGAAGAGGAGGACGGGGGTTAGGGAGGGTCGTAGTCTCAGAAAAGGTTACTCAGTCGAGAAGTGTAGTCCACCGGTTTCATGACCTCAAAGTCGAAGTCGTAGTAAGGAAGGTTTCTTTAGGGTCCCGACTAGAGAAAGTCTTACCTGTCCAACCTAGAGAAACGTCAGGTTCCCTGAGAGTTCTCAGAAGAGGTTGTGGTGTCAAGTTTTCGTAGTTAAGAAACCACGAGTCGAAAGAAGTGTCAGGTTGATCTGCCTGGAATCAACCGGTTCATTACAAAGACGAAAACTTATGCGAGAGATCCAACTAGTATTGAAAAGAAGGTTCCTCATTCGCAGAAAATTAAAGTACTGACATCAGTGGTAGACGTCACTAAAACCTCGGTGTTTTTTTATTTCAGACTGTGACAAAGGTGACAAAGGGGTAGATAAAGGGTACTTCGCTACCCTGGTCTACGGTACTAGAAGCAAAAGACTTACAACTCGAAATTCGGTTGAAAAAGTGGGAGGAGAAAATGAAAGTAGTTCTCCGAAAAATCAAGGAGAAGTGAAAGACGGTATTCCCACCACAGTAGACGTATAGACTCCAATAACTATAAAGAGGGCCGTTAGAACTAAGGTTGAACACAAAGAAGGTCAGGTCGCAAAGAGTACTACACGAGACGTATCTCCAATTTATTCGTCCCACTGTTATATGTCGGAACTACATGAGGAGAAGGATAAACCTTGGTCAGACAACAAGGTACAGGTCAAGATTGACAACGAAGGACTGGACGTAT